>CM034706.1:215261523-215280022 GCA_020142125.1 Phrynosoma platyrhinos
TATTATTATTATTATTATTATTATTATTATTATTATTACATCAAAGCACTTCACTGCATCTCTTTAAACCTTAGGCAATGAGAAGTAGTGCTTCTCTTGTTAGGATATTCTAAACGGGCAGTATGTGTTGCATCAGTTTGTAGGTTTTATTGCACCGTCTGGACAGATGGTAATTAATCATTGTGAGCAGAAAAACAATCACAGATTAAGCTAAAACAACATAATAGGCTTCATGGGTAATGGTTAGTTTATGCTTAGTTGTAGATATTAAGCCAGGGGTAGGCAACCTAAGGCCCGGGGGCCGGATGCGGTTTTGCCGCCGCTGCCGGCAGCGGCCAGGATGATATTGATTATTGTTGTTATTACCTGTTCTTGGGGTTTTCTTGGCAAAATCCACAGGGGTTTTGCATGGCTTTTCTGGGGCTGAGAGAGTGTGCATGCATATTTTTTAATTTTTAAAAAAATAATATTTATTTATTTATTTATTTATGGTGATTCGGCCCCCCAGTTGTCTGAGGGACAGCAACCCGGCCCCTGGCTCAAAAAGGTTGCCTACCCCTGTATTAAGCTTTCCATAATATTCTTCCATTCATTCACTTGATGGTTGGTTGAGGGTCTGATCTCATTATGATATCCGGGAATACTTCAGTTAACAAAGCTTCTGACAAATAAGCTCCTTTTTACAAAGTATTTTTATAACCATTCAGCCTACCCTTTTTCCTTGTTCTTTGTCTAGATGGAATTTTGTTTTGTTTTGTTTTTATTTTGCAGCATCAACATTGGGGGAATGGTGAAGGGGAGGGCTGGAGAAACAGGCTTTCAGGGATGGGTTGCAGCAGCATGTTTGCAGTAAACAGTTTAGTAAAGCTTGATTTGGGGAAGAATGGGATTCTACTGTAACCAATCCTGTTGTAGCTGTGTGTGCCTGCCGACAATAAGCAAGGTAAACATAACTGCTTGCAAAATTGCTTACTGAACATGAGTGAACAGCAAAAGAGAAAAAAGAAGAAAGTAAATTATCTTGCCTCACCAGCCTATTGAAAAAGCATAAATCCCTATGTTTCTCCACCAAAATGGAAATCATAAGAAAAGTGGACGGTGGTGGAAGAAAAACTCATCCCTTGATCTGTCTTGGAAAAATATTTTAAGTGGTCTCTTGAAGCTTCACAGTGGTTGTTTGCCACTCCTTTTTCGGGTGGCTTCAAGGCTGGATTGGGGCCATGGTATGCGGTGTCTGCAGCCCCAGTCCGGCTTTGGAAGGGGCAGCTTCAAGCCGCCCTTCCTGGCCATCTATTTCAGCTTGTAGTCTCATAACTTGGCTAAAACATTGTCAGATGCTCTTTGAGACATTTGAAATGAGGTGGATCAGCACAGCAATTTTTCAGTTATGGGCTTTGAAAAGAGTCAAGTATGTAGAAGAAAGAAATGTGATCTTCTTTAATGGGGCATTGTTTAATTTCTAAAAGATTTCTGTTTTAATCCCTCCACAAGGACATTTGCAGCCTAATCTCAGTGAATGATACCATTTCTTTAGTTTCTGTTTCATTTATCTTTTGCTGGTTGCTCTTTCCAAGAGAAGTGCATATCCTGCTCCTCATAGACTGCAGAATCAACCAATGCTGCTTTTAAAACAAATTGGACTGTCTTCGGTGTTAGAAAACTGAATTATAGCTCTAAATTCAAAAGCTGTTGCCCTTCGTGTATAGGATGATCAAGTAAGCCACCATCATTTGTGCAGATTCTACAGATTTTATGTAATTAGAGTGTCTGAGAAATATACCTCTAACTGACGTAAGGAGTTACCTCTTGAATTTAAAATGCAGCATTGAAAATTTATGATAATGTAGAGAAGGAGAAATTGTCTTGTAGGATTCTGCAGGGTTAGGAATCAGAATGAGATTCAGGAGCTAAGGAGCTAAATATACATCTACTGACTTGTGTTTCATTTGGCTTCTTTTTTTCATTCATCAGGACTGTTGGCAGTGTACCAAATGCAAGAAATTCAACTCTCCCATCAAACGATACTGTTTCCGCTGCTGGGCCTTAAGGAAAGACTGGTTCTCTGACTGCCCCAAACTTGTACATTCTCTCTCCACATCCAACATTGCTACAATGCAAAGTACAGAGGAGCCAGAAGGGATGGATGTCCCAGACTGCCGAAGGACAGTATCAGCTCCAGTTGTACAACCTAGAGACTCAGAAATTAAATGTAGGTTAAGCCCTAAAAGCTCCATGGATTCCTTAGATTTGGCAAAGGTATGTGAAGGCAGAGAGCCTTCACAGCAGTTGGGTAAGTGCAAAGAAAAAGAAGAAGAAGAAGTGCAATCCTTTGATAGTAGGAAAGAATTGGGGAAACCTTGCCTTGTGTGCCAGAAGAGGCCACGGAACGGGAATATTGTCCATGGAAGGACAGCTCATCTTGTGGCCTGTTTTACATGTGCCAAAATGTTAAAAAAAGTCCGATCTCCTTGCCCGTTGTGCAAGAAACAGATACATATGGTGGTCAAGGCTTACATAATATAGCTGTGTCACTTGCTGGGGTTGTAGTGGATGCTGTTTCTACCATTGCTAACACAATGAGATGGTGCTTACTTTTGTTATTACTCTTAGCTTTCTGTTTGCATATATGTCTTAGCTGTCTGTATAAGGGAGGGAGGGAGGGAAGAGTTAAGGGTGGTTTGTACTTTCATGGTAGCCTGCAAAAGTTTTGAGGAATCCTACAATGCTGCATCTTTCTCAGTGCTCCAATATCATTCTCATGAGATTAGTGTGGTTCTAATGTGAGAATAATTCCATAGCTTCTCCATAGTGAAGAAAGACTGTATCTGCATCATGTTCTGGAGGCACAAAAAGATAGAGGGCAATTTATCCTTCTTTTTTTAAAACTTCTATGGCATGAGAGACCATCTTCAGTTGAATCTATATTAAGTTTCCATATGTATGCTAAGCATATTAACTTGCCTTTTGTCCCTTGCACAGTGGTTCTTTTAAGTATTTGAAAGTCAACTATATCTCATTGTTGAATCCCAAGCACTAAGCATTTTTCTAGCTATATAATGAATTTTTTTTTGTCTGCATATGATGCCCCTTTTTGTCAGGTGCCTTAACTAATATATTGGGCAGCTCCTTTTAGAAGACATTTGCCATGTTGTTGGTCTGTGTCTCTTGTGCTAAGCTTGTTAAACTTTGGGAACGAACTCTCAAGGCATTTTCCCTTATGAGCTGTTTTCCCAGAATATATATACCGCTTGTGTGTTCATGTGTATGCACGTGTGTATGTGTGAGTGTACATGTATGAGAGAGAAATAATTTGGAATAGAGAGGGTACTTACAAAGCTGTTAAGAGGAATGATGTATCTGTATAAAAATTGTACAAAATACAACAAATGTATATTGTATTTTTATCTATTGTCTCAAAGCTATGAGTGCTCTCTGACTATTTAACCAAAGGGATTTGCAAAGTTAGACTGCTGTAGTGAGCTGTGTGTACAGTTGAGTTCTGTTGTTGGATACCACAATAGAAGAATGCAAGCCATTCAGCAGTCAGCTGTGGGGTCCTGTGCTTCATCCTGGCCAGTGGCTGGTAACTGTGAATTGTTTGTTAAAAGTGATTTAAGGTGCTCGGATGTAATTGGTGTCTGCCTACTATTATGCCCCTGATTTATTTCTGAGACGAAAGAGCAATAAGATGGCTTAGGGATTTGAATGATTTGAAAACTTTTTGAGACCCAGTAATTTAAAATCTAGTAACATAATTTTTAAAAATGTATCCAGCTGATTGCACTTCTACTTGTGTGGAAAAAAGACTTACTGTAAGTTGATTTGCAATAATTATACCCTTCACTTGATAGATTTCATTTTGATGGGATGTTCATTTTTGTTCTCACTTCTCTAACTTCTAAAAATATAGTCCACCCTCCATTTCTGCGGACTTGCTATCCAGATGGCAAGCCCTCATTTTCCTTAATGGCGGCCCATACACATGGCCCACGCGCGTGCTGTGCCACCATTAAAAAAACAAACAGGACCTGAGCCTATGCAGATTTGGGTATCTGTGTGGGGGTTCTGGAAAGGATCCCTTGCAGATACAGAGGTACAACTGTAACTCATATCTTTATCTTTATTATTGCGAGTAAAATGGATCAATTTTGCTACAAGTCTGCTACTTTCTTGGTCCTTTCCTGGATGCAGCTGTATCAGTCATACTACAGCCATTTTTAAAGGTCAGTGTCATCACAAGTTGTCTCCATAATTGGCAAAAGTACTACAAAATTAGATAATGTGTATATTACAATTTTAAAGCAATTTGTATTCATATCAGCAATAAACATTTCAACACCAATTATGAAGGATATAGGCTTTATGATATACATAATATGAGACAGCCTAGTAGAAGTTTCCAGTTAACTCCTCTGTCATGATGATATAGTGTGAATTTGTACATCATCACTTCCTATTTTTGGATACTACTGTCAAGGTTTGTGAAAACTACATAGAAAAACATGTGGTGTAGAGGAGAGAGAACCTATGTTACGGTGCAGGGCAGAGATGACTGAGCCAGGTTTGGGAGGTAGCCAAGTGCTGACATTTAGATCTGTGCAGATGCTTCTAATCTGGGTTCTTCCCCTCTCCCCCATTCCAATTCTGTATTAAGTCGGTATGTATTAGCAATGATTTTATTTTGTGAATGAATCTGTAGGCCTCTACTTTGTACTTTTTCTGCAATTTGTTTAAATAAAGTTCTGCAAGTGTATTAAATGAAGTGCTATCCCAATATCAGATTATTCCACTTGTATTTAGAAGGAACTGTTCAAATGGTGAATGTAAGGAGCAGGGAAATTATGCCAAGCTAGCAACAGCCAATCAGGAATAAGCTGGTGACAGCCAATAGGATTTTGGGCTATAGGTGATAAAGAATTTCGTTGCTGACAGTTGGAGTCAGTCTGGGTGTGGTGTAAGAGTCTAGGAGTCAGGGACTACTGTGAGGGCTAAAGCTCAAAAGGAAGAAATTTAGCTCTAAGACTGAACTCAAAGTGAGTGAGTTTGGGGGATAGATAGCCTGAGGGCTAGTACAGAAATGAGGGTGGAAAGATCACAGTGAATAAGGATGGTGCGAGGGTCCTAAAAGAGAATATGTGGTGTTTCTAGAGTTAAAGAGTGTGAAACAAAGTATAACAGGCACAAGTGAATGCAATTTCATAACAAGTGAACATTGTTAAAAATCATCAAATAAAGTTACATTTTTGTTTTAATACAAACTTGTCTGAACCTGGAATCCTTATCCGTGCTACTAACAAATATAGAAACCAAGTTTGGGGAGTAAACCCATAGATATACATAGAGGTGGTGTGGCACATCACATATTGGGGCAGCAGTGGGATAGTAAAACCCATAGGGTTGCCTTCTGAGGGGGAAAAAGGTGAAAAAGTGGCTCTTCACAGTGACTCCCATCTCAGATTCTGAATTTAATTACTGATCTTCAGTAATTAGTTCACTTACAAGGTAAATAAATCAGCATTCTGTCTTAACTTTCAGCCAAATCTGTAAATTGCTTACTGCGGAAGGCACCCCAAAATGGCAATCTCAACAACTTTTTCCCTGAGAGGGAATCTGTATTGGAAAGTTTTAAGATTTTGTTTCTGGAAATTGGTGTATTAGAACGTCTCTAACTTTAATACAGTCTTAAACTTCTTTATGCACTAACTTAAATTACAGCTTGAAAGTCAAGAAATAAAGCTCCTGCTGTTCCATTTTGGTCAGAGATTACTAATGTCATAACAGTGACTGTGACACATTTTGTATTGTTTGCCCTGGGACAAAAGAACAGTACTGCTTGAGGTCTTTAGTCTTATTTGGTAATCTTCCACAGACATGTGTAACACCTGTTGCATTGTACTGGTTAGAATGTTGTATGGGATACCCCATATTATAATTTGCACTCAGTTGTGAAGCATACCTTGTGGTTGTGAGACTAAAAGAAGGCTGGGAGCAGCGTGTGACTGAATTTTTTGGAGGAAGAGGTAATAAATAAATGAGCTTTATGTCTGATCACATGCTTAGCTTTCGTAAAGTAGAACATTTGAAGGCGAATTTAGCACTGGAAGCAATAGTCTTAGGAAAAACTGCACCCACAGAATTCTTAAATTGCTCTTCTGACTGCATCATTACAACTCGGGCTGCAGCCGCACTGCAGAGATAATCCAGTTTGCCATGACTCAGGGCTGTGTTGTGGCATCAGAGCTCTTTGATAGAGAATGCTAAATGTCTCACAAAACTACAGTTCCCAGAATTCCATAGCATTGAGCCATGATAGTTAACGTTGTGCCAAACTGGATTATTTGCAAACTACTCTGCAATTTACTGCTTTCAGCTTTCAGTATCCTCAAAAAAATTGCCATCATCAATGTGTTAGCTTATCCAAATTTCCAGCGTGATCCACTGCAACACTGCCAAACTGCTAATTTTGACAATAAATAGGAAGCTCTGAATAATCGGATAATATGACTCAAAATGACTGCTCCCATGCTTCAGAGAACATATGTGGTGATAGTGGGGGACTCCTTGATGAGAAGTACAGAAGCAATGGTTTGAGGGCCTGACAAGTCTTGGGAGGTGTGTTAACTGGGGCAAAAATCTATGACATAACAGAGAGGCTGACAATACTTACCAAGCCTGCTGATGGTTACCCCTTCCTTTTGGTCCACACAGGTACAAGGCATGGCCTTCAGAATATCATAAAGGATTATGAGGTTCTGGGTAGGAAGCTGAAAAAGCTGGATGCACAGGTTATCATCTCATTTCCTCTCCCAGGGCACGGTCCAGGAAGGCAGAGGAAAATAGCAGACGTGAACAACTGGCTCTGCAGATAGTGCTACTGAGAATGATTTGGATTCTTGGACATACAGTTTCAGGAAAGGGGACTTCTGACAAGGGATGTGTTGCACCTCACACCAGTTGGCAGAAATAGTTTTACCAATAGTCTCAAAAATTTGATTAGGAGGGCTTTAAACAGATGTTGGGGAGGGAGACAGTATTCTGGTGAGCAGGAGTTCAAGGCAGGAGATAATAACCAAACTGTTATAGAGGGAACAAGACAAATAGTGCAAGGACTCAACAGTGGAAGGGAAAAAACTTTTCATAGGCAGCTAGGAGTGGCAGCCTGGGGTCATAGGGGGGAAGCAGACTGGCGGCATGGGACCGCCCTGGGAAGGTGCGCCGCGGGACTGAGGCATTCCCACGCCTTGATCCTGCAACGCACCTTCCCCGTCCCTGAAAGGAGCGCTAAAATAACGCTCCTTTCACTGACTTTTCCGCTGCAGCCTGTCCGGACGCTGCGGCGGGAGGTTGCCCTCGGAGCACCGGCCGTGCGGAGGGCCAGCAGCTCCGAGGGCAACCTCGGGAGGAGGAAGGGGTGCTGAGCGTGCGGCTGCCCCTCCTCTTCCCTGCCTCCAGGACGGCTTTTTAAGCCGTCTGCCGAGGCCCTTAGATGTCTCTACACTAATGCACAGAGCATGGGAAATAAACAGGATGAACTTGAGCTTCTAGCACAGCAAACCAAATATAGGCATCACTGAGACTTATTAGGATCAGTTTCATGACTGGAATGTAGCAATAGAGGTGTATAACCTTTTAAAGAAACATATGCCAAAAAGGAAGGGAGTAGTAGTAGCATATGTCAAGGATGTTTACACCTGTGAAGAGATCCAGGACTTAAAACCTGGAAGCCACATGGAGAGCATTCAGATGAAAATGAAGAGGGGAGGGAAACAACAGGGATGCTATTGTGGGAGTCTGCTATAGATCTCCAAGTCAGACTGACAAATTGGATGATGCATTTCTAGAACAGATGACCACACACTCAGAAAGTAATAGAAATGTAATAGTGATGGGTGATTTCAACTATTCTGATGTTTTCTGAAAATCAAACTGCCAAAAATTTGAGGTGCTGTAAATTCCTCACCTGCCTGGCAGACAATTTCAATTTCAATTCTTCAAAAGGTGGAAGAGGCAACAAGGGGATCAGCTATTTTAGATCTGATCCTAACCAACAAGGAATGACCAGGTTAATGGGGTGCAAGTGGTGGGTTCCTTAGGTGGAAGTGATCATATTCTCCTGGAGCTTGTTATATAATGGAAAGGAGAAACAAAGCATGGTCAGACACATCCTATAATAATAATAATAATAAATTATTGTTATCCTAGACTTTAGGAAAGCTGAGTTCAGTAAACTTGGGGAAATATTGGGTGTGATCCCATTTCAAGAATAGTTTCTTAAAAGGGAGATATTGAAGGCGCAATTTCAAATAACTCCAATGAAGAGGAAAAGTTAGAGGTGTCTCAAGAAGCCAGGATGGGTTACTAAAAAAACTTTCAACTGAGCTAAGTGTTAAAAGGGGCAGGTATAATTTAAACAAACAGCATGTGTAGGGGGAAAATCAGAAAAGCAAAGGTGCAGAATCAGCTCAAGTCTTGCTAGAGAGGTTGAGAACAATAAAAAGGGCATCTTGGTTATCTCTATAGCAAGAGGAAGAAGAAGGAAATGGTAGGGTCATAAAATTGAGAAGATGGTGAAATGCTAACGGAACAGAGAAAAGGCAGAACTACTCAACACCTTTGCCTCAGTCCCTCACAAAAAAAAAAAAAAAAGGTTCTCAACCTGAGGAAAATGAAGCAGGTGACATAGTAGGGGAAATGCAGCATACAATAAGTAAAGAAGTAAAACAAGAATACCTGGTTAATCTAAATGAATTCATATCTCCAGGGTCAGATGAACTACATTAAAAGAATATATTAAAAGAACAGCCAAAAGTAATGTCAGAGCCACTGGCAATAATCTTTGAGAACTAGAGAATGAGAGATGTCCCAGTGGACTGGAGAAGGGCAAATATTGTCTCCATTTTCAAAAAGAGAAAGAAAAAGGGATCAATTTTACCTCCCAGTTAGCCTGACATCAATACGAGGAAAATACTAAAGCAGATAGTTTAACAGACAGTCTAAACCAGGGGTAGGCAACCTTTCCCCTTTAAGGGCTGAGGGACTTCAGCTCCCAGAAGCCTCAGCTATGTTGGCCAATAGTCCCATGTTGGCCAATAGCTCCTGGGATTCTGGGAGCTGAAGTCCCTCAGCCTTTAAAGGGGAAAGGTTGCTTACCTCTGGTCTAAGCATTTAGAAAGAAATGTTGACTTCCAGTTGGCCATGGCTCCCGACGGAGGATTCTGAGCAGGCTGCTGAGATTTTCTCCTGCTGAACTTGTTTGCTGTTTTAAAATATAACAGCAGCCAGAATACTCCCTTGGCATAGGGGGTTCGGAGGTGTTCTGTGAAGACCCAGGTCCGGTTCTGAGGGGTTTGAGGATCCATAGAACCATTCCATCCACGGAGGAACAGAGGGGGACCAGAAACTACTCCTAGCCGCCAACCAGTTTTTAAAGAGTATTTTTTTCTTTTAAAGCCTTTGAGATAGGAATTCAAACTTGTTTAATCACATTTAGCCTTTCAACGACAAAAAACTTTTGTCCGATAGGCTGGCTGCAGACGGACTACTTCAGCCAGTAAGAGAATGGAAATAAAGACTTCTAATGCAAAATAGGATTCATAGTACAGACTGCATTATGGACGGAGCTTAAAAAGGATTTGATTTACAATTATTAATAATTTTTTTTGAAGTATTCCTCTGATCTTCCACTAGCCGAATTTAAAAATTATTATTTGATAAAGCTGGATATAGAGATAAAGCTGGATATATAAAATGGATTTTGAGGAGATCATCTTTGAAAGAGTGGAAAGAGTTAATAAATACTTACCGAAGTGGTGTGATCGCCCTTATTCTATCCACTCTCAGACTACTCAAGAGTTACAATTGCCTGCTGGGTGTCTTTAAATTTTTTTTAAGAAATTGAGGAACAGCGACTGCCTGGTCCACATCCTGCAAGCTACTCAAGAGTAGAAACACAAAGGAGGAGGAGATTGGAATGACAGAGAGACATGGGAAGAGAGACTTTTTTTGGTAACTTCGAGGAATAGGGGTGGGCAAAGCACAATAGAGTGGAGGGATAGAAAGGCACAGAAATGACAAGATTGACAGAATGGGAACGAAGGAAAGTAAGAGATTGAAAGAGGAAGAGGAGAGAAAAACGACAGTGGAAAGAAGAGATAAGGATTTAACAGACTGAGTGACTGTTAAGCAGTCACTGGGTGAAACAAAAACGGAGGACTCCATAAATGGCAAGAGAGTCATAGAACTACCTTATTTTCCTGTGTATAAGACTACTTTTTTACCTGCAAAATCTGTGGCTAAAGTGGGGGGGTCGTCTTATACGCCGGATATAAGGATAATGAGGATAGAGGTGCTAGAACTCTATATTTTGACTGGAAAAATGGGGGGGGTCGTCTTATACACGGGTCGTCTTATACGCCGGAAAATACGGTACTTGGAAATCTAGTGAGGCTGGAGGTTTGGATCCAATGTTTTATTATTATTTAAAAAAATAAAGCAGAGAAATAACAAGACTTACTGCCTAAAGAAAGAGATTTTGGAGTTAAATATATGGATAATTAAATATATACAAGGGGAAAACCTTAATGACATACATACATGGGATATATATATATATATATATAAGTCCAGGAGAGGAGATTATTTAGTATTTTGCTCTGATATATTGATTCACCTATTATAGTCAAAACTTTATAGACTTACGGAAGTTGAATTGACTGCATTTTCTTTTAGAACTGTACTAAATAGAGAATTTAGTTAATGAAAAGATTAGTTTCAACAATAAATTGATTAATTTTGATGGAGTATTGACTAATTGGTTGATTATAGGAAATTAGGTATTACTTGCTGAACTTTTTATGTTCACCTCAATGGACTAAGTGTTTAATTATCAAGAGAAATACAACAGAAATATAGGATTAGAGATTATAAGAGTTTCAGATATAGATATGATTAGATAATTTGACAATTGTTGAATTAATAGGATACTCATAAAATTGATAGACACAATTTGAAGTAGTTTTGCTTTTCATCACACACATTCTTTTTAGCTGTTTTTTTCCCTTAGGATATAATCAAATATACATTGCATTTATCAAATTGAAGAGTATACTCTGTTGAAATTGATTTGAATAGAACAATTATAGATATATAGCTTTAAAGAAACATGGTGATATAGAATTTGATTTGATTTTTGTTACCTTAACAGAAGGGGTAGAAAAACAGTAGCTCCTGAGACAAAATCTTTTTGTATAACCATGTTGGTAGTATCAAGAGCACAAGCCAAGGCACAAATGTCAGCAAGAAGACCCTCAATTGAACTGAATAAAGCAACAGACCCAAACAGCGTTATTCTTGAGAAAATAAAGAAAATACAGCAGGAACTAAACCAAGACAGATTGGAAAGGAAACAAGAATTGAAACAAACAAGAAGCAAAATCAAACAAGATATTAAAGCAGAAATAAAAATAAAACACCAAGTGATGAAAAGATGTCAACAGAACCATCATAGGCAAAGAAAATAATAGTGCAGTTAGAGCAGGGGTAGGCAACCTTTTTGAGCTGTGGGCCGTGTTGCTGTCCCTCAGACAATTGGGGGGGGGGCCGAAGCACCAAAATAAATAAATAAAAATAAAAATAAAAATATATTTTTTAAAAAATTAAACATTTAAAAAATATGCATGCATACTCTCTCAACCCCAGAAAAGCCATGGCAAAACCCCTGTGGAGATTTTGCCCAGAAAAAGTAATAACAAAAATAACAAAAATAATATCATCATGGCGGGTGGTGGCGGTGGCAGGACCAGCCTGGGGCCAGTCCAAAGGCCTCGGGGAGGCGCATCCGGCCCAGGGCCTTAGGTTGCCTACCCCTGAGTTAGAGGATCAAAACAAGATTTTAGAAAGCACAATAAGGAATTTAACAAGAAGAAGAAGGAGAAGAAAGATTAAGATTAGAACAGAACAGAACATCCTGGATAGATGTTTTAAAATAAGAGGACTCAAAGAACAGAAAAAAGAAAAATTATATGAATATATAACACCATTTTTAGCTGATTTTATAGGAATTGATCATGAGAAATTCAAATTGGAAATTGATACATTATACAGAATTAACTCTTTATTAGCAAAACAAAATCTCCCCAGGGATGTGGTAATTTATTTTATAAGAACCCAAATTAAAGATGAAATTCTAAAAAAAAAAAAATCCCATACAAAATTGAAAATAGATGATTAGGAGATTCTCTTATTTATTTATTTATTTAATAAAGTTTTATTATTAAAAGAACAAAAATGTGCCATTACACAAATTCAGTTATAAATACCGCTGACACATACACATGCAACACATACATCACAACTTCCCCCACCCACACCTTCTATATGTAACACAACTCTACGAGTAAGCAAACAAAACATTACATCCACATACATTAAAAAAAGAAAGAGGAGAAAGAGAAAGAAAGGAAAAAAAAGAAAGGAAAAGAAAAAAAGAAAAGGGAAAGAAAAAAGGGGGAAAAAAGATTAAAAGAACTTCCATAGTTTCAGCTGGATTCATTCATAAACTTCATTTACATGTTACATTCCTGACTCCTAGAATATCTTGAATATCACCAAATTATTAGCTACACTCCGAATAACGAAACTTGTGAAGTGGCAAGCACTGATTTTAACCTTACAAATAACATTGTAATATTAGATATCCAGAGAAATCCCTGGTCTCTTAATTTAAACGTATTATTAACAAATATAATCATACTTCTACGAGTAATATAACAATTTCAATGTCATTATGATAATTTTTGTGCTCATCCACAGTACAGTGGTACCTCTACTTACGAAATTAATCCGTTCCACAGCCCATTTTGTAAGTAGAAAATTTCGTAAGTTGAAGCAAATTTAACATTGAAAAGGCCTAATCCATTCCAGGCCCCCAGATTCAAGCTACAACTCAATACAAATGTACAGTAAAAAAGTTTCATTTACCTTTCCGGTCGGCTGGCTGTGCGATGGCAACAGTGAGTGAGAGATGAGGAGGGAGGGAGGAGGGAAGAGCCAAAGAAAAACACACTTCCTCTCCTCTGGCAAGCCCTAACAGTGCTACCTAACTTAGTTTCACTAGGCAAACACTTCCTGGTTCTCTAGCCAATAGAGTGCTGCTTTGCCAGATTTCACTAACTAATAGCATGCCACGAAATTCAAAAAGCAGCTCCTTCCCGCCAATTTCATAAGTAGAACAATTTCGTAAGTTGAAGCAAAATTTATTCGGAGGCGCATTTCGTAAGTCGAATTTTTCGTAAGATGAAGCATTCGTAAGTAGAGGTACCACTGTACTCACTATTTCTTAAGTAAGTTACAAGTGACTGCAATTTTTTTTTATTTTTCCCATGAATCTCCTCTTAAAGTTGATGTCAATTTATCGGCTATGACACAATCTAATAATTTATACAGCCATTCTCTCATGTCTGGGTATTCTTTACATCTCCATTTAGTTTCAAATACTATTCTCGCCATGGTGGTGATATATAATAGCAACTTTCCATACATTCGTTCAAGATTAGTATCAAAACACATACTCAATAAATACAATTTTGGATCTTTCATAGTTATTTGTGGTATAATTTGTTGAACTATCTTATGGATTTTACCCCAATATTGTTTAGCATATCGACAATACCACCACATATGCATAAAAGTGCCTTTTGTTGCTTGGCATTTCCAACATTTATTGCTAACCCCTTTTTGCATCCTGGCTAATCTGGCTGGAGTTAAATACCACCGATGGGCCATTTTATGAAAATTCTCTTTAAGGTCATAACATAAGGTATACTTTAATCTCAGATTCCATGATTTTTCCCATTGAATAATGGGAATATTCTGCTTTAGATCTTTGGCCCATGTTATCATATTTTCCTTGATGGTATCTTTTTCCTGATCCCATGTTAACAGCAAGTCATAGAATTGAGATATTTTAGATTTAACCGGATTTTCCATAATCTTTTCAAATTTGTTATCTGCCTTTCCAAGCCCTTTGATTTTAATATCCATTAGAAATCTTTCTCTGAGTTGGCGATGTAAAAACCACCCACATATATCCATACCCTCTGTTGCCTTTGTCACCACCCAATCAAATTACAAAAACAAAATCCAAATCGAAATCAAATTATTATTGTCTATAATTATCCACGCTATGGGGTCCTCAATTTCCTCAGTTTGGAGGTCTTGACGTTTTGGACAAGGCGTATTAATTATCATTAATTAATTGATAATTAATAGGAGATTCTCTTATTTAAAGATATACCTGGAAAAATTTTAAGGAGGAGGAAGGACTTTCATTTCTTTACAAAGGTACTACGAGAATAATTACATATAAATGGGAAAACCCAATTGGCTTATCATTTATTTGCCATCAAAAAGAATACTTAAAAAATCAGTCCAAAAGGCCAAAACATTCTTGGAACAACTGGAAAAAGAATCCAACAGAAGATCAAGACCATACAGCAAACAAGATTTGGAAACAGAAAAAAATGAAAACAGAGGATGGATGATGAAGAGACAAAACTTGATGAAAAATTTGAAAACCAATCCCAGTATGTTTTGGAGGGGGAGGAGTTGGCAGATAAGGAAGATCAAGAAGACTGTGAAGATTTGTGTTTAGGTGCAGTAGGAGGAGACATACTGGTGGTTGAAAGAGGTGATGACTGGTTGCAGAGTGATGGAGATGGGGATGAAGATGTATGAAATCAGATTTTTATCATTAAATGTGAAGAGCTTGAATAACCCTCAAAAATGAAAGAAAATATTTTAATAGATTTAGAAAAAGAGATGTGATATAGCATGTCTCCAAGAGACACATATCAAAAAGAAAGATTTCAGACTCTTAAAATGTGCAGGTTAAGGAAGGGAATTTGTCACTGTTGCTGAAAAAAGAGAAAAAGGAGTTGTAATCTATGTGAAAAAAGAAATAGAAGTAAAAGAACTGTTTACTGATCCAAATGGTCATTACTTAGGTATAGACTTCTAGCCCAGACTCTAAAATGATGATTATCAGAATATATGCCCCCTTAGAAAACAAGAATCAATTTTATGCAACCCTGACAGATAAAATATCTGAATATACATATGGCAATATAATAATGATGGGTGATTTCAACAGGATGATTGACCCACAAATTGATAGAAAAGCAGAAAAGAAAACCTACTTGAAACAAGGAAAGTTACCAAAGTTTTTCTTTTGTATGATGGATTTGATGGGGATAGAAGATGGACGGTGTTCGAAATACAATTCAGCTAAAGAATTTACATTTTACTCTGAGAGACACAAAACCTGATCAAGGATAGATACGTTTATAAACTCAAAAACAGTTAACTCAAGTATTTAATAAATTGATGTTCTCCCAAAGATAGCATCTGATCACAACCCCATAATGATGTCATTGCTTGGAAGGAAGGAAGAATTTACCTGTAGACTATAATAATAATAATATTATAATAACTCGGTAGTTCCCGAGTTAGGCACAAGGGTAGCCCCATGTAGAGTGCATTGCAGTAATCTAGTCGTGAGGTCACCAGGGAATGTACTATAGTTTCCAGATCCCTCATATCCAGATAAGGGCGCAGTTGGCGTATCAGTCGAAGCTGATAACAGGCACTCCTGACCACCACATTCACCT
The DNA here is from genome assembly GCA_020142125.1 of Phrynosoma platyrhinos. Lineage (NCBI taxonomy): Eukaryota > Metazoa > Chordata > Lepidosauria > Squamata > Phrynosomatidae > Phrynosoma > Phrynosoma platyrhinos. The sequence continues at coordinate 215,277,189 of CM034706.1, forward strand.
GACTAGTTATGTGAAGCGACGAATCGAGGAGCACCCCCAAACTGCGAACACAGTCCTTTACAGAGAGTGTGACCCTGTCCAGGACCGGAGACTGTATTCCCAGATCTGGTTTTGGGCCTGTAACCATGAGTACCTCCGTTTTGTCTGGATTTAACTTCAATCTGTTTTTCCTCATCCAATCTGAGACAGTCATTGAGAGGAGAGATGACATCTGAAGTCTGAGTCGATGATCTGGTCATGGAGAGATATATCTGGGTGTCATCAGCATACTGAAGACACCGAGCTCCATGCCTCCGAATGATCTCTCCCAGCGGTTTCATGTAGATGTTAAATAACATCGGGGACAGGATGGCGCCCTGGGGGACACCACAATTAAGCTCTGTTCTGGACGAGCAACTGTCCCGAGCCTCACCCTCTGAGATCTACCCGAGAGGAAGGAACAGAACCATTGCAAAGCAATGCCTCCAATTCCCAACTCTCTCAGGCGATCCAAGAGGATGGCATGATCTATAGTGTCAAAAGCTGCTGAGAGATCCAAGAGTACCAACAGGGTCACACTACCCCTGTCGATACTCAGGTGGAGGTCATCGTTCAGAGCAACCATAACTGTCTCCACTCCAAATCCTGTCCTGAAGCTGGTTTGAAATGGATCAAGATAATCGGTTTCATCCAAGACTGCTTGGAGCTGGGAAGCAACTGCCCTATCGATCACCTTGCTCAAGAAAGGGAGCAAGGAAACTGGTCTATAGTTGTTTCTGTCCAGGGGGTCTAGGGAAGGTTTTTTCAGGAGGGGCTGTGCTGCACGCAAAGCCTCCCTATAGGAATAAAGATGGTTCCTAAGGCGAGTTCTGTCGGATGAGAGACGACTTTTCCGCCATTTGCATTCTAGTCATTGTCCAACCCGTTTCATCTTCCTAAGCTCCTCTGTATACCAGGGCCTACGATTTGGAACGGGTCAGAAAGGGCGCTTGGGAGTGATTGTGTCAATAGCCCTGGTGAGATCGATGTTCCAGGTATTCACTAAGGCTTCAACAGAATCGCCGGCATTACCAACCATTAAACCCTCTAAAGCTTTCTGGAAGCCAATGGGCTCCATTAGCCTTCGAGGGCAGACCATCCTAATGGGTCCGCCACCCCCAGGAGGGCGGACTGCAGCTCTCAGTTCCACCTTGATCAGGAAATGATCCGTCCATGACAGAGCAGAAGTCTTTTTGACATCCACCCACGGATATTCCTGCTCGGTACTAAAAACTACATCGAGGGTATGACCTGCACAATGTGTGGGCCCATCAACCAATTGGGATAGGCTCATGTTAGTCATGGTATCCATGAACTCCCGAGCTGCGCCAGTTAGATCTTGTAAACTGGTTTCGAGTGGTATGTTGAAGTCGCCCAGAACCAAAAGTCTGGGCGACTCCAACAGCAACTCCGAAACCAGGGCGGTCAGCTCGGTTAGGGAGTCTGTTAAGCAACGGGGTGGCCGGTATACCAACAGAATCCCCAAGCTATCCCTGGTTGTCAGGCTGAGGTACATACACTCGATGTAAGTTGTTTTCCGGATAGGCTTCCTGATCAAGGTTAAGGTGTTTCTATGTACTAAGGCTACGCCGCCCCCCCGCCCACTCTCCCTAGTCTGCTCGCTAACTGAATATCCGGCTGGGAGAATTTGCGCCCATGTCACGGCGCTAGTATCTCCCAACCAGGTTTCAGTAAAACATGCCAGGTCGGCCATCTCATCCACCAGAAGATCGTGGATAAGGTGAGTCTTATTTTTGACCGACCTGGCATTACAAAGGAGCAGATTAAGGGATTGTGGAATAGTTGGTATGCTCTCCATGTTATCCTGGGAAACAGAGTGAACTGAAGAAGGGACAGATACCAAACATCTGTCCCTTCTTCTTTTGTAACATTTGTTAACTCTGTTGCTGCCATACATTCCCTGCCCCCACACCACTTCGATGGCTGCTCCCAGACTATGTCCAGCTACATCATGTAGAGAGGGAGGAAAATGGTCCAGTTAATTTCTGTCCCTGGTCAGTGGCAGCAACTATCCAAGGCAGATGACAGAGTGAAGGAGGGGCTATTGAGAGCTTCTGTGCAACTTTCCCCCAGAACAAATAATTTCCCCTTAATAACATTCTAGGGGCCTTAGTTGTTAATAATAACCAGCTCTAATGAAGATGGTACTAATCCCACCCTGTTCTTCTAGAATCCTAGGTTGTCACTGCCACTGCCGATTGTCTGGAGGGAGGGGGAGGGGAGAAAATCCCAGGCAGGCAATATTGCTGCCCTTTCCCTCCCACCTCTCACACAGCTGAGTGGGGACAGATTGCCCTAGATGATATCCTTGAGGGCTACTGAACTGCCCCAGGTGTTACTAATTACAACAAATAGCCCTATTCACAGGTCAAGGCCTCCTGCCTCCTATACAAATCACTGCTAAGAGATAAAGCAAATTTGGAGATAATAAGAAAAACATTAAAATATTTTTGAAGGAAAATTTGAATGGAGAGGAGAAAGAACAGGTAGTTTGGAATACATCAAAGGTGGTGATCAGTGGAGTGCTCCTTAAATTGGCATGTGAAAGAAAAAGGAAGAGAGAAAAGGAATTAAAGGAACTACAAGAATGATTGAAAAAAAGAGAAAATTAAATTAGAAGAACATCCATTGGAAAAAAAGGTGATGAATGAAATCAGGAAAATACAAAAATAAATCTATTGCTAGTGGAAGAAACAGAGAAAAAATTAAAGTGTTTGAAACAATACCAATTTGAATTCACTAATAAACCAGGAAAGTGGCTGGCCCAGAGGTTAAGGAAAGAAAAACAGAGGAAA
>CM034706.1:215282227-215312986 GCA_020142125.1 Phrynosoma platyrhinos
TAAACTACAGTTCCCATGATTCCCTAGTACTGAGTTAGGGCAGTTAAAATGTATTCAATTTGCACTATTTCTGGCAGTCTGCAAAGGCCCTAGGACTCAGAGCAATGGATTCAAACTACATGAAAAGTGATTCCACTCAACATTAGGAAGAGCTTCCTGACAGTAAGAGCTGCTTGACAGTGTAACACACTCCCTTGGAGAGTGGTGGAGTTTCCTTCTTTGGAGGTTTTTAAACAGAGGCTGGATGGTCATCTGTCAGGGCTGCTTTGATTTATTCCTGCATGATGGGGTTGGACTGGATGGCCCTTGAGGTTTCTTCTAACTCTATGATTCTATTAAATACTTTTTAGACCTAAAGTCATTTCTGGCGCAGTACAGTGTAGTAAGCTTGAATAAGCTAATAGCATGCTTGCATCTCCGAGTAGTAGAAGATGAGATTGAGCCAGAATTTATCCTTGTAGCTAGGAGATGTGCTTTAACTAGGCATTTCACAAATAGTTGAAACATTAGGATTAATTTCCTGTTTACTGCAATAAATGAAATGCTGCTGTGATTATTATGTGAACATAACTAGCATGCTATTTCCACAAACCTCAAAGTGAGGGGTTGGAAATGAATGTTGAAATAGGTTAGAAATACTGAGTGGGTAGCTGACACATGTTATTTGCCTTTATGTATTCACGTTCTGTTCCAAAGAAAATAACTTTAAAGTCTTTACCCACACAATTTTTTTCCCCCTCCTTGAACATATTTCCAGGAGAAGAAAAACCATGAGCTGGCCCATAGAGTTAATGAAAATGTTATTGTGCTTGTTTGTTCAATATTAAAATACTTTTAATCAATTAAATTGCTAGTGGAGTGTTTAGAACTCTATGTATGCTAATAATCTAGTAGCTAACTTGGATTTTTTTTCTGAATTAAATGGAAGTTTAATCATTGCCACTAGAGGAAAGGACTAATTTATTTGTGAAATAAATGTATGAACTTAGTAAAGGGAAATCCTTACGTTAGAATTCCCAGTCTTTTTGTGAACTAGTTAATTAAACATTTCTCTTCCAGCTCTTTAATAATATAAATTTTAGGAGCAGGCAGACATAATTGATCAAGGCTGGATGTTAAAGAGACTGAGAATGAGGTCTGTATTTTGTGTCAAACTTCAGTGAAAGTTACAGCAGTGATCTTATTGGGCTGAATCCTTGTCCTGAAGCCCTTTTGAATGTAGATGCAATTAATTAGTAAGATTTACAATGCTGAATACAAAATTTCTAACCCAGGACATTTTGCCTCTTTCTAGAACCTTCCATTTGTAAATGGTAGAAGAGGAAGGGGAGAGTAGTCTGCTGCTTGATAATAAAAGTACTGCTCTATAGAAATAGCTGCAGTATTGCTCAGCTACAGCTGGATGGCACTAGTTACACATGAGAAGCAATCAACTCAAGTGTGTAATATTTACATAAGGGTAATATTAAACAAAAAAAATGAGTGTATCAGTATAAATATTTGGGTGCAGTCTACTATACAAAATCCATTGAGGGTAAGCAGATCATAGAGCAATAGGTCACTCCAACAAATATGTCCAGTGGTTACTAGCCACCCTTCCCGAAGTGCTAGAGTGTCCAGTCACTCTAGCCTACTCTAATGTACGCTGGCAAGAAATGCAGAAGTGAACTTCCTGCGGTGCTCCAAATAGTGTAGGACCCTTTTTTAAAAAAATAAGGGGGAGAGAGAGAGAGAGAGAGAGAGAGAGAAAGCTTTCAAGTAAAAAAAAAAACTTAGTACAAGTAATGTTTTAAGCTCTAAGAAACCCTGAAATATAGGCATGTAAAGCTATTTTTGTGATATTAGTATTATAGATTGGCTTGAACAATGGAAAAAGTGACAGGGCTAGACATAATGCAGCTGTCCAAGCTGACCTTTTGTATATGTAAAGGGCTGTTCCACTGAGTTTTTAGAACACCCTTAAGATTTTACACTGTGTTTAATATTTGTTAGACTTGGAAAATTGAGACTCACAGATTCTTCTTTGTAATGCACATACACGTGCTTATGCATACATTCATAGTATTCCATCTGTGGTACCCTAGGTGGTGAAATACATAAACTGAAGTAGGATTAAAAGAAATGGGGACTGCCAAGGAGTAATGTGAACCGAAAATAAGTTTGTAGGAGAGACAGATTTGCATCCTGTTCCTGCATCCTATATCCACTTCTATATTTAGGCAAGAAAGTTGGAAAGAGGCTTCCATTTATGCTTGCTTGACTTCAAGTAGAACTTCTTTCACAGTTGAAAACCCAGCTCTGTCAGGGTTATTGGAGTTGGCTGAGCACTGAGCAGTGCTGTTTCTGACCTATGTTTCTTCCTCCACTGCTACTTCCCTTCCATAAATTACAAGGTGAATTGTAATCTAAGGAGTGCAGTTGATCTATAAAACATAGAGCTTCTGCTCATTCTTGTGATCCCCTAATGATCCCTTATGATTATTTTTGTTTTAAACTGAAATGACTTCTAGTCTCATAATTTTCTATTTGGGAGGCTTTTGATGAGACAGGGAGTAAACTGTAGCCAATGGTTCCTACCCCCCTGAGTAAGTTCTTAGATGTTTCCTGGACTCAGTAGTGAGCTTGATAAAGGCCAGTACAGTAATAATGGATCTTCATAATACGGAGGGTTTGTGAGCAGATGGCCCTAACTTCTAGTGCAGGGGTAAGCAACCTGTCCCCTTTAAGGGCGAAGGGACCAGCTCCCAGAATCCCAGGAGCTATTGGCCAACATGGGACTATTGGCCAACATGGCTGAGGCTTCTGGGAGCTGAAGTCCCTCGGCCCTTGACAGGTTGCCTACCCCTGCTCTAGTGTGATGCTGCTCAGTATTTTCTGTGATGCATCACCCTCCTGGATATAGAGCAAGTTTGCAGCTTGGGATCTTTGAATCTTGGGCTCTTTCTAGAGACCAAAGTAGCTTCTGTGGTAAATAGTATTTTATCAAAGATAAACAACTGCAGAAAGAGTTTTGCTCTGAACTGCGTGCTGGTATTATTCTGATATTGTAATATTGGATTACATTACATGATGCTCCCTTTGAGGATGATTCAGAAGCTTTTTAGTATCAAATGCAATTGCCAAACTTTTCATTGGTGCACCTGAGCCTGTTTGTTTCTAGGCCTGCTTCAGTGTTGGTTCTTACCTTCAAAATCCATAAATAACTTTGGATCCAAATACAGGTATAGCTGAGTTAGCAAAGTAGATATGTTCCTGGACATTACTTCTTTAAGAAAAAAATTGATATCAGAAGCTGACGTACCATGGAAATAATGTTTTAGCAAAGTTTGTTTTAAATTCAAAACAATATACAGATGTGCAGGTAAGCTTTGGATAAATAGACAAAAATGCCTTCTAGAGGCCACTTGAAGGCTTCTTTCAAAATGCAACCCACACTTTTCTTACAATTTTCATTTTGGGGGCCAACCTTACAGATTTATGTTTATCAATATATTATAGACTGCCCTTCTCAAAGAAGATTGCCTAGTGACAACATTGCTATCATTTAGGTGCCAGGCAAAAATGTTTCATATCAATCTTTTCATAGATTTTATAGATTTTGAATATGTGTGCTAGATGTTCTCTGTTTCTTGGGTATTTTTTTAAATAACAAGAATGTTATGGTATGCACTGTTCTGAAATCTCATAAGGTAAAATTTGGTATAAATATGTTTTAAACCAGTATCTGCTGGGTTTTTTCTAAACACAACAAAAGTATGCTCTGTAACAATAGCTAGTTATTAGTTGTGTGCCTTCAAGTCATTTCTGATGTACCGTGACCCTATCACAGGATTTTCATGGCAAAGTTTTGTTCAGAGGGGGGTTTGTCTTTGCCTTCTGAGGATGAGAGAGTGTGACTTGCCCAAGGTCATCCAGTGGATTTCAAAGCCTGGTCTCCAGAGTTGTATCCAATACTCAAATCATCACATAATGCTGGACCCTAATAACTAGTTACACTCCTTTCAAAAAGACAACCATCTATTTCTCAATGTGCTGAAACTCCTTAAGATTTCGAGTTGTACTTTTGCTGATCTTAGTTGAACAGTTTCTGTTGGTACTGCCACTCTTCTCTTGCACTTTTAAGCAATAATAGTGCAGTCTAGTGCAAGTAGATCCCACTAATGGGTCTTATTCCAAATAAATGTGTATAGAATCACAGACTCACTCCATATGTTACAAAATTCATTCTTTGATGTATTTTTGTAGGATTGCCTGGTGAGACGAATTGGAAATATATTTCTGTAAACTTTTATCATTGCTTTTTCAAAGCTTCAGCTAACCTGAGTTTTTCCTTTTCCCCTTTTCTCAATGGACAAGAGCCATCTGCTCTTGATTTGCCTTGTACCCACAGCAAGTCTAATCTCCTTTTCTAACAGAAAGACATATTAGAGTGTAATGAAATTATTCAACTCTGATTCTGCCAACTTGATAGTCCAACAGTTCTGATTTCTTCTCAAATAAATGTTTGATTTTTAGTGCATTCACTTTTTGTATTAAAGAGAGCAAAACATGCAGCTGTGAATTCTCTACAGAGATCCATCCATTGACATTGTCTGTTCCAAGATGCTAATTTCTATATTAAATTCTATATTTTTGAAGTGAGGGGTAAGGAGCAACATCTTCAATAGTGTAATGTAAAGGGAGGGGCTAAAGATCTGAACTCTCCTTTTATCCCCACTTTCAGTTTAGTTGCTACTGGCCTGGAGGCTGTTCACACCAGTTCTTAAGTCAGAACCTCCTCCCATTCCCTTAGATGTCTTGCTTGTTACTGGACTGTCCCAAAATTTAAGAAAGACCTTGTTTTAAGTTCTCAACAGAAGGATTATTGACAAAAAGATAAATTCCATAAAGACTGAGACAGTAATATGATATCCACAATAGATGTATGCTAATACCTTGTGAGAGTTCTGTGTCATGGAGGAAAGACTACAGCTCCTAGTGCTGTGTGACACTTGTGAATGAAATCCAGGAGAAAAGCTATGCAATTTTCACTTTGGAAGGCAATCTCTCTTTTTATGTATTGTTTCAGGTGAAATGAATAGTGACGCTTTGTGCATACAGTGGGCCCTTGGTATCTGCTGGGGTTTGGTTCCAGGAAATCCCATGGATACCAAAATCAGTGGATGCTCAGGTCCCATTAAATACAATCACATAATAAAATTGTGTTCCTTATATAAAATGGCAAAATTAAGGTTTGCTATTTGGAATTTACACTTTAAAAAAGATTTTCAAGCTCTGGATGCTTGAATTAATGGATAAAGGATTCATGGATATGGAGGGCCAACTGTACATTCTTTTCAGAGGTGTGGAACTGGAATAGTAGTTGCAAATTGAACCAATTTTAAGATCTTCTACAGCAAAGGTAACTGGGAACTCATAGACAGAATCATAGAGTTGGAAGAGACATCAAGGGCTGTCCAGTATCTTTTGAGTCATGTTCCATGAAACGAAATGGGGTGAGGAGTTCTGCGCAAAAGAAAGAACATTGCACTATGTATAATTTGGTCTGCCTCATTCTTGACATCTCCAGTTTGAACAAACTGCAAATGAGGCAGCAGCAACTTGTTAGTTGATAGAAATCTTTGAAGAATGAGTCTCAGCAATGTGTGTTCTTGAAGTTTCACCATGTTCTATTTTATTTCCTGCTTTCCAGCTGTCGACTGCACTGACGCCTTTGTGATTAATGTTGATGCCATATCTCTAGTGTTGTTTCCATGGCTTTTGATATCACCAGAATCCCCCTTTAAAGCCACTTGCTGTGTATTAATGATTATTGTATGGGGGTGATGTGGCTCTACAGTTTCCTATAGATTTTGCAATAGTAGAGCTCTGTTTTACCTAATAAGGGGCATGGAAAGATTCCAAAATCTTGGAAGTAATGACTAGCCTAATTGATGATATAACCAAGCACCTAGGAAAATAAGCTGAAGTTACAGGGACTGTGGTTAGGGTAAAAGGGGGCAAAGAAACAGTTCTCATGTCTACAATGCTGAAGTATTGCAGTGACATGCTAACAAGTCCTAGCAGGTCATTAAAAACAGTCTTTCCTTTTGCAGATCTGTTCTTGACTAATCCAGCAAGACATAACTGCAGACAAAACACAGTAGCACATCTTTCCCTAATTCTGAGCATGCTTGACAATTAAAGCTGTGAACTAGGCATGCTCTGCTTTTTCTGCTATGTGTTTTGAATAGCATCTGAATTGGGTTCCCATCCACATAACTTTTTACCCATCCCTTCCTCCAAGGTGCTTAGGACAGCATACACAGTTCATCTTCTCCCCCTGGTGTCATCCTTACAACAGATCACTAAGGCAGGGGTAGGAATTGTGCAGCCCTCCACACGTTGGACTGCAAGTCCAGGCAGCCATAGCCAGCATACTAGTGATGGGGAATATTGGGAGCTGCAGTCCAATAAGGCCACAGAATTCCCACATCATGTCTTAAGGTATGTTTAACTGAGAGAAGTTTATCTCAAGGTTATCCACTGAGGAGTGGGGGTATAAACCCAGATCTCCCAATCTAGTGTCTATTACACCATGGTCAATCAAAACCAGTTTTGATATGAGTGTCTTTAGCTAGAAGTAGCAGTGGATCTGTACGTGCTGAAAACGGCCTATTTGCCTAGTGGGGTGGTATGGTATGGTTCAGAGGGGGGGGGAAGAACAATGAGATTTAGTTCAGTGAGTGGGCATGATGAATGAGTAAAACCATTTTGGATCATCATGTACTTCTAGGAGTTCTAATTATGCCTGTGCCTGTGGACAAGGGCTACCTGCTGTAATCACACCTGCATTGTGTTTAATATGATTATGAGTGTTGGGACTTGCTAATCATGTAAAATTAAAGCCATGTGTTTCAACAAAACTTGGTAATTACCACTGTTTAAGTTTAATTTAAATTAGCATTATTAGTATTCTCATTAATAAGGCAATTAATTTTCAAATGAAATTAATGCAGGTTGGCTGACTTGAATTAATTACTTGGCTGATTAAATTGAATTAATTCACATTAATTTAAATTCAGATCCTTCAGCTCTGAACTGATTCAGATGTTGACGTTCTCCAAGGTGCTGAATCTGAATGTTTGTCCAAGTAAATAAACATATTTTATTTGTGCAGGCTGATAATTCTGTTTCTTATTTAGTTGGTCTAAAAGCTGCTGGAAGATGGCACACAAATTCATCTAATAGTTAAATTGAAATCATATGCAAAACCAGAAATATTAGGAATATTACTGGAATACCAGTTAAATGTTTGCATCCTTAAAGTGTGAAAATGGCAGGTGCCTGAGGCTGGAATCATAAATACTTTCATTTAATTCAGTGAGTTCTACTTGTGAGTAGAGGATTATAGTGGGATCTTGGTGCACAGAGTTGTCCTCAAGGGCTGGTGATTTTTCTGTCACACACACGATTGCAGCATACCTCCAAAGCAACAAAATCTGGTATTTATCTCAAGTTTTGTTTGGAAGATAAAGTACAACATATTCAGAACTTGCACTGTCACATCAACATGTCTTGCATGTCTTATAAGCTTATAGCCTTATGGCTATATTTTAGAATTCTTAGGTATTTTAGAATTCTCAGCCAGAGAACTCTATTGTCCCTCCAAACTACAAACCCCAGGATTCTACAGTTAAAGTGGAATCATAGTGCTATAAATGTGTACTGTGAAAAAGCCCCTGGAACTCACTAGACCAGTTTCACTGTCAGCCTGGCCTGTACAGAGTTGTGCAGGTAAAATATGAAGGAGAGCTATGCGAATTTCTTGAGATCATTGGTGGAAAAGGTGGGATAAGAATGTAATGAATAATAATAAAATGGTTGTGGCTTTCAGTGAAACAAAAAATACACCCCAAAACAAAATATAAAGTATACTATGCAGCTTAGTTTACAATATGTTTATGCTAAAATAGGTTCTACACACCCACCTTTATCTAATGAAAGAAAATCCAGACAGGTTGCTGTCTCAAATTGCTTGACATTTTCAGATGGAAAGTTCTTTATCCCTATTGTCACTTCTGTTATAACCTTTGTATTTTCATGGGTGTCAAAAGGTGTTAAAACAATATGGAGCCTATAGCTAAAATCTTTCGATAATTTAATCCCCCCCCCCAAACCTTCTGGACTAAAGCAAGAGGCATCCTTCCCCATCACCACATATATTTGCTCTTCAGAGTAGCATAGCAATTAGATAGCAAAGAATCAAAACCAATAAACCCAGTCAGCTTGAGTTTTATTTTTTTTTAAATGGGATAAGTGTTTGAATACATTTATCTACTATAGCTTAAAAAATCTATTTCATCAACTCCCCTTGAGCAGAGATGGCAGACTAAAACAGCCCTCTCTTGCTGTATGGTATGTATTCCCTAAGTTTTACAAAAGGTAGGTTTATTAACCTTGGTTCCTCAGAATCTACTGCTTTAGGGTGTATTCTCGTTTGGCTTTAGCTAGCCTGAGCATCCTGATCCTCAGTGTAGCATTGATGAAAAATCATGTTCATGTGTGCATGCTGTAGTCCTGTCTCATGGAGCCCTATGTCATCTCAGCAAGGGATCTCTTGTTGTTGTTTAGCCTGATTCTTCCTCCTTTCTACTGCAAGATGGAAGAAGATTCTTTTTTTCTTTTTTTTCTTTTTTTTACATTCCATTGAGTCTGGCTTATGTCTGACTCCCACTCAGGTTCAGCCCTGCCATTCTGTAACTTTCACATTATTCCCCCCTTCAAACTGTCTTCCTTACAGGAGATAATATTACTACCCAGCAAAATCCAAAACTTAGAAAAGTTAACTTTTAAATTATAATTCTATTATCTAAAAAAGTATGTTTTCCACAGATCCGATAAGTTCTGGAACATGAGTAGGGTCAGTGCTGCCTGAATAGGCAATGTTCTCACTTTGAATTGGGTTTCATTTTACCTTAGTGACATTGCCACTTAGCTAAATTGGATTGGTTACATGCTGCTGCTGCTGCTTCTGCTGCTTTTATTAGAAAGGCAATTTTTAAAAGAATGGTGTCCAAGTATCTCAACAGAACTGAGCACAAGCAAGCAGGTGTGAAAATTGAAAATACTGTTGGGTTGGCGTATTAAGAACTCCTGTTTTCTTCCTTTCATGTTTTTTTTTTTTAAAGTGTTGAGGAACAATACAATCAGCCTTGGGACTAGAGAGGAGAAAGAAAGCATACTGTGCCTTCTGTCATTGGGGAGGAACAATATCGGCAAGGAACAGACCAGCCTGGCCCATCCATTGCATAGAGAAAAAGCAACTTCAAGGAACTTGTTTCTCTTCCTGGCTTCCAGGTAGCTGGAGCCAAGAAAAACTGGCTCCTGCTGCCTTTGTTCTGACATTGCAAAAGCACATTTTAGTCCCATGATGGCGAACCTATGGCACACATGCCAGAGATGGCACATGAAGCCATTTTCCCCATCATGTGGAGGGCAGGGAAGAGGAGGAAGAGTGTGCGCCTGTTCCTCCTCTTTCCCGACCCTCCCTGGCCTTCAGCTGCCTCTCCAAAGGTCGGGAACAGCATGGGGGGGGGGGGAAGAGGAAGAAGAAGCACATGCCTGTTCCTCTTCTTCCCTTCTTGCCCCCCTGGGACTTCAGCTGTCTCTGGAGAGGGAGCTGAAGGCCTGGGAGGGCAGGGGGGAGATGTCCCATCCCGGAGGTCCCCTCCGGAGGGCGGAAGTCCTTCTCCCAGAGGGCGGAAGTCCTGCCCCCAGCACCGGGTGACACCTAGTGCTGGAAGGCCTTTTAGTTTGGGCATTCAGCCCCTAAAAGATTTGCCATCATTGCTTTAGTCTTTGGCCAACAGTTATCAAGCAAAACTGGGTTCAGTACTAGCAACAACAATATATTTTAAATATTTATATCCCCCATTTTTCCTGCAGTATGGGGAAGCAATTCATCATGCTGGATGTGTCTCCTCCCTTGTGCTTCACAAGGGTTTCAACCTGTGAATCAACCTTACCACCCTAAGAAGGAGAGCCAGTCCCACTTGGATCAGGACAGAGCTTTTACTGCTCCAGCTAAAGTCTGAGATTGGATCAATGTATCACTGGCTGAACATTGTCATTATTATCTGAACCTTTACCACTCTAATAGAGCTGTTCAGTTTCCTTGGTTGTAGAACCATTACTTGATTCAGTCTTTAATAACCTAATGAGCATGGTTAGGCTATGTGTCATGACCAATGCACACACTTCAAATATCTCCTTGGATGAGGAAACTGTAATTAACAATGTGTCTGAGCAAGCACCCACATGGTGTGTGAAAAGTTCAAGCTGGCCAGCTCTTTCTGAAGCTCCAGTGTTGGGTTTTGTTGGTACCAATGAGATGGCAGTGGAGGGCACCATGGTGTTGCATACCAGTGCATGTTGTGTGAAGGAACTGACTGGTGCAACTTTAAGTGTTCATGTGCACGCATGTAGCAGACACTCCCACGTCTCTCCTTCCCCTGGTTATTCATTGTCAGGAGTTTCCATAGGATTTGTGTGACTGGATCTCCCTCATAACCAGGCAGGCTGTGGAGTCCAGTGAATTGAGGGGTGAGGGGGGGAGCAGTAGTGACTCCATCAGCCTCAAATGGCAGCTGGGTTCAGTACCACAAGAAAAGGCAGGAAAATGTTTTCAAGCCTAGTAAAACACAACTCTCTGATGTGCATGAGCTAGTGGCCAGAAAATGGTTAAAACATTCCAGAAAATGTTTCCTTTCTCAGTTCTTGCACTCGTCTCAGGAGGGGAGAACCTGTCAATCAAAAAGAGAAATACAATTAAAAACATTATGAAGTGAACATTAAAATAAAATTAAACTACGTATTTATTGTATTAAAAATTCACACCTCAAGTTAAAAGAATAAAATGTAATTAAAAAGAAAAAGTCTTTAAAAACAGTCCAGTTAAAATAAAGTACCCCCTACCTCATTCTTTAAACACTTTCTGTTTTGGAAAACTTTCTGAATCAAAAAGTTTTAGCCTGCTAAAGGAAAGACAGCAAGGAGGGGGCCATTCTGGATTCCCTGGGAAGGGATTTCCAGAGTCTAGGGGCAGTCACAGAGAAGGCCCTCTCGCAAACTCACCAACTGTGCTTGCTATGGTAGCTGGACTGAGAGAAGGGCCTCTCTTGATGATCTCAATGCCTGAGCTGGCTCATACCTCTTGGGATGTTTCTCCAGTATAAACTGTGGAACTCTGTATGGGATCAGTGTGTACAGTCATGCACAAGATCATCATGTGTTGATTTGTACTGCATCACCCCACTGGAAAGTGTTTTGTCCATGTAAATACACTGTAAAGCTGGGCCAGGGACACAAAATCCTCTAGATGCAGCTGGGCTGTACCTTACATCATCCTTTGCATTGATTATGTTGACCGTGACTGATGGGAGTTTCAGTCCAACAGCATCTAGAGGGCTACCTGTTTGTCACCCCTTCTGTAAAGCATTTGGATGTAGAAGCTATTATTCTTTCCCTGTGAGCCGATTCCTGTATAACTATAATCAATGGCTGGGGTGCTTGGAACACTCCTTATCCCTGTCTTAGTGGGATGTTTTATTTATCTCCTTACTGGCTTTATTGGGATTTACCATTCAGTAGGTGCCACTTTTCATCCTTCTAACCCACTGATCTTGTTAGCTTAATCACCATGCCCAGATTAAATATTTACTATTTTGATTTCTGTTTTCACTCTTGCTTGTTCCATTCTTTTAATTAAAGATTAAGCAGCTGAGCATTGGTGTTTCTGCATGACGGTGTTTTGCTAGAGTTTTCTTTTAATTTAAGCTGACTAGTTGTAGATCTGACAGGATGAACATGAAATTTAAGCTTAAAAATGCCTATGCATTTGTCTTGGATCAGTCTGTGTCAGCAAAGAGATAATAAATGTATTACAGTAGGCATGCTGGGCTTTTGCAGTGAAAAACTAACAGTCTTAAACCAAATATTCATAGTGAAGTGTGTAAGTATTAAAACATAATAGTCTTGAAAAGGAACAAATGTGGAGAGGTCCTGGCTGATCTTAAAAACCAGGTTGATTGTCATGTAGTAGTCAAAAGGTGCAATGCCACAGTTTACCAGATATATCAGTCAATCCCAGTTGGAAGCTTTTCTTCAGTGGTGTCTTTTCAATCTATTTTGAAGTGTTACAGATTCCTTGCTGTTCCTTTCCATGACTGTTTCAGAAGTAAAAGGAAAATCAGCAAAACAGCACACTGTTAAAAGCCCCTGCAGTCACTTCCTAAAAGCTTGTTGGAACAGAAAAGTTTTCAATTGTCAATGGAAGGGCCACAAGGAGGGAGCAGCTACTGAGAAGGCCCTCTTCTTTGTTCCCACCAAACATGCATGGGAATGTGCTAGGATGGAGAAAAGTGCCTTCCTCAAAGATCATAGAACATAGGCAGTCTCATATAGAAAGATGTCATTCAGATAGCCAGGAACACATTTTTAATACTTTTCAAAGGCAGACCCAGGTACAGCATGTTAAAGTTATCCAAACATGATGTAACCAAGGCATATGTTACCATGGCCAGAGCAGACATCTCCAGGAACAAGTGCAGCTCATGTGCTACCTTTAACTGTGCCAATGCATTCCTGGCACTGAAGAAACTGGACCTCTAGCTTCAAGGTTGAATCCAGGAGCACACCCACACTGCAAACCTGCATCTTTAGTGGGAGCATAACCCCTTCTAGGCACAGGCTAAATTACCAGTCCCTGATTCTGTTGGGATCTACAGACAGGTAGAATCTAGCATACACACATGCAGAGTTGAGCATGTAGGCAGGAATGCCCAGAAGATGGTTTTCTGTGAAGAATCTTGCTCCAAACAGCACAGGAAAAATCCTCCCACACACAGCTGCTGCTTTCAGCTTGGAGTAAGGAATTTCTGAACAGCGAGACTTCACTCAGTGAGGGCTTCAATCTTTGTTGCAAATATTTACAAAGATACATAGAGTATCAGACATCCGTCGTGAATACTCACAGCTATACAGACCAACAAAGTGCTTCACCAACCACCAACCACAAATAACCAACAATGGAGATTCTGACCCTCTCCCATATACAGGTGGTCTTCTTGGGAACATGTGACAGCCATGCACTAATGAAACCTGGCTGGTTTTATCCCCAGTGCCTGTTGCATGAGACCTCCCATGATGCACAGCTTACCAAATGCTGACTCATGCACCTGCCACTTGAATTGTAGTAACCCTATCACCATTGCTCGAGTTCCTTTCGGTGGCCACATCCATATCATTTTCCAGACCAAGGTGCCACATGGTCTTGACAGATTCAGATCCTCACTGGCCAGAAGCACCTCTGTCTTGTGTGGATTAAGCTTTAATTTGTTCACCTTTCTCAGACCATTGTGGAAACATCTTTCTTGGAATTAGATGGATGTCATCAGCCTACTGGTGAAACTAAAACTCCAGGCAATCTTTCCCAGCAGATCCATGTATATGTTAAATAGCATGGAGGATAGAACAGACCCTTAACAGACCCACCAATGACTACAGAGTCAAACTGGAATGCCCTAGTACCATCTTCTGAGCTCTCCAGTAAAACAGTGCCTCCAAGTCCCATTCCAGAGGGGTGGCTCAGAAGTATACCATGGTATACTTTGATGGTATCAAAAGCCAGCAGAACCAACAGAGATGCACTGCCTCATCCAGCTAGCAGCTTAGGTCATCCGCTGATGTGACTGACAGTGAGTGATGATGGGAGTTGCAGCCCAACAACATCTGAAGGGCTGTACTTTGCCCTCCCCTCTTCAAGACTCTTCTTAACTTTGTTTCAATAAGGAAAACCCTAGTGCTTTAAGTCCTTTCTCCCCATAAGAAAAATCTCAGTATTGTGCTTTTTGCTCTGATTCATTGGGATTCTGTACCTTTTCAGGTCTCACAGGTGCCTTCCTCTTGGATTTGCTAGATTTGAGTAAGTGGGGTTGTCTCTGGTGGTTATGCCCTCAATTGCTGATGTGTTCCCCAATGTTAATAAGAGAGGGCTCTGTGAGTGTAGTTCTTCCTCATACATGGGAATCTGATATGCAGGTTGCTGTATCAGAGCTAGCGTGACATAGTGGTTTGAGTGAACTCTGGAGACCAGGGTTTGATTTCTGCTCAGCCATGAAAACCACTGGGTGGCCTTGGGCAAGTTACATGTTCTCAGCCTCAGAGGAAGGCAATGGCAGACCTTCTCCAAACAAATCTTGCCAAGAAAACCCCATGATAGGATTGCCTTAGGGTCACCATAAATTGGAAATGACTTGAAGGCTCACAACACACACACATACTCATGTATACTACACTCACAGCTGCCAACAGGCATGTTAATATTTTGTTCATGGCTAGTAGGCTGATCCTGCATTTTTTCATGTGCCTTTTTAAATTAAATTGGAACATGTCCCTAATTTTATTTGAGATGGGGCAACCATTTCAAAGAAATGCATATAGTAGTGAACAAATGTGAGTTACTGTTTCTGTAATGGTGCTTCAAAACTCAACTTCTAATATTTCCAGTCACTTTTACTGATAAGCCCCAGCCCTGACTGCATGCATTAGGAAGGCAGTGGCTTTATGTTTACCACCAAGATATTTATCCTGAATGGTTACAGGCCATTTAGACCCCATCAGTGTGTTTTGTCCCAATGCACATCACTTTGCAGATATTTACACTGAATCTCATTTGCCGTTCCATTTGATAGATGCTTTTGGAGTGCCTCACAGTTTGGGAATGTTAATGTGCTGAATAATTTGATGCTTTTTTTCCTGTGAGCTAGCACCCTCTTCACCCTCAGCTCTCATGAGCTTATTCACCAAGTTAAATAACCTGGCTACCAATGCCTTTCCTTCTGTTATGAAAATTGTCCTTTCCACTTTCTGTTTGCTATTACACATCTATTTGTTGTTGCTGTGTTCCTTCAACCTGTCTCCAACTTATGGAGACCCTAGGGCAACCCTATCATGGGGTTTTATTGGCAAGATTTCTTCAGAGGAAGTTTGCCATTGCCTTCCTCTGAGGCTGAGAGAGAGTGTGACTTGCCCAGGGTCACCCAGTGAAATCAAACCCTGATCTCCATAGTTGTAGTCCAACACTCAAACCACTTGGTCATGCTGGCTCTCCCATCACACATTTATAGCAACTTTGAAAACAATTCCTTTTCTTTATAAATCTCAGAAAGAGGTAAATAAGAAAGGAACCAAACTGAGGTATGTTCAGCATCTGAAGGAAGGGGTTTATTGCCATGAAAAGTCATGCTAAAATAAAAACTAGTTAGTCTTAAAGGTACTGCTACAGTTAATTTTTCTCTTCTCCTTCCTTGCCTTTCCTCCTTTTTATGCTACAAGAGATTACCACGGCTTCTTTTTTTTGAAAACGATAACAACAAATGGTAGTGGTTTTCTCTTGTTCCTACTTACTGTACACAGGCAGTAGGTGGCAGTGCTACCCCAAGTTCAGCTTGGCATGGACCAATTACCATGGCAACTGAAAACACTTCATCCAAAGCCATCCAGCTGAATCAATAATAGCTTAGGCTGGGGGGAGGGTTGCGGAGGGAGGGATGCAGTTGATCACGACCAAGAAATTTAAGATTCTGGACACATAATCTTGGGGTGAGGAAAATGTTATTTCCTTATTTAAGAAAACACATTTTACATTCTCTAGCACTCTCTCTCTCTCTTTTTTCTTTTTTACATAGAAAATTGTAGCCCAATCCCAAGCATGTTTAGTAGAAAATAAGTCCAGCTAAACAGAGCTTGCTTTCTAGTTGGTGTGCTCAGCCTTGATCTTTCCTGACCCTCCAATCCATAATTTTCATGAGTGGCACCAAGTTCTAAAATGCCACATGGTTTATTCTGTTACTGATGGTTCACAACCACCATTGCTGATATCCATACTCCCTGGACACAAAGGCAGCACTCTCAGGAGAGATTCCTCATCATGACTGTGTGGAGGATGGTCGGTAGTAGCCATCCCAGGCTAGCTTCCAGAAGATATTTTTAGGCTACAGTTATCATTGTTGTCCTCCAGTAGATCAGGGGTGTGCTATATTGAAGGCTGGCTAGGAAAACACAGGGTGGGGGAATGAGTGAATATTCAAATATTATAAGACTGCAACTCTCATCAGTTTTAGCCACCATATCCAGTGGTGTGGGTACATGGAAGTTGAAGCTCAATGACTTTGAGAGGGCCACATTTTCCCTATGTAGTACCTAGGAGCCTAAGTGTTATTTACTGCCATGAACAAGCCTTTTATGCTCACCTAAACACAGTCAATCTTTTGGATGAAAACTCAAATCCCCCATCAGCATGGTCACTGAGGATGTTTGGCTGGACTATTCTGGGCATTGTCATCCCAAAAAGTGACTTTCTCAGATCTAGTGTTTGAAAAAGCAAAACTTTGGCTTTTCACCACAGCAGAAAGAGGAAGGTATATGAAGGCAAGGACAAAAGAATGAGGCAGGTGGCACAATAGCAGAAACCTCTAGCCCCACAGGCATGGTTAATGATATAGACTTTGCCAAGCTCTATAAGGAAAAGGAGCCAAGCATCACTGGCAACACCTACCACTGTATAACCATTGTAAAAGGTTTGATCTGGGGCTTGCAATCCATCACTCCAAACTGGAAACTTATACCAGACATTTGAAGCTGCAAGAAGACTAATCTTTTAGTTTTCTTGACCAAACATATCATGACCTTTCAACTGGTAATTTTTTTTTTGAAAAATACAAAATGTATTGAGTCAGTTAAGAGTTTGAGTGTCTGAGTTCACCAAGAGGATCAGCAAACTTCCAATGATTTCAGTGGAGCAGTAATTGCATGACAATTTTTAGACCTCATCTTTGCTTTGTGCTTTCCCCCCATTGGTCTGAAAGCATGATATCTGTGTGCACATTAACAGAGTTATGCCATCTGCCATTGCTCAGCCTTTTATCTCATGCTACAGTGCCTTGCAGAATTATTCAACCCCCTTTGATTTTCCCACATTTTATTGTGTTACAACTCAGAAATGAAATGGATTTAATTAGCATTGTTACCACTTTATATACATAGTAATGGTCAATGTCAGAGACATCACCAGGTAGCTATGGGGGAAAGGCCTGCCTTCCAGGTCTGGTGGGGCTGCTGGCTGGGCAGGAATGAGAGTTGCCTCCCTTTCCCATTTGGCCAATTGCCCCACCAGATCAGGAAGGGACTGCTGGGCAGCAGCAACAGCACTCTATCCCCACCACAGCAGAACCAGCCTGGTTGGTGGCAGGGAGTAGCTCGGCTGTGTGTGAGGCAGCCTGGGGGTGACAGCATCAGTGTCACCCCAATGTCATCCCAACTCACGCTGTCATCCTCAGCCTACCTGGCACACAATAGCATTTAGCATTTACATTTCTACCCCACTTCATAGTGAAACCAGCATTCTCTAAGTAGTTTACAATCTGTAACCCAGTTGCCCCCAACAACCTGGGTACTCATTGTACTGACCTACAAAAGGATGGAAGGCTAAGTCAACCTTGGAGCCCTGGGATTGAACTCACAACCTTATGGCTGCAGTATCAGCATTTAACCACTGCGCCACCAGGGCTCATACACTCCAGCTACTCGCTACCACCAGCCAGGCTGACTCTGCTGTGGTGCAAATGGAATGTTGTTGCTGCCAACCTGTACTTTGGCACTGTATATTCTATTCAAAATAAGCAGTAGAACCAGAATCCTAGAACTGGAAGGGACCACAAAGGCCATCTTATCCAACCCCCTGCCACATAGGAATACACAACTAAAATACTCCCAAAAGACTGTTTTACCCCTGTTTAAAGTCCTCCAAAGAAGGAGAGTCCACCACTGTCTGAGGCAATCTACTCCAGTGTTGAATAGTTTTTACAATAAAAAAGTTCTTCCTAATGTTAATGTGGAATATCTTTTCTTGTAATTTGAATTCATTTGCTTTGGTTTTCGTCTCTGGAGCAGCAGAAAACAAACATGCACCATCTTCTGTGTATTCCTACATAGAAGGTGGTTGGACTAGTGGTCCAATTTTAAGATTCTATGTCTCTAATATTTCTACACAACTTCCCGTCAGATATTTAAAGATAGGTGTCATGTGTTATGAGTACCAGAAGTTTTCCAATTTTGTGGTGTGTGTATACCCCTCTATGACCCTAAATGTACCCTATATAGCAGCCATAAGCCTTGAAGCATTAGGTCACATAGCCCTGAGCCTCAGAAATCAGGGAGTTGCGATAAGGGGGCAATTAACACTTCCAGATCAGGAAGGCTAGGCAATAGATCCTGACCCAACTGAAATGTGGAATGTAGGTCTAGTGAAGGAAACAAGTCCAGCATTGCCTTGTAGCTATTAGTAACCTAGGACATGACAGGGCTCCTCTGTGAAAAGGTTGGCAGTGCCCCAGCCTGACCTGAATTAGGATAGCAGAGGAAGATGCCTCACAAAGTTTGTAACCTCCTGTCAGGAAGATTTTGTTGTTCAGGAAAAAAAATAGGAACAATGGAGAACATGTCTCCTGCAGTAGTGAGACTATTCAAGGAGGAACAACCTCAAGGCCGCTTAGAGAAATGGATTCTGAATAAGGAACCTAATCCCTGGAAGGAGGCAGGCTTTCTAACAGAAGATCCATTTGTGACCCTGCTCGAGGTCTATAATGCCAAGACTGCCAAGAAAGGGTTGAAAGCAGTGTCCCAAGCCGAGAAGGATAGCTGGGTTTCGTGGGGAATATGGATGCTTGCTCAGGAGGTGACCCATGAGTACCTAAGGTTGGGATAGGACACAGAAATACTGCAGTGACAGATAGGTGATCTGGTTATACAGGTTAGGGAGAAGGCATCAGAAAATGCACTGCTGGCTTGTAATGTTAACGAAGCCATCCAAAGAGTAGAAATGGCAGAGAGGGAAAACATCTCCCTACATAGCCATATAGAAGAGCTAGAAGAAAAATTACAACAGGCCAAACATGCTGCCAACTTCCTATTTTCTAAAAACACTGAGGAAGTGGTTCAAGCCAATCACACAGCATGTGCACACTGCAATAAGGAATTGGAAAGCGTGCTGAACACTCAGAGTGCTATTGTGGCATCAGTGAACCCAAAGATTCTACCTTCTGTGCCTCAGGTCTTCATGAGCCCATGCCAGAAGATGCAAAGGCACTCCAATGGGAAGGACTGGAGGAAGCGGCCACCATAACATATGTTTCAACAATGGAACGGGCCCCTGTAAATGTCCAGGCTGCCCCGGTACATCCTAAAAGGACCCATGAGATAGTAGAAACCAAAGAGATCAATGAAGACGTGGATACCACTGTCAAAACCATCACAGAAAGTTCCCATTGGATCCTGGCAGAAATCAAGATCAACTAGGTCCCCCCAATCCACAGACAGGAGTCCAGTGGATGACCTCTATGATCCATGCCTACTCCAATGCCAGAGGAAGCAATTTGACTCAAGTACCCAGATTGTGCATAGACCCAGCATACACAGGAGCATTTGAGGTCACAGTGTCAAACTATAATTTACAAAAACTTGACCTGTATGCATGGATGCAAAAGATAGAAATCCTATGGCCAGGCATAATGACAAGCAACATGTATCAAAATGAACAACAAAAACAAGATGAAGCCCCAGATACATATGTAACCTGGAAAAAGGTGCTAGGCTTTTTGTCCGGAGAAGTCCCTGGAGATCTTCAGGGAGAGCCATTCCTGAATGACTTCAACTTCATCACTGAAGTCTACCAGGGGCTCCTCAAATCTGCAAAGACCTATCTGGGCATGATCTCTCTCTCTTTCTCAATTCCCTTAACTGGAGGGATTTCATGAAGTACATCCACACTACATCCCAAGGGAGCTAAAAAAGGGAATGGCAGCCACCTCTTCAGGCAAAATTCCCAAGCCAGAGAATAGAAAGGGAGAAAAGGAGGGTGACTCGATAAACAGAGTCACCTATAGAAACAATGACTCTCATTCAAAGCCCCTTCTAGAAGGGCAAGAGAAAACAGATAACAAAAAAGGAGGTTTCTTCAGTTCCTTCAAAAGGGGTTTCAAACTCAACCAGCTCCCAAGGAATGCTCCTAGAGAAGCCTCAGGAGGATTTGACCTGGAAGCCTCTGTGTATTCCGATACCAGAAGGGCTAACTGGGCCAAATTAAGAGTTGGGAGCAGACTTGAATCAGTTAGATAGGAAACCTACCTCAGAATGTTAGAGGCACTACAGCAAGCCATGGAAAATAAGATCAGGCAAGGAACAGCCCCAGCTAGGGTGCTGGGACAAGGCTAGGGCTGCCCAGGATTCCCTCGGTTGCTGGAGTCAGGTCACCCTGAGCAATTGCCCCAACCACAGCTGAGGACATAGGCAAGATCCCCTGGGCTGAAATTCCTTCTGCACCCTTAGACCCATTTATTTCTAAGCAGTGAGTGTGCTATTGATTGCCATCTTTTTTCCACATGTTCCCATTGAGCCCAAGTGGCTTTTAAATATGGGCAACAAGAAGAGATCATCCTGGCCACATTTACTGTGGTTAGATTAAGGATCAAGGTGATTAAAATTGGCTGTTTCAGAATAGGTAAAGGAAGTGACATCTTGCAGAATGACTATGTTTCCTGAGTACAAAGCAGATTCACTAAGCACCTCTGGGGGGATACATGGGAATATGGGGCACCCCATGCTGTGGCATGTGAGGTCACAGTTTGTAGGCATTCTGGTGATATTAGCACATATGAACAGCCTAGTTTTCTATGTCCATGTAGGACTGCATTGGTCTAAAGTGTGTGTGGTGTGGAAGGATGGAGAGACCTCACTAGGGCAGGGGTCGAACTGATTACGGCTCCAAAATCCAGGGGTTAAAGGAAAGTTTCCTGCATTTGCTTCCACCCACTTATGACCTTGGAGACCAAACATGATTATCCTAGGTGTAATGGTTTTATCTGTAGTTATGAGAAGTCTTGAAATCACTCTAAGGGGAAGATTTTTGTCATACCATTTGTGGGCCTCTTCCATAGCATCGAGCACCTTATAAATACCTGGGTAGGGAGGTGTCCACTGACAGTCCACTTTCATGTCATATTCGCACCATAGAGTCTTGCCGGGGGGGGAGATGTTATGCATACCAGAAGTCTTCCAATTTTGTGGTGTGTATATACTCTTCTATGACCCTAAATGCACCCTATATAGCAGCCATAAGCCTTGAAGCATCATGTCACATAGCCCTGAGCCTCAGTAATTAGATGACATAGGCAGTTTGGGAGTTGTGATAAGGGGGCAATTAACACTTCCAGATCAGGAAGGCTAGACAATATATCAATAGGATGTTTGGCACCTCAATCTGGAGATCCAATACCCACTTCAAAGACCTCTATCTCCAGTGATGATTCCCATGCAGATTCAGACTCTTTTGATGTAGACACCTGGTCTTTGCCACAAGCTTGGTTTTCCTTTGTAAAAGATCCCCAAATTCCTATGTTCCCCGGGCTAGTTTGGATTTCAGGCTGACTTCACACCATTCTGAATTCTGCTAGTTCTGACTCGCTGCCATTTCCCTGAGCACTTCCAATGGCTAAGTCCCATGCTCAATCATCCAATTGGACCATCAGGAGCGAGCACGTCTTTGATAATTATCACTGTTAGTGGAGCCTTTGAATCTATTCCAGTGCTCACCTCTTTATTCCCTAGCTCTTGTGTGAGTGTGTGTATGTGCATTTGTGTGTATTTCCCCCCTTAATAAGATACAGTTCATGAAGAGAATTCTGCCTCTGTAATCCTTGTCTCTATATCTTGGTATACAGGTGGGAAGATCCCAGGACTGCTTGTAACTCAGTCCACTAATTAAGCTAACATTAAAAATTCTAGAGGTTCTTAGTTACACATGTCACCTCTCAGTTTTCATTTCTCCAAGCTAAACATATTCAGCTCTTTCATTTTTTCCTCATAAGACTTGGTTTCCAGACCTTTGATCATTTTGGTTGTCCTTCTCTGGACATGTTTATGATTTTTAGATTTGTTCCAGATACTGTATTCATCTAACTTCCTGGTAACCTCTAGTCCCACATACACATATTCAAGTTTTATGGATACTGTCTCCCAATTTTTGTCTTTTGGGGACCAATGGGGAAGTGGCAAAACTGCCAAAATGGGTAGCTCCTTATGTTTGTTTATCTGTTATCAGAAGAAGGATGGCACAAAAGTTTGTTTTGGTGGAATGTGAAAGATGGCTAAAATGTCACCAACCAACTTTTTACAAATAAATTAAATTGCTAGGCTGAAGAGATGGAACATGACTAGGGTGCTTTCTTGCTACCAGGTAAAAGTAGTTAATGAACACTTCCTAAACCCAGAACACAAGGGAAATTGTGTAGCACTATAAAGGAGAAATATCTCTCTCTCTCTCTCTCTCTCTCCAGGATTACTTTATTTTTAATTTGATGTTTCCTTTTGGTGGTGTGTCGTTTGGTGACATCTTCTGGCTGGATGTTTCCTCTCTGTTCAATAACCTTCCCATACCTAGTGTTTTCCTGATATGCCAGAATGTAACTCTCATTGTGCCCACTTTTCCAAATCTTGTCTTGTTCTGGGATGGTGAAAACTCAGTGGTAAAGTTTGCAGCTGAAGGCCAATGACCTGTCAGGGCCAATATTTTAGTTAGGTCAGGTAGTGAAGGAGACTGCAAAAGCAGTCAGAAAACAGAGCCAAAATCAAGACAAGAGTCCTACCAGAGACTGTGCCATAAGCTGAGCAAGGAGTATCTAAAGTCAAACAATGTTTAAGCCATCAAGTTCCAAATAATAAACACTGTAATTCCAGAAGGTAGTCAGACCCAGTCCAAGGTCAAGTACCAGCAAAAAAATCACAGCAAGATTTCAGGATATACAAGCAGATATATGAGTCCAAGAAAAATTGTTCTGTTTCTAATAGCCTTGCAGTACAAGAGTGAGGCTTATATTGCTGAATTACTGGGGTCCTGCCAGTAACTGCATGCATTCTGTTCTTCCTTACTCAAGAATTTTTCTCCTGCTTTTGGGCAGGTAAGCACTTTGTCTGGTCCCCTCAAACCAAGCCCTTGTCAGAGGTGTAGTTATGGTGTGTGTGTGGGCACATTGCCTCCTTCTCATGTTAGAATTCTGCCCCTAGTGAAAGCTTCATTCAGCCTCCAAATTCCCAGTATTGCAGAAAGTGAGACACCCAAGAGTGAGTTCATACCTAGAACTTATTTGCTGCATTTACATTGCTATGTTAGCTTTTCTTGCCCCTTTTCTTTTGATGCTTAAATTGCTTTTTCTAAGTGCTGTTTTAAGTTACTGTAATGCTAGAAGTTTGGGAGGTGAAGTAAAATTTATTTAATAGGGCAGAATTCTTACATTGGAAGCAATACCTTAATTTTCCTCCTCCCCTCAGTCTACACTATTCTTGTGGGCTTGAAGGAAGCCTAGCTTCTTCTGCAGACTCCGGAGCTGAACTCTTCCCCTCTTTCTGGCTTGCAGCTTCTGATACTCTTCAGAACACCCTGTCTGTGAGGACACTCAGCCCTTGCAGTCCTCTGGTCCTGTGGTTCCTCCATTTCCTGAGGAGGTCTCTGGCAGGGACATGAAAAATCCCCAATTAGGACTTCTGGTGGCATGGTGGTGCAGGGATTGTTCTGAAAGGAATTGCTCTGGAGGATGATCACTGATTGCAGGGATGAGACCAGCTAGGGAGATTGGCTAGCTGGTAGAGAGTATCCTCCCAATAAAGGGGAAGCAGAAGGGCTCAGCTGTGGGACCCTGGCCCCTGGTATTTCTTGGTAAGAAGATGAAGAAGAAATGGGAGATACAGATATTTTCAATAATTTTGGCTAACTGACTGAAAAAATGCTTGCAAAACTTAATTGATGATGACCAAAGAGGCATTTCACCAAATCGTCAAATGAGAAAAAACATGTGTTATAATAGACATAATAGAATATTATGAATAACACAGTAATAAAAAATTGAGTTTGTTCTTTTTAGACTTAGAAAAAGCCTTTGAATCAGTAAATTGGGACACAATGTTGGAAGTATTAAAAAATGTGGGCAGAATTTTATTAATTGGATAGGGAAGATTTATAATAACCAAAAAGCCCCAATTAGAATTAATGGGGAAAGAACAGAGTTTATAAAAATACAAAGAGGAACCCAATAAGGCTGTGTCCTGTTGCCACTTCTTTTTCTGCTGATTATGGATTTATTTATAAAGGATGTAAAAACAACTGATAATATAAGAGGGGTTAAAATTAAAAATAATAATTATAAGATCAGGGAATTTGAGGATGATGTAATAGTAATAATAGAAGACCTGATGGAAAATGTAGAGATACTGATGAAAACATTGGAAGAATCTGGGGAAATAACAAGGTGCAAAATTAATAAGGAAAAAACCAACCATCTTAACAAAAAGTGAAAGAAGAACAAGGATTGTAGGAAAAAGCAGGAATAAAAGTATGAAAAAAGGCTAAATATTTGAGAATAAAGATTACAAAAAATTAATAGAATTGTTTGAAAATAATTATAAAAAATTATGGAATGGGATAAAAAAGACACGATGAATTGGAACAGATTAAATTTAACACTGATGGGGACAATATCAGTAGTGAAAATGACAATACTACCAAAAATTCTTTTTCTATTTCAGATGTTGCCTATTATAATCTCAGATAAGATTTTCAAAGACTGGCAAAAAGAAACCTAGGATTAAATTAAAAATATTGCAAGATGCACAAGAAAAAGGGGCACTGGGACTTCCTAATCTAAAAAGATACTTTGAAGTATGCTGCCTAATGTGGGTAAGGGAATGGGTAACATTAACAGATAATAGACTATTAGAAGGAGATGGAATAACATATGGATGGCATGCTTATTTGGCATATGAGAGAGATAAATAAAATAAATCCTTCCAAAATCATTATATAAGAAAAGCTTTAATCAAGACATGGAATAAATATAAAAAGAGAATAATACCTAAAATGGCAATGTGGATATCTCCTCAGGAAGCATTTTATAGAAAAGAAATGATTAGAGAAGAAAATTAGTATAAATATAAAGATATTCTGGAAAAAAGAGAGGGTAAATTAGAGATGAAATCAAAAGAGGAATTACAAAAAGAAGGACAGATGATAAATTGGTTTACTCACAGACAAACCTATGAGAGGTATATAATGATGTTAAAACGTATAGATTTGAAGTGGAAGAACAAAAAATGGAATTAGAAAAAATATTAATTGAAGGGAAAGTCAAAACAATAGGGAAATTATATGAAATATTATTAAAATTCACAATGGAAAAGGAAATTGTTAAGGAGCTGATGATTAAATGGGAAAAAATATTGGACATCCCATACAAATGGAACAATGGGAAAGAATTTGGATAAAAGGAGTCAAGCAAACAGTTTCTCAAAATTTAAGGGAAAATTTCTATATTTAAGGGAAATTTCTTTCAATGGTATCTCTTACCAGATAAAATTGCAAAAATTACAAATTAAAAAAAATAACAATTGCAGGAAATGTGAAAAGAAATAGGCATGTTTTATGATTGTTGGTGGTCTTGTAAATGGGTGAAGAATTATTGTAGAAGGATAAATCACTTAATGAGCAAAATGTTAAAGATAAAACTACAGTTAAAGTCAGAATTTTATCTCCTGGGAATATTTGAAGATGAAATAGAAAAAAATATATATGGTAAAATTGTATTCTATATGGTTACCACTGCCAGAGTGATTTACTCATAAAAAATGGTAAAGTAAAGACACCCCAACAAAGGAAGAATGGTTATATAAATTGTATGATATGATGAAAATGGATAAATTAACTCAAGCAATAAGAAATAAAACCAAAGAACAATTCCATGAGGAACGAGGAAAAGTAATAGATTTCCTAATATTAAAATGAGGTGATATAGCAATACTGAATCTGTAGAGTGGAAAATTAGAGAAAATTAGTGATGGTGTTCACAAGGAAGAAAAAAAGTTATAATAAATTCAAAGACAGTGTGGTTCTGAGACAGATATTGGTAGGAAGCAAGTCAGTATGAAAGGGAAAGTCTGAATGGAAAGAGGAAAATGGGGAAGAAAGTATATATAGATAGGAAGAGAGAGAATAAGAATATGAAGAGGGTTAAAGTAAGTGTAGAGGGTGTAAGTATGTGGAAGAAGGTGAGAGGAAGTGTGAGAAGGAATAGAGAAAGTGGAGGGGGATGTAGAAAGGGAAAGAGGATGAGAGGGAAGAAAGGAGAGAGGAAATAGGGGAAAGAGTAAGGGAAAGAAAGAGAAGGGAAAGAAAGAGAGGGAAATATTAGAAGGACAGTAGGAAGGATGGGAGGAGAAGAGAAAGAAAGTAAAGAAAGTGAAGGGAAAGTAAATTAGAAGAAGAGAAAATATCTAGTAAGGACGATTGGATACAAGAATGAGAGAAATTAGGTAAGTGAGAGGTTATGAGGAATATGGTTAACAGTCTAATCAATGTTATGGTAAGATGAT
Organism: Phrynosoma platyrhinos; assembly: GCA_020142125.1. Classification (NCBI taxonomy): domain Eukaryota; kingdom Metazoa; phylum Chordata; class Lepidosauria; order Squamata; family Phrynosomatidae; genus Phrynosoma; species Phrynosoma platyrhinos. The sequence goes on from CM034706.1 coordinate 215,308,739, forward strand.
CTAGAAAATGTTTGAAATAATGACTGTAAAAATGAAAACTTACTATATGTTCTTTTTTCCCCTTTTACTCTTTTTTACTTATTAGATATTGTTGTGTATATATTTGATGAGTGATGTATGTTTGATGTTTGTTTATTTGTTTTAATAATAAACTTTTTATAAAAAAAATCCCCAGTCAGCAGAAGCATTGTAATCAATGCATCCAGGGGATATCAGATTGGTGAAAATTTTGTTAAAACCTCCCTTTCTAATGAAGGCATTTGGAGTACTGGTGCTGCTATTTTTAACCGTCTGATGTGTTCTTTTATTGCTGATTTTATTGTGCATGTTTTAAAGTTACTGTGTACTTTTATGAGCAGAGTTCCATTGGAGTGACAACATGGAACATACCTTTTTAAAATTAATAAGATAAAATCCAATCTGCTATTCTTTTGTCTCCTTTTCTGTTTGGAATAAATGACCAAAGCACGGTACTAATGATAAATGTACATGAATGACACCAAGGTTACAGCCTTATTATAGTGGCCCTAAAGATCCATGTAAGAGCATTCTGGTTAAAGATAAATGGAATTACATGCATTCCCTTTTGTCATTGGAATGTTCTGCCTCCAAAGCTTCCCGCACCATTGGTCTACCTTTCCTAATATTGTTTCCATTGACTATCAAGGGCTTTTCAGGCTTTCTGAAAGAAGCCTTTCTAAGTCCTTCCAGGAGAGTCCAGGAATTGAAGCTGGGACCTTCTGCCTTATATAGCGCAGGAACGCTGTATAACCAAGATGCAACATTTTCCTCTGTGAGTCTTTTATCGTCATAACAAACTGAAGTGCTTAAGGTAAAAATAAACAAATTTGGGTCAAGGCAATCTCACGGTGAGTTATCAGTCTACAGTATCTATATGCACTGCTTTCATTGTGTTTCTGTAATTTTATAATTCCATATTTTGCCTGTGGTTAGAGATTCCCATGCCGGCAAAGCTAGTAAAATAATAAATGGCAGCTGCAAGCCTTTCATTCTTGTTCTGTCACTAAGGAGAAAGCAAAATACTGTCTCTTTCTTTCTGCCTTCCCCCACCTGATTTAAAATTCCCAAGGAAGATTGGGTTAGGAGTCATAACTGGAAGTCATCCCACATCTCAGCAAGAAATGCCTGTTCCAGGTATCTAGCTAAAAAGGAATTAGAAAAGCTAACAGTGTATGTCTTCTCAACTTGCCCTCTTTTCCATCTCACATTTGCAAGCATTCTCTACTTCCCAGGTCCCCCTGGGGCCATAGGATTTGCCTCCAGAGATCTTTCCTAAACAACTACAAATTAACAATTTGAATGCAGTGACCTGAGCCGGGTGCACAGACGTTGGGCCATCTGTATGCCTGTCAGCTGGAAAGCAGTACATCACTCCAATGGGAAATGATAATCAAGCTCCATTGAACTGGCCACCTGAGGCCCATCCTTCTTTGTGATAGGAAGGCATTGAAAACCGACACTATCAAACAGTAGCTGATTTGGGAGGGCAAAGTATGATGAGGTTTTCAGTCTATGAATAAGGGCAGTTTGGAGTATACAGCCCAAGTCTGTACATTTTTACTTAGATGTATGCCTCCCCTGTTTACTGAAGTAGAGCTTATTTCAGTGATCTTGATTCTCAAATAAGCACTGTGGATTTCAGAATAACCACACAACACTGAAAACTTTCAGTTTGTACATCTTGATGAGGATAGGAGAATTTGAGGTCTCCTACTTGCCATGTGGGTTCTTCTCTGTCCTGACTGTTAAAGCAACTAGATCTAGATCATAGAATCATAGAGTTGGAAGAGACCACAAGGGACATCCAGTCCAACCCCCTGCCATGCAGGAACTCCCAATCAAAGCATAGATATTTGATTTAGACCTCAATGCCTCCTTGAAGGAAGTTGTTGTTCCTGTTGGTAGTGATGGTTCAAATCTTTTAAAAGGAAAAGAAGAACAATTTGTCTCCAATGGATCTGAATCATTACCATTTAGTTTTGAATTTGACATTCTTGAGCAAAGTGCTGGGGAGTTTTTCAACAAAATTGATTTATTTGGATCTGTTCCATTTTGGCTTGGCAATGAACTAAAACTGTCCTGATCATTTTGGTGGATGAACCTTCCCAAGACAAATGAATGGGAAATTCAACCTTGTTGGTTCTCCAAGGCCTTTCAAGAACTTTTGATACTATTTATTATGATATCTTACTTGATTATCTTTTCAAAGGGAAAGAATTGCTCCAGCATTTTCTGAATAGTGGATCTAAAAGAGTTGTGGACTTATTGTTTCACTCTATGTTTGTTCTATACCCTCCAACATTTCACAGATGAAAACTGGGGAGTTTATCACACAGGGGAAATCCCGTGCGGAAACGGGGGTTTAAAGTAGAAAAAAACCGCAAAAGTGGATGTTTTTTCAGATGATGTCGCTGTTAAAAGGAGATTAAACTCCTTTAGCAGAATTGATGAATGAGGTAGCAATAGGCTCAACTGAGATCCCAAGGTCTTGGAGTCAAGCTGATATAATTTTACTCCCAAAAGAAGGCAAAGATATTGAAAATATAAGAAATTATAGACCTATATCACTTTTAAATAGTGATTATAAAATCTTTGCAAAAATTTTAGCTGAAAGACTAAAAAGGGTCCTTTCTTCTTGGATCCATAATGACCAAAATGGGTTCCTTCCTTCAAGGAAGATCAAGGATAACATTAGATTTGTGCTAGACCTAATCGAATTTTGCGAAAATAGAAGTGATCAGAAACTTGCCATGATTTTTCTCGATTTTGAGAAGGCTTTTGACCAGGTTAGCTGGTCCTTTATATTTGCAATTTTGGATAAGATCAAGGCAGGTAATAAATTTATTAATTGGGTCAGAGCTATATACCACAAACAGGAAGCTCAAGTGATTGTTAATGGTGAAAGAACAAGGAAAATACAAATTGAAAAGGGAACGAGGCAGGGATGTCCTCTATCCCCCCTCCTCTTCCTAATTGTTATAGAGATTCTTAACTTTAGTTTAAGAGAGGATGATAATGTAAAAGGAATTAGATATAAAGGATTTGAATATAAACTTAAATCCTATGCAGACGATTTATTAGTAACAATCTCTGAAATGGAGAAGAGCATGGAAAAATTGCTGCAACATCTAAGTAGGTTTGGGAAGATATCTGGACTAAGAGTGAACAAGGACAAGACCATAATTCTTCCAAAAAATCTAAATCAAAAAGAAAAAGATTCAATACAAGAAATTTCAGGTTATAAAATAGTTAAGAAAGTAAAATATTTGGGCATTATGATTAGTGGGAAGAATGTAGATCTGTATAGAAATAATTATGAGAACCTGACTATAGAAATTAAAAAGGATTTAAACACGTGGAGCAAACTAAACCTTTTGTGGTTAGGGAGGATATCTGCCATTAAGATGTTCTGCCCAAATTTATGTTTTATTTTCAAAACTTACCCATTATAGTGAATGATGCCCCATTTAAAAACTGGAATAGAATATTCACTGAATTTATTTGGCAGAATAAGAAACCTAGAGTTAGGCTAAAAACCCTTCAAGATAGGATAGAAAGAGGGGGCTTGGCTTTCCCTAATCTGCAACTATATTACGAGGCTAATTGCTTATATTGGCTGACTAATTGGCTCCAGCTTAAAGATAAAAAATGTCTAGCCCTAGAAGGAAGTGAGCAGAGATTTGGGCTACACACCTATCTTTTTTTATCAGAAGCAGAAGGTTCATAGAGACTTTTTGAACCATTTTGTGAGAAAGTCGATTTTAAGAGTTTGGAATAAATATAAGGACAGGATTTGTCCCAATATTCCTATTTGGGCTTCAGCTCATGAAGCCTTTTATGGGAAAGAAAGAATTTGTAAGGACAAGTGGACTACCTACCAGGATTTATTGGATATTGATTCTAAAGGAACAAAGTTTGAGTTTAAAAGTTTAGAGCAACTAATAAGTGAAGGTTTTACTCTTGGATGGTATTTGTATTATCAACTAAGAGAAAGATTTAAAGCTGACTCTAAATCATCTGGTATAAGACTCGTAGAAACTGAATTTGAGGCCTTCATGAAAGCAGATAATCTTTCAACAAAAAATAGCTTTGTTCTATAGATGTCTGTTAAATATTGATCAAGAAGAAGAGGTGGTAAAGACGTCAATGGTAAGATGGGCCCAAGATATTAACCACGCTATAGATTTAGACTGTTGGGAGAGATCCTGGTCCAATACTCAGAAATAT
>CM034706.1:215314813-215330709 GCA_020142125.1 Phrynosoma platyrhinos
CCTCAATCAGAGCTGTCAATTTATCCATTTCAGCAAGTTCAACTTATCTTCACTGACCAATCTTTTTGAGTTGGAGTAGCAGCCCCCTTCCACCTCTGAGCATAGACCATTGTCTCTGCTGTAAATCATATACTGCAAAGTCCTTCCATAATTCTTCTCCAGAACATCACCCAGCAGTCCCAACAAGAAAGTCTCTGGTTCCCACTGAATTTTTGTCTTAAAGATATCTTCCAGAATTTTGTGTATCAAAGTCCAATATTTCTGTGCATCACATATTTAAAAAGGTCCCACTTTATTCTTAGATTTCCAACAGACATTTGAACTATTTTAAAATATTTTCAATAATCTATCAGGAGAGAAATTCCATCTATACATCATTTTACAGAAATACACTGGGTAAGGCTATATTGAGTGTGCATTTCATTTACATAGAATCCTGACTAGGCAGAATGAGTTCAGTGCACCTTGACTTCACGGCGTGTTTGAGAGTAGTGGTTGTTTGCTGTACTCTCTCAGGCAGTGAAATATCTTGGATCAGTCCTGGTGACTGCCAGCCTGTTTGGTTACCATTATGGCAATTAAGTGATGGTGGAGCAACTACAACTCCCTTGCTTATTTCTCCTGTCCCCTTGGGGCAGCATTGGGAGCTGAGGCCAGCTCTGCTGGATCCTCCTGGCTTCTTCTGTTGTCTCATTGATCACCTGCTTACTTGACTGAACCTTTTGTTGAAGTCTTGCCATGCAGCACCATTTCTCTAGCCAAGTAAAGTCAAGAGGGAGGCAAGGATAGATATTACACAGCACGTACAGAGTAAATATTCATACTTCTCCTAATCTGCTCATAACAAGCAATGCCCACAGAGTCCAATTCAAGCTCATTTGGGCCAGCACTTCACTGTAAGCAAATAGTGGCTCTTTCTCTGCTTCAGTATGATTAGCAGCTGTGTTGAAATATAGCTTATGGCTCTGTACTCCATCCTAGTTTGAGAGGACTTTTCAGGTTTTGTATCTTAGAAGCATGAGCATATAGCCCTGGCTAATGAGGAGGGGAGGGTTCCGTAAATGGGAGTACTAGCTTTCAGTTGTTCTTGACACATCAAAATCCAATTCACAAGGTATCTCTGTGGATTTTACAAATCATCTGCTGAAATGAGTTAGAAAATGTGCTCTTTTGATGTTACATGCTGATGAGGACCTATAGAGAGGGCTTGAACCCTATAAATAGATGGAGGAATTAATCATCCCACAGCCAAAAATGCAAATCTATGAAATTGCATCCCCTGAAATGGGTTAGTCCAATGAATGTATTTGAATTCCCAGAGTAGCTTATTTGCCAACAGTTTCGAGTAGCTTATTTGCAGAATTTTTCTCTGCCTCAAAATAGGCAGAAAATCAGTTCAGTGTGGATGGATGAGAATGAGGATCATGAAGCAGATACAGATCATGAAGCAGATTCCAAATCCATGCTATCTGTATTGATGAAAGTTAGGGCACGGATTGTTTTATCTATTCCGTGTGTCATATTTAAAAGAAAAAATTTAGGACACCATGGTATCTCAACTCCTAGTATTCTACACATTTTAGAATGAATTCTTCTCCAATATTTCTTTGCAAGGGAACAATGGCTCAATGCTAGGGAATTCTGGGAACTTTAGTTTTGTGAGACATTTAGGCTTCTCTGTCAAAGAGGTCTGGTGCCACAATAAACTACAATACCCAGGATTTCCTAGCACTGAGCCAGGGCATTTAAAGCGGCCTCAAACTGGATTGTTTCTGTAGTGTGTTTTCGACCTATGACACTAAGTTCCAATTAAGTAGAATGAAACTTTTTTAAAAATTGGAACTACATTAGCATATTGTACTCTAACAACACCTAATCCAAAAACATGGAGGCTTCCTGGAAAGCTTATGACTACTGTCTCCTGTATGGTTTTTAACACCTGTGACTGATGGAGAAGCCAGTGGAGCTTGGAAAGCCTGCAACATAGATTTGGTGCATTTTGGTTGGCCTCATTAAAGTATCACTGTTTTGTGGGTTTGGGATGTTATTGTACTTTGCTATATGGCCAAAATGGCTACCCCGGATATGTCTAATGCAGCGGCTTCCAAACTTTGCATTAAGAAAGTTTACAGGCCCCAGACCTGAGTGTTGAACTACAATTCTGGAGAACAGGGCTTGACTCTTGGCTTGGTCATGGAAACCCACTGGGTGACCTTGAGCAAGCCACAGTCTCTCAGTCTCAGGAGAAGGCAATGGCAAACCTGTTCTGAACAAATCTTGCCAAGGAAACCCCATGGTAGGTTTGCCTTAGGGTCACCATAAGTCAGAAACGACTTGAAGAGCACACAACAACACAATATGGCCAACACAGCGGTATGTTTAATCATGTAATGGCTCCCAAACCTTGTGTTAGACATTAGTTTACAGGTTCAATACCCTCCCACCCCAACCCACCCCCCTTTTAAAGGCTTATGGAAAGGAGAGTTGGGGAGTGGGTTGGGAGAACAAGGTTGCGGCAGGAAGTTGCAAAATGGGGAAGAGTCAGGGTGACCAGAAGTCCTCCTTTTCCAGGACGTGTCCTACATTTCAACTTTCCCTCCAGACATAATTCCAAAAGGTCTTCCATTTCCAGCCTGACTAAGAAGCATGCATTTACATTTCTAGGATTGTTTTTAGCTTTTATTTTGTACAATACCTCCCCCCCATTTTTTTCCTTGGATGCCTTCCATTTTGCAGTGCCTCATCCTCCTTTGCAGTGAGGAGGACCTCTGGTCCTCCTGAAAGTAGGAGGAGGAAGAAGAGGAGGAGGAGCGCCCCGGACCCAGCCCGACCCCAAAACCGGCCTGGGGAGAGACTGGAAAAAAGGAAAGAAAGGGGAACCTCCTCATCTACCAGGCCCTGTCTGTTCCCCAGCCGGTCATCTCGTCCTGGCTGAGGGTGGCCCTGGAGAAAGGGAGGCAGAGAAGAAAGCACAGAGAAAGAGGTGAAGGTGTTGCTGAACCGGGGCATGCTGTTAAAACCAAGTTGGGAAAGTTCCTTAAAACTGGCACTGTCCAACTTTTTTAGGACAAATGGCAACCCTATGTTTGATCCATTTAGTAGTTCTTTAGTTCATTACACTGTAAATCAGATGAATTAGTCCTGCTAAACATTTTATGGACCTATTGCCTCAATTCCATTATTTCTTAAGTTCAATTCGTTTTGTTTAAGTTTGGAGTATGCTTGTTTTATTGTTGTCATAGGAACATAAGACTGTCTGGTTCACCCGTGCAAGTATATCATGTGATTATTCATAAATATTAATCTGCACTTGATGACTCATGGCTGAATGCATGAGGGGTCTCCCTTGAGAAGCGTTGTGTTCAATATAATATCCAATGGTATGAATGTTGTAGATGTAGAATTTTGATATATATGGAAGCTCTTTCACACAATCAAATTATCACTCACTGACTGAAATCTTCAGGAGATGAATACTTCTAATTTTCAGGCATCAAAATTCTGTATGAAAATATGTGCTGTTTAGGATATGCACTGAAAAAACACCTGAATGTGTTTGGTATTTGCTATCCATTCCATCATCATCGATTCTTGCAGCAGATTGCTAATATGTGGATAAGCAAACAAAGCCAGAGATCAAGTCAAGGAAAGGGCATGTCTTGGCATTATTAGCTAAGATCTGTGTTTGCTTGCTTTTTTGTGGTAGAAGAAACCATGTTGCTGGAAATGAGCTACATGGAGCAATTGCAGTTTGTTCCCCCTGCTGAAGCTGCCTGCTAGTCTTTTACAGTCAAGAGTCTATTTAGACTCTGTTCCATTCACTGCAAATGAAAATATAGATAGAGCTTGAATGGGGTCATTATCCTCTGAAATCCTTAGACAGCAAATTAAAAGGGCATAGCAATAATTCAGAAATGAATGGGGGAAAGGTATGATTCTGCTAAGGGCTGAGCATCTGCTGCAAAAGTGCTAAGAACTCTGAGCTCCTACAAACTTGAGCAGATGTTGAGGAAATGTGCAAGAGGCCCTTGGCTACCTCACTGGATGGGTGGTTTGTATTCTTACTATATGTGTTTAAGAGGAATGTATTACATGCTAAGCTGAATTTTTTTAGCAGTTATTTCATGCCAAAATGATTGGTTCTCAAGTGAAACTGAAGTGTTCCATTTTTTTAAAAAAAATCAAAATAAAAGCTTGATTTTTCTGAAAGAATGGGCTGCCAGTAATTGGAGGAGAAAACTTTTAGTGGTCACAAGTTGAAACTGATTTCTGAATTAAAAGAAAACAGCCTGGTTCATAACATAGGTAGGAACCATATCTTCTGTTTGTAAAACCATAGAATAACAGAATCATGAAGTTAGAAAAGATCACAAAGACCATCCAGTTCAATCCTGTGCCATACAGGAACACACAATCAAAGCACTCTCAACAAATGGATATCCAGCCTCTGCTTTAAAATGCCCAAAAGGAGACTCTACTACACTCTGAGGCAATGTCTTCCAGTGTCAAACAGCTCTCAGTGTCAGGAAGTTCTTCCTAATGTTTAGATGAAATCTCTTTTCTTGTTGAAAAGAACACATTCCACCAAGTAATGGAAGTGGAGAGTGCAAATGTGCAAGAAAGGAAATTCCTAGGTTTTGACTCTCATTTTTATGTTAGGTAAATCTTTTTAAATATAAAGTATGTTTACATACATAATATATGTTTACAAACATACATACAGTATGTTTACATAAGAAAAACAGGCTTGGACACAGAAAATGGAAGAGTGAAAATAGGAGGAAGGAATATCAACAATCTAAGATAAGCTGATGACACCATAATACTAGCAGAGAACCTCACAGACCTGAAACACCTACTAAGGGAAATCTAAGAAGAAAGTGGAAAGGCAGGCTTAATGTTGAAGATAAAGAAAACAAAAATAATGACCACCGAGAACCTTCACAAGTTCAACCTAGACAATGAAGAAATAGAAATAGTCAAAGAATTCCCACGTCTGGGATCAAACTTTGATAGAAATGGGGATGGAAGTCAGGAAATCAGAAGAAGACTAAGAATGGGGAGGGTGGCTATGAAAGAACTAGAAAAGATTCTAAAATGCAAAGATATACAACTCAGCACAAAAGTTAGAAACATACAAGCCATTGTATTCCCTATTACCATGTATGGATGTGAGAGCTGGACAGTTCAGAAACGTGATAGGAAGAAAATCCTGAAAGGATTTGAGATGTGGTGCTGGAAAAGAGTGCTGAGGATACCATGGACAGCCAAAAAGACATACAAGTGAGTCCTAGAGCAGATCAAACTGGAAACCTCCCTGGAAGCCAAGATAACCAAACTGAGATTGTGGTACTTCAGACATACCATGAGAAGATGGGACTCTTTGGGAAGAAACAATAATGCTGAGGAAGGTGGAAGGAAGTAGGAAGAGTGGAAGGCCTTATTCTAGATGGATGGACTTTATTAAGGAAGTCATGGGTATGGGGTTGCACAATTTAAGCAGAGCAGTGGAGAACAGAGGGTCTTGAATATGGCTTCATCCATAGGATCACCATGAGTCAAAACCGACTCAAGGGCAGTTAACAACAACAAATGTTTACATATCCTCCAACTGTTCTGATTTGACAGGGATAGTTCCAATTAATCTTTTGTTTTTAGCTACTGTTAAATGTCCCAGTTTTTCTCTCCTTCCACTTTCCCCTTTTGTCCTTGGGTTACTTCAATTGCTACATATTGCTACTCTCTCAGCCTAAGAAGGCAGCAAAGGCAGGCTTCCTCTGAATAAACATGCCAGGAAAATTCGATAATGGGTTTGCTGTAAATTGGAGTCAATTAAAAAACACACACAACAACAACAACAGCAACAACAACAAAGATTAGCAGTCACAATACTGGCATTCATTCTGAACAAGAGCAAAATTCTGTTTGGATCTCACTGTATCTTCTGTTGAGCCTTTAACTTGGTTTCAAATATAAAGTTGCAAACAACAACATTAATTATTACTTAAGGAAGCTGAGATGATATTCTACACTAGGAATAGGCAACCTCAGCAGCTCTGGGGGGCAAATTTTGACCGCCTCCCAATTCACTGCAGGCCATATCCTCTGCTTCTATTTCGGCTCTTACTCCACTGAAGTTCAGTGGCAACTTGTGCCAACATTTTTTTCAGGAAACAAAATTTAAATTGTGACCTTTCTGCTTATTTTAAATGGTCTTTTGATTTTGCAATTTCAGTAATACTTTTGGGAGGTGGAGAGAAGCTACAAAAATGGCCTAGGTGTACATGTGATCTATATAATATGTTTTGCCAACCCCATTTCTAAGCAAAATTCTTACTTTCAAAGAGAGCCATTTGCTTGCTATATAAATCTCTAGAAATGGAGAAATTCAGTTGCAATTTCAATTAGAGAATAACCAAACTAGTACCCTCCACTTCAGTATATAAGAGTGAGAGCAAGAGGTAAATTTTTGTTTATACAGTTATTATGTAAAATCATCTATAGTTAACAATTAAGGAGTGAGAGCAAGAGGTAAATTTTTGTTTATACAGTTATTATGTAAAATCATCTATAGTTAAGAATTAAGGAAATCTAGGCATTAATTTTTAGAGAGCACTTTGGCTTATCCTTTTGCATTATTGTTTGAAAGTATCTTGCAATATTTTTAATCTGTTGAGAGGCATTCTTTCACCAAAGGATTTTCTTCTTGTTTTTAAAAGAATATTTCAATAAAATACATATAAAGAGTGATCCTTCATACATATAAGATTTGTCTTTTACACATATTACATGTTCATTTTAATAATTGTTTTGCCATTTCCCAAAATTCCTGAGCAATATCAATGTTAGGCAGTGATTAATTCTGCATCTGTATTGCTTCTTTTGCATCAATATCACTTCTTCCCTCCCTTATCCAAAGTGCCATGAAAAAAACAAATTCTATCCAGTAAGGATTTGGAAAGTGATTACAAATAAAATGGCTGGTATTGTTAAGTCCTTTTGGAAAACCATGTATTTTGATCACCCCATCTCTTAATGGATATCACAGAGGTGAGTGTAAAAGGGCACAGAGGTGAATGGATATCACAGAGGTGAATGCAAAATGGCAACACAGATTTTCAAAACATCAAACTGTGTTTCTTACAAGAAAAAGCTTTTGAGCATTTGAGACTTTTAGTTTGGATGAAACATGACTAAAAGGGGAAATATGGTAGGGATTTGTATCATTTCTGTACAAAAAGAGGTAAAATCCTACAGTATCTACCAGCTAGTAGATTGGACAATATTGACAGAATGATTCACCTTCCCTCCCTAGAGGCCTATTCACCACAACCATACTCTCTAACTATTCTGATTTGTAAAGGACAGTTCTGATTAAGGCAACCCTATGAATGAGAGACCTCCAGGGCCCATAGTCATTGCTTTTTCTTTTTTAGCAATCCGTGGTATTTGTAGAATTCTCCTCCAGCATCACATTTCAAAGGGGGGACTAGATAGATTTGTAAAGTATAGATCAATCAGTAGGGCTTCCATGCTCATCAGTAATTTATTAATGAATATACAGTTGTTAGAGAGCAGTAGAGGACAATTATCCACTTGTTATCTCTGTATGTTTCCTAGAGGTATGTTGTTGGGCTACAGCTTGGAAATGTCAAGGAAAAAGCAACATGGGACATACAGTAATAGAAATAAAAATATGGATGTGAATGTCAAAGTGACTAAGCAGGAGCAATCAGGGAGATACACAGGTGAAAAAGATAATATAATTAAGAAGCCTTGAGAGCCAAGGACAAAGTTATAGAAGGTATATTGAGAACACCTGTGATAGATTGCAAACACCTGAGACTCATTAAGTGGTCAAGGTAAAAGTGATGAAACACTTGGGTTGGTCTTGGGTATGGGATGATTTATGTGGACCAATCAAGATGTATGTACACACCCACTGGGTGGAAACTGACTGGTGGGTGGTGTCTAACAATGGCTATAAAATGCAATGTTTGCTAATGTACATTGTGGAGTAGTATTGGGGTAGTTTGAGAAGAGATTGTGATTTGTAGGGCATATAGTATTTATATATAGTAGAATAAAGTAGATCTTTTATATAAGACTACTGAGTTGTCTGGTGTCTTGAGGGAAGATACAAGTGCCAGCTGAATCCTGGAAAAGTTTGGAGACATCTCAGGAAGAAGAGTGAGAAGGCTTGGAGAGTTTGTCAGGGTCTTCAGCCTATTCTCTGAAACTCTGCTGCTTGGGAAAGAAGCATCAACCACTGATCAAAACTGGTCAGCTCTGCTGCATAACAAGGTGGTGAGTTAGAGCCAGAGGTGAAGAGCTACAACTCCCATCATCCCTGACAGGAAAGACTACTGTTTTGGATGATATTTTCCAGAATCTCCCATACAACATGGCTATGGGATTCTGGGAGATGACATCCAAAACATATTTCCAAGCTCTGATCATTATTGGCTATCCCTAACACTCATAGAACACAGCAGCAATCTATGTTTCAAGCAAATAATTGTGTGCACATACAGTTTTTTTTTTTTAAGTGGAGGCAGCAGAGCTTGGAAAAGTTATTTTTGACCACAACTCCCAGAAACTCACATCCAGTGGCCATACTGTTTGGGGAATTCTGAGACTTGTAATCCAAAAAATCCACAACTTTTCCTGGGTCTGGGAGGTTCAAACATTCCTCTGTGAGTTATTCCATTTGGAATGACATAATCAAATGATGGGCCTGAAGCAGATATAAATACATATAAATACCCCAAACTCAAGCCTGCATCTCTATTTTTAATTGGCAATTTTTCATCAGGAAATCAATATTTTATTAGAACGTGAACTAGAGTAATTTTTGCTTATTGCATCTTTGTCCACATGGATGCAGACCAGGTTATTTGGAATAATTAACTTTTTTGCTACTTACCTTTAGTGAATGTATGAATCTTTAATGATAGCTGGGGATTCCATAAGGGAAATCTAGTTAACTTCCTCAACTTCCTCCCCCCCAAAAAAGTTTGAGAACGGATAGCACAGGATTTTGCAGGCTAAGGTAAAATCTTAACAGACGGGATCCTGTTAATAGGCAAGGTGAGATGTGTGGGCAGCCATTATACACTCACATACTTATTAGTAATTTTATTAAACATTGACCCAGATCCCAGAAGAAATATTTTAGATCTGTGTCTTCAGCAAAGGGTTTCTTTTCCGTTTGATTTAGAGTCAGCCTTAGGACTAATATGCTATGAAACCAGATAGCAGGGGCTCCTTGATCTTACATTTCCTACTCTCTGTTCCAGCATGAGTGCCCTTCAGGTTATAGAAGACTTCAGGTAAAGTGACTATAGAACAGACCACACTAGTCTAGAAACTCTATAACTGAACAGAGTTATGTGACTACCCTAAACCTCCACCAGCAACTCTGCATGAAAGCGTTGAGATTTCCTTTTCCCAGTGATAATTTATTGTTTTTTCTTCTTTTTTTAAAGTGGAGGCAGCACAGTATGGAAAAGTTACTTTTTTTTACCATGGTTCTCAGGAGCCCCATCCAGTGGCCATTCTGCTTGGGGAATACAAAAAAGACAGCAAACCAGAGCTTGAAAAGACAGCAAGCCAGCTGTTCATACTATTAGGGGAATTCTGGGAGTTGTAGTCCAAAAAGTAATTGTTCTTCAACGTGGCTGTAAAATGGTGGGCAAGGCATGTAATTATCTTTAGTGTTATTGCACAGTACTCGTACTCAAAAGGATTTTAAAATATACAGAGATTTTTAGTGAGATAACACAAATAACTCTGACACCCAGCTCCATTTTCATCTGAGTGTGGGAAGCTCTGAGCTGTTGCCTTGAGTTGGCAACAGCCTATTAGCTGGCTCAGGGCTAATAAACTGAAATTCAACCCAGAAATGTTCTTGGTAAGTTGTCCCACTAAAATAGAAGGATGTGCTCAGCCTGTTCTAATATGACCTGCACTTCTCCTTAATGATCAAGGCTGTAGCTTAGAAGTAGTCCTTTCTAAGTGGTATCTATGGCATGCAGTGCATTTGACCAGTGTAGTTTGGTTTTATGACGCTGTGGCTTCTCCTGGATAGGGATAGAATGGCCACAGTTATCCATGCCCTGCTAACATCCAGAATCAGTTATCCAATGTACGTTGGCCAGCTTCTGAAGATTTCTTAGAAATTTCCAATTGTTTCAAAATATGACAGCTGATATTTTCCCACTCCTAGCCCCAAATCTTGCTGGTTTTCCATCATCTTCATTAGCTCACAAACCTTTTCTGAGGCACAATTCAAAATGTTGATTTTGTCCTTGGGACTACTTGCTCTTGTTATATGAACTTCTTCATATCTTATAATCAGAAGGAGCAACTATGACTATAGCATTGGATCTCAGCTCTGTGGGCAGCTACACCCTCACTCCCATTGTGAACCACAAAACTGGAGAGCATAGTGACAGGTATTTTTTAAAAGTGATGGTTTTTGATGGTGATGCCCCAGCTGTTAAATACACTCTCCAGAGACACCTGTCTGGCTTTGCCTTTGCTGTTTTTCAGATGCCCATGTAGATAATTTTCTTGAGCTCCTATTACGTTTTCACTTCTAATAACCAGTTTGCTTGTTACAGTTGTCATTATCTTTCAGTGGTCAAAATTACAGCCTTTTGACAGTTTGGTGCAATTTTATAAGTTTGCTTGTATTTTAGTTTAATTGATTTACATTTCTTTATTTAATCACCTTTAAAATGGGAGGTTCTGGGTATAAGTGCTTTGTTATTTATTCCTAATACATGGTCATGGCCAAAGTAATTTCATAGCATGTAGACTGTTTGCATGCCATATATATATATGAGAAAAAAATATCATATGTAGTGAGATCACCTGATGGAAGCCTTTTTCTTCATCATGTACTGCAAGGTTTCATTGTACTCAAGAGTTTTTCTTTCTGTGAAATATTTTTAGATGAGTGGAAAATTCAGGTTGTATTTCTTAAATCTGCTTTTGGTGGTTAAATATTTGTTGAACAAATGCCTAAAATATCCTTCTTCTCATCTAACAATTTAAAAAAAAATGTAAAGGGGATAGACTTCATACTTAGTTGTCAATTGAAATGAAATCCAAACTTTTCTGAATTCAATTGTCCTTAACCCTGGTCATACAATCCACCTCCTTAAATCAACAGCCTAGGTACAACCATAAATCTGGGTTTAAACTAGAGATTGAGGGAAGGGCAGGGGAATTAGCATTCAGCAGAACTACAAGTGGCTTGACAGAAGAGTCCAAAGATGTTGGGATCCCTCACAGCTCAAGTGGATTTGATTAATTTTGGCGTATGTTTCAGCAAGGAAAGTCTTCAAAACTCGATGTGTTTGTCTTCCTAGAAACTAACCTTGAAAGAAGTGCAGTGACAGCTTTGCTGCCTACTTAACAACAACTCCTCAGACATTTCAGTTTAAAGAGCAGTAATGAGCAGCATCTACCATGTTGCATTTTGCTTTTTAATCTTTGTCATTTTTGAGGCATGAAAAATGGGGTTAAATTATCAAGTGCACATAGAAGATTAATAGCCCTGTCCCCTCCAGCTTCATTTCAATCATCTTAAAAACAAAGGTTCTAAAGAAGGAGCTAGAACCCTAAAATATAACAAATTTGGCTTCTGTGTAAAAGAGACTTTCCCCTTCCATAGCTCTGTTCAGACATGACCATGCCATCTGGATTGAAGGAGTACCTAGCTAATGATAAGGTTGCCATAGGATAGAAATGATTTGAAGGCACTGAGCAGCGACAACTAGGCCCACTCCCTCTGTTGTTCTTTTCTCATATGGAAAGTAGCACCATAGGAGAACTTCATGTTTGTTTGAAGGCTCTCCTTGTGAGCAAGAACCCTGGAAAATCAGTCTTCACAGGAGCAGGAACTTCTGTTCAGATGCATCATTCTCCACATGAAAAAAGTGATGATGGAAGAGGGGAGGGATAGGTGTTCCCCTCTTCCTATATTCAGGTTGAGTAATACCTGAATATGGCTAGACCATCACTCTTCACAGGATGAAGGCTATGATAGTGGAGAGGGTAGGATGGGGCTAGCTCACCTCCTTCTTGCCATTTGATTTAATAGCCCTATAGAGATTTTTTAAGAAGCAGAATAGATTGTATATTCTTATTCTGGCATAATGTTGCATCTACAGAGTGTCACAAGGGTAGAGAAGGAAAGCAGCAGGCCGTCACTAGTTTTGATGAAAATCCAACTTCATTGGGCTTTGCTTCTTTCCCAGATACCATCCAGCAGCCTTTCCATCCTGTAGCAGAGGGGGATACAGGTTTTCATAATAATGCTAAATGTTCTGAAGCTAGGGGTTGGTATAAGATAGCTTCCTATACCCCTATGTACTTTCTGATCCAACGAGTCTATTACATGGCTGCTGTAACATAATTTGGGGGAAGTTACTCTCCATTGGCTCACTGAGAGATTAGCAACATATATACATTTGTATGAATAGATAAATAAACATATGAATAAATAAGAATCATTACAATTTATTGAATGAGATTCCATTTGTCTAAGCTGGTATAAAAGTGACATTTTCATTTGAGAAATGCTCAAGGGGATATTTGACCTGTATGTTACAATCTCAAAACTTTGCAATATTATTAATGTACATGCTGTAACCTATACTAGAAAGAGGCAGTACTGTCATTTGGTGCTGGAGCACATGCTTTGCATGCAGAAGACCCAGGCTTCAGTCCTTGGTATCTCCACTAGGAAAAGAAAAGGGTAGCAAATGATGAGCAAAAATACCTAGAAAGTGGCTGCCAGTCAGAAGAAAGAAGACTACAATAGATAAAAAGTAGCCTCAGTTGGTATAAAGCAGCTTCCTAGCAATAACATGAGAGGGGCCTAAATGTGAATATGTAGTTTTCATAATAATCCTAAATGAACAGAGCCAAGGGACTGACTTGGTTCAAGGTAGACCCCATGTAGCTTCTGATCCGATGAGGATATTACATGATTGCAGTAACAGAATTTGTGGGATGTTACTTTTTGCACAACTCCCAGAAACTTTTGGGGATATATTTCAAAAAAATTACTTTTCCAAACTTTGTCATAAAGTGTGGCTTCACCTCATCTTTCTTCTGTCATGTGTCCACATATTTTGGCATTCATTTAAGTCTAAAAAATCTTCCTAACTACCTAATACATTGCCTACTGGAGGCCATCATTTCACTCCAGAGCCTATCACTTCCTTTTCCGATTATTCCACCAAAGCCCAATTCTCCCTCTTGGGAATCAAGAATCTGTGCTTCCGGATGTGTCAGTCATCAAGCAACCCCATCTGAAACAATTCCTAGAGCAGATGTCTCTCCTGGTTTGTCAGCACTGGAATGGCTGTCAGGGGCCTGCATTATTTATCTGCTCTGTAACATTTACTGGGATTTAGTGTTTAATAACTGTCACTCCAATATATCTTTCCCTAATCCCTTCAGATCTGTTGCTGTAGCAATTTTAAATATTTAGCAACACAGTTTGCACGTTCACTGTTAGGGTTGCAATTTTCTTGTAATTAAAGATTTACAAGACACAGCTCAAGATTTAGAAAGGATTGGTAAAAGATCAAAGCTGTTTAGCATTTGGGCTGGAAACGACCCATGTTTGTGAGGTATTTCTTTCAGGGCTTCAGTTCTCCTATTTCTCAAGAAGCAGCACAGATTTGGTAGCATTGTGCCCTGCTTCCTGCTTGTCTAGCTGCTGAAGTTTTCCTTTTGCTGTATGTTTCCATATTCCATCAAACAGTGAGTTATAGGCTGCAATCCTGCATAGTTTAGTGTAGTATACATGTTGAGCCTCCCTTATCTGAAATGCTTAGGATTGGAAGTGTTTTGAATTTCAGATTTATTTATTTATTTTTATTTTGGAATACCTGTATTTGCATATATGGACATAATGAGATATCCGGGAGATGGGTCCCAGGTGTAAACAGAAAATTCATTTATGCTTCACGTACACCTTGTACACATAGCCTGAATGTTTAATAATTGTGCAGATGAAACCAAATATGTGTCCATTGAACTATCAGAAAGCAAAGGTGTCAGTATCTGAGCCACCCATGAAAAACGTTTTGGTTTTTGGAATATTGTGGATTTTGGAATTCTGGATAAGTGAGACTTAACCTGTAGCATTTCCATGTGTGGAACTGTGCTGAATCATTTAGCACCAAACCCTAGACTTATTGTAGAGCCACTGAAGCCCCCTCTCAGCCTTTCTTTGCCTGGTGGAAGGGCGGGGGGGGGGGGGGGGGGGGGGGGGGGGGGGAAATCACAGAAACATCGCCATATAACTGGATGCAAAGTGATAACATCTGAGGTCCACCAGGCCCCTCAGTGGCAGAGGTAATTGCTTTGCATCTGGCTACAGGGAATTAGCCAGACACAACTGGGATTTCACACACTCCCATGCTCTGCACCAGTGCCATAATGGCTGCGAGGGGGGGGGCAGGGAGGACTTCAGCAACTCTATGGTAGGGTGATTGTGTCTTTGGTTATTACAGAGAGAGGAGGGTATACCAATATCAACAATGACAAGAAATAAACAACTTATGCCTGCATATGCCTTTAAGAGGATGCCAATGAGTAGCCCTGGTGGTGCAGTAGTTAAATGTTGGTACTGCAGCCATAATGTTGTGAGTTCGATCCCAGAGGGCTCCAGGTTGATTCAGCCTTCCATCCTTTTGTAGGTCAATAAAATGAGTATCCAGCTTGTTGGTGGCAATTGGCTTACACATTGTAACCACTTAGTGCTTAGTTCACTATGAAGCAGTATATAAATGTAAATGCTGTTGCTATTGCTAGACTATAAGAGTTTTCTCCAATCCATCCTAGATATATTGGCTGGGCATTGTAGGAGTTGTATTCCAACACGTCTGGAGGACCCCAAGTTTGGGAAGACTGGTATAGGCAATCAGATTTTGTTTTTGTAATTATGTGGCCTTTATAATCCAGTTGTTCTATTCAGGTGTGGACTGGGTGAGCAAGATCAATAGTGTGACTTGCATTCTTTCCATGAAATATAGATCCTCCCTCAGCTGCCCTCAAGTCTCTCTATGCAGCACTGCAGAAATAAATTTTTGTTTAGTGTTCCCTTTGGCAGAGAAGGAAGGAGGTGAGGAAACCTTGTGCAAATGCCCTTCTGTCCAGACAGATGTGAAGAACAAGTAGCATAGTGATCAAATTAGCTCTTCACTTTTCAGTCAGCCTGAGCAGGCAAAGAGGAAAATAAAGGAAATTATGCAACTTCTTTTGTACAATTAGGGCCTCTACAGACAGTGCTTTGCACCGTCTTAGAGGCAAGGAAGGGGAGGGGAAGGGCAGCCACATGCGGGGAGCCCCAACCCCTTCCTGAGGACGTCCTCCTGGTGCAGCGTTTTTACATGCTTCGATGGAAGAGGCACAGAAGAGCTGTGCAGTGGCTCTTCAGGTACCCTATTTGCCGGCTCTGGAAGGAGCAGCATTTTAGTGTTCCTTTCATGTCTGGCAAAAGGGTGGATTGGGGCATAGGTGTGGGGCAGCCTTGGCTCCAATCCTCTGCTTCCCAGGGTGGCCCACAGCTGCTGTCTGCATCCCCCCTTACTCTCAAAGGTTTTACAAGATCCCTTTGCATACTGATATTCCAGACTAACACAACTTAATGTCTCTGAACTCTAGGAAAATAAAGGCAACTGTTTTGCCTATGTGTGTCATTGTAGATAGAGTTCATGCCTGGTTACAGGGACATAGCATCTGGATTTTGCTACTTAAAATAGATATACTTATTAATACAGTGGGTCAAGTGGTTAAGGCGTTGACACTGTTGATTGCACGATTGGCAGGTTGGCAGTTCAAGGCCCGGGTGCTGCATGATGAGGTGA
>CM034706.1:215348798-215359070 GCA_020142125.1 Phrynosoma platyrhinos
GAATGGAGGTGATAAGAGAAGTACCTGGCTATGTTCCTGTAGCCAGGTACAGAATGATTATATTATCTACTGATACATCTGGTGGATCTGATGCAAGTTGCCATTGACCTGTGTCTGGCAATGTAGTATAGCCAGAAATTTCTCTGATCCCATCCCCTGCTCTCCATCAGTCACAGAATGGCCTTGGGGTGAGGTGGGGGGGGGGGATTGCAGCAGAATCATAAATCCTAGGATTGGTGTTCCATAGTGGAGTTCCTCCTGTGGTATTCTTACACAGTTGTACAATGTAGGATCTTGGCAATGGTGTGTTTAAATACCATATGGAAAGGGTTTCTGTCCCACCAAAATTGGTCCCACTGCTTTCACTGAGATTTAGTGAAGACTAATTTTGGCTGGATCAGTCTCCTGGACTTTTCCTTTCAGTTTTAGCCAGCTTTTCTACCAGTAAATTCCTTCCTGTTAGCTTTATAGATGTTCAGTTTTTAGCCTAAATAGAGCTCAAGCCAGTATGGCAGCAACCAAGCCTTCCTTGATTGCAGGTTCTGAAAGCTAACATTAATTCTCTTGCAAAAGAAATGTTCAGCAGCAGGTTTGTTCCAAAAGGGGAAGGTTGGGGGGGAGCATGGTGCTTAAAATAGAATCTGGCACACAATGTCCTTGACTGAATTTTCCAGAAGCTAATAAGTTGTGTATGAAATTCACAATGCTTTTTAGTCCGAGAAAGAACAGGATGGCAAGGTAAAGAGCAGAAGGTGCTGAGGAGATGCCCCATGTGCCAGACTGATATTCCCCAAGTAAATGTAATAATTGTAAACAATCCTGACAGTAGTGGAAGTCTTCCAGGAAACAAGAAGCAGATGACACCTCAGATGGGGAAAAGAATGCACTTTTCCAACCAGCCTTTCATGTTGAAAATGAAATCATACGCAAATAACCTTTCTTTGCTTTTTCAAATAGATCATTTCTTCACTCCCTCTGTTTTTGTTTAATATACCCGTTATTTACCCAGGAAGACTTAACTACAGCATAAAAGTTTCCCCATATCATGTCCATAGATTTAAAGGTCATAAAGAACTCTTGTGAACATGAGCTTTCTAATCTTCAGTGTAGCACAAGGTTGAAAAATTCACCTATAATTCTTGCATCAGGTACATTAACCTCTGTCTGAACTGTGGTGTATGTTTTGGAAATGCTTCTGCAAATGGCTCTGTGTTGGCAAGCAAATAATTAATTTACTCAGTTAGCATTCCCCCACTGCAGTCATATATTTGGGGAAATATCACTCTATATATTTAGTTTCTTGGATCAAACAACATTTAACATGCAACCACTAGTATCTTTTCTCCAGTGGTTTCCTTGCTTCATTGAAAACACATTCCAGAGGCTACATGTTTTAGTGAAATAAATGATGGAAAATAGATTGCCTAAACTTTTGTTTTTCTGTTAAGCCCACTACCTTCAGCCACTTTTCACACTGTAAAGAGGAAGATGCGCTATACATTTTTTCCATCATGGATGAAGTTTGGGGTGATTTGAGTGTGAAAATGGCCTAAATCCCTTACCCTGGAGTAAACTATCAACTGTCTATGTGGCCACCAGTGTATGCTAAATTCCAATTCCATTGGCCTCTGAATAGTTGAACATGTACATGTAACTGTGATAAATTGAGGTCAGCTCAGAATTGGTGCTGGCACATTAAAAATACTTCATTGTCAATGTCTGCAGTGATATCCCTCAAGCTGTTCCAGTAGACATTGTCTGCAGTGATATCCCTCCAGTAGCTGAAGACAGTAGACTTTCTCACTGCTTTATGTGACTGGGTACTCCCCCCTCCCACCACAGGCCAATAACCTGCTGTAAAATATGTTTGAATGGGCAGTCCTTTCTAGAGAAGTTGTGCAAAATGCACTGATATACCCATGACTGAAAACTGATGCGATCATTGTCATTAACATTTTAATCATATCATTGAATTCATAATAATCAATTCAGTATGCAGGGATCTTGTAGCACCTTTGAGACTAACTGTGCAAAAAAAATAAAAAATGAAAAATTGTGGCACAAGCTTTCATAAACCTGGTCTACTTCCTCAGATGCATCTGACCAAATCTACAAATGCTTATGCTACAATTTCTTTTGCACAGTTAATCTCAAAGGTGCTACAAGATATTTTGCTTTCTTATATTCCAGACTAACACGGTCTTGTCTCTGAATTCTATCCTACCTATTCACTGTGGTTGCAATAATAATAGAATTCATTGATTACTCCCATGGATAACACTTTGCATGTTTTTGCATCTTCATGTTCAGTGTTAAACTAGAGCTATTTTTATACACTGACATATTATTGGCTAGGTGTGCCTTCAGTCCTATTCATCTTATGTTTTGATATGTTTCATATATACTAGGTGATTTAGAAAGAGCAGAGATTGTTAGATTTGGATTTAGGCAGACCACAAGATTATGAACAATTAAAACAGAAAAATGCTGAAAGAATTTATAAATAAGTGACGAATGTTGCACTAAAACTCTGCTTTTGCTTCCCAAGGCTGTTAACTGAATATACAAGAAAAGGCAAGCATGGCTGGGTTGTAGATCAGTGCTGCTTACAAGAATCAGCTCTAAATTATAGTGGTCTAGTCTACAAATATCTCAGCAACACAAAATTGATCCAAACCTAGCAGCAATATCACAAACTGAAGGCACTTATTGTCTTTAGATATATACCCTGATTTCAGTGCAGCTGCATCAGAACAGAGAAGGAGCTTAACTGTTTCAGATTTTTGTGGTATGATATATGTAATGTTATATGTTATATGTAATGTGTAACTTTTTTAAACTAATAAAAGCATTTAAAAAAAGTTTTCAAAAGCAAACAAAAATGAAAAAAAAACATGCAAACTGTCTTGTAATCTCACACAGTTGGGAGAAACATTGGAAAGGATTCATTCTTGTTTGTAAGAATAAAATAAAGAAAGATTTAAGCTCTTTCCCTTAACTGTCTCTCACACGCAGATACTGGAGAAAATTTAACCAAGGAAGAGTGACAAATGAAGGCCCTACAGGTTCACCATGTGACCAATGATGCTGCAGAAGGTGCAGAAAACTAAGCTGGATATGCAGTGTCATTCCCCTTTTCAAGAAACCTTTCTGTACCATCTTCTAGACCAGGGGTAGGCAACCTTTCCCCTTTAAGGGCCGAGGGACTTCAGCTCCCAGAAGCCTCAGCCATGTTGGCCAATAGTCCCACGTTGGCCAATAGCTCCTGGGATTCTGGGAGCTGAAGTCCCTCGGCCCTTAAAGGGGAAAGGTTGCCTACCCCTGTTCTAGACTTTCTAATGTTGGACTCCAACTTTAAACATCCTTCATCATTGGCTATGGTAATTAAAATGTGAGTAGTCCAACAACGTCTGGGGAACAACATCCATTGTTCTTTGCCACAAAGAGGCCTGTGGCCTCACTAGAATGGAGACATACTGGATTGCAAAAAAGGGATCCCTGTTGAGATGCAAATGGATTTTAGATTTCCTGGACTTTGCAAATCTACCTATAGCCACAGGGCCAGAAGGAGGATCATGCCTACAAAAATGATTCTATTTATGGGAAAGAAATATAAGTTGAGTTTTTCTTATCTGAAATACTTGGGACTAGAAGTGTTTTGGATTTCTGTTCCCCCCCCCCATTTTGGAATACTTGTATTAGTATATACATATTTAATGAGATATCTTGGATATCTTGGATATTATATTTCATATGCACCTTACATACAGAGCCTGAAGGTCACTTTACAAAATATTTTGCAAAATATTTTAAAAATAATTTTATGCATGAAAAAAAAAGTTTGTGTACACTGAATCACCAGAAAGTAAAGGTGTCACTATCTCAGTCACCCATAAAAAGTATTTTGGTTTTTGGAAGTATTTTGAATTTTGGAATTCCAGGTAAGAGAGATTCAATCTATAGTGTTTGAAATTGGTTGTGGTTATTTGGGGAATTTTGAAAAGTCCCCAGAATATTACTTGGATATTTGCCAGAAACAGTCAGAAAAACTAAGGAGATTATCACACGGGGAAAAATCCAGGAATAAAAGACATAATCTCAGCATAATTGAGCAATTGCACTGAAGTTTTTCAGATGACATCGTCCTCATCCTGGATTTATCCTGTGAAGATCCAGGAATGCTCCAGCAACAAACCATTCACAGAAAAAGAATTGCACGATTGCAAAGGCGTGAAACCTCATAGCAATGCAATTGCACAATTACTGTGCTGTCATCTTTTTTTTTTTAAATCCCCAAATCCCAGGGTGCTGTTCAGCAAGTTACTTCCTGTGTCACTTTGCCATCCCAAGAGCATTACCTCATAGTGGCTGATACAAGGGCCTTCTTTGTTGTGTTCCCTGGTGTTTCTTTCAGAGAATTTCTTGTTGATTCCATTGTATCTTTTGATTTCCCCCTCATATTTTCAAATGGGCAATGGATGCTGTGGCACTGGTATGTGTTTGCAGTGGGACTCCCACAGAACATTTAATGGCTGGGGCAAGGACTCATGAGATTATTACTTTCACCTGAGAGTTGTGATATTTAAATGTACATGCAGGGGGAAAGTATGCTACCAGATTATGTTTTAGATCAGATGTGAGATTGCACATAACAAATTACATAATTGTTGACACTGGTGACACCAGAAGTATGACATAGCAAGAAAACCACTGTGATTCCATGTATGTGTGCGCGAAACTGACCACTCACAAAAGTAACATGTGAAACACCACCAAGATGTGAAATGTGATATCTCAATTATATTGTTGTTGTGCAATTACACCAATGTGTGAAAAGATATGGCACCATTGCACAATTGTATTACTATCAGCAGTTAACAGTATAATTGTGGAATTGTGCTGAAAATGAGCCTAGTGTGATAATCTCCTAAGCTTGGGAGAACATTGCTTTCCTCCTTTCCTGCTCTGGGCTTCCCATTGGCCCCTGTGGGAAAGAAAGCTGGTCTAGCTAGGCCTTTGGACTGATCCAGTATGGTTTTTGGGTGCTTATAAACTGATATCTACACAAGACTGTGATGTTGGGTTGGCTTCAAATCATTCTGGATCAGTAGATCAGTGCAACTTTCACCTCCCTCCCCTTTTTAAAAGAGAGGTGGAGGGTTCAGGCTTGCATTCTAGAAGTTCTGCCCAAATAACTCAGTGCATATGTAAATTCTCTTCTATATCTTAATTGGACCGAAAAGGCAGAATGCATACAAGAAGCTAGCAATAGCAGGGGTTGAGAGGTGGTCATTTTTGGAAGGACTTGACAGTGTAAACAAATTAATGTTCTCTACCAACATTCTGGATTATGCATAGCCTTAAAGCAAGATCTTTTTGGAGTCTGCATAAGACTTGGCTCAAGCAACAGACTCTGTAATCTAGTGACAGGGAGCTTGCAAGTGTTCCAGAAGTAAGAAACAAGTTTCTTAATTTAAAACCAGCTCACAGAAACATAAGTTAAAATATCTTTTCTTCATCAAATCATTGAAATGGAGATCATTAGGACTCCTGATGGGATAGTGCACCTGTGGCTAAAAACCTGGGTCATGTGAGCATCACTTGCTCTGAGCAGCATCACTTGCTATGTCTGCCTAACCAGAGATAGGATTTTGAAAATAACATAAAGAAAATAAAGACAACTTGGGTAGAGAAAGCCATTTGGTCTCATTTTCATGAGACAACATTCAGAAATGACTAATGCCTAGCAGTCAAAAAGTATACCCCTTCTACCACTGTTTCATTTGCAGTAGCTGCACAGTGGCCCATAAGTCCCAATAAGCAGGTCCTATAAAATTTTGCAGCCATTATAATTCACAGTGTGCACTTCAATCTCTGACTATTCCCTCCTGATTAGGGATGTTGTCACATTGCCACCTTCAAGGTAGTGATTCATGGGGTGGAAGGGTAGGCTGACTTTAATGGAAGTTTCACTGATTTGTGGCTTTTCTGACTTTGGCATCTTGGTGAGTCTGAAAGCCGCTTCAGAAAAACATAAAATAGTCATATGTGAGGGCCAGTCAGATGTAAAGCATATGTATATTTCCTATAAATAATAAATTAAGCCCATATTTACCTTCCAATGACAAAATGAAGTATGTTAATTGCAGCTCAGGAAAAGTGGACAATATGACAAACAGATTTCTTTCATCAATGAGGGACCAGCTTTTCTAAATACACTTGTCCCTCCCTGTTTGTGGACTTGGAGCCCGCAGTCTCGGCCCTTTGCGGACAGCAAGCAGGGAGGGGGAAATGGTGGATGCACCCAGGCACAGGCTTCCATTGAAATCAATTTGTAATTTTCCTGATTCGTGTGTATGTGTATGTGTCCAGAGCGGATCCTCTCCGAATTGGGAGGGATGACTGTATATGCTAAGTGTATTATATAGTCTGATGGTAAGTTATAAAAAGGAAAAAGAAGTGATTTTGGCCTTTCCCTGGCCATGAATTAGGCACACACAAAACTGCTCGAAGCACTTGTGAACCTAACCACCTCCTCAGGTTAAGAGCAATTATGGGGCTACTCTATAAAGTTATGTAGTTCTTTAAAGTTAAATAGTACTTGCTGTTTAGGAGATTTTGAGAGTGAAGATGTCTGTGTGTAGAGCTGCATATTCAATACTGGCCACAAGGAAGAGATGCCCACCCTGAAAAACAAGACCACATAAAGAGTCTCCTCCTTTGGAGGTCTTTAAACAGAGGCTGGATGGCCATCTGTTGGGGATGCTTTGATTTTGAGTTCCTGAATGGCAGGGGGTTGGACTGGATGGCCCTTGTGGTCTCTTCCAACTCTATGATTCTATGATTCTAAATGCTCTAATTTTATTTCCTTCGAACCATGTTCTCTTCTGCTGTGAAATTGTTCTTCTCAGAACTTGGAAAAACTGACTTCTTGACATACAACTCCCAGTACCCGTAGCAGCATAGCGACCATACTGAAATGCAACTGCAAGGTGCAAGATCAGGAATGATGTTTGGCAAGGCAGTAAGAAAAGATGACAACTGCATTACAAATGTATATATTCATTCAAATAAGCCACAGGCCTGAGTCTGCAAGATATGAGCAGGTCTGTTGATGATAGGGTTACTTGGAAGTTTCTCATTCATACAGTTTCCATAAGTTGAAGTTGACTTTATGGCAGTTGACAGAAACAACAACTAAAAATGTGCTTTTAGTTCAATAAGCCTGAACTCAGTTGTTTCAGAGGATACAGGCATCCTGTTTTTTTGTTACAGATATATTGCATTATCCCAGCCTCCACACTGCTGCACTTTATGCTTGAAGAGAATGAATATCTGCTGCAAATCATGGGTAGTTGCACAAGTATGTATGATTACACATTTAGGCATCCAGGCTGCCTTTTCCTTTCCTTGGAAAACTGTCACAGACCCTTACCTCATTTGGTGCCAAATCAAAACTTGGCTGCTCACCTAAATTTGGAGATTCAACCATCATGGCTTGGTTTGGATATCTGGATTTCTATTTTTTATTGTTTTGGCTATGTTGAATTGTTTTAAACTGTTTACATTATTGGAAAGTTGTTTTGAGGCTGTTTGTACTGCTCATACACTGCATTGACATTTTGGATATAAAATGGGATAGACATATTTTAAGTCAACATTGGATAATATCTGTGATATTGCTAATGACTGATTTATTTCTTATGGCCTATTCACTACAGAACCAGGTTCAAGGTTTTGCACAGATCCCCAAAGGACTCAGGATAAGGGTACCATGCAGACTACATACCTCCCTAATGCATGTCCCAGTAAACCCTGAGATCTTCACTGGAGGCCTTGCTGGTTGTCACTAGAATACTGGTGATTTCCCACATGATTCAAGAGACAGAAACTGCATCAAATTTTACATGTCCTCCTTGGCTAGGACAATTGTTTCCTTCACTTTTTTTTGTATATGTTGTTCATGTTGTTATTTGCTGTCAAGCTGAATTTGACTTATGGTGATCCTATGAATGAGATATCTTCAAGAGCCCTGGAAAGTGCAAACTCAGAGCCACGGCATCCTTTAAAAATATTTTTATTACATTTTCAAAGTACAGTAAAAAAACAACAACAAACCTCTACAAGTATATGACAGAGAAAAAAAGTCTAGACACTCCAACTGGTTCAGAATATGGCAGTTAGACTGATTATGGGTACATCCAGGAGTTATCACATTACACCAATCTTAAAAGCATTCCTCATGGCTGCCAATTAGCTTCCAGGCAAAGTGTTGGCTATTATCTTTAAGGCCCCACTTGGTTTGGGTCTAGATTACCTACAGGATCACCTTCTCCCATACAATCTAGATTGACAGCAGTTTCCCAGAGGACCTTTTCATCTGCTGCCCTCAGACTGTGGAATGACCTGCTAGAAGAGATAGGACAGCTGAAAATGATGACTACATTTAAAGCAGCATTAAAGACATATCTCTTCTGGCAGGTCTACCTAGTCAATTTTAAACCATTAATTTTAATTTGTATATGAGTTCTTATGAATGTATTTAGAGGTTTTATATTGCTGTGTTTAAATGTAGGTTTATGTGTTTTTAATTGTGTTTTGAATTTTATCATGCTGTACTCCAACTTGAGTCTTGAGGACAGGCAGGAAAAAAAATTAAATTTATCATCATGATGATGATCATCATCATCACTTTATGGAGCTTTCTATTTTCTGATGAGATGCATCATCTTATGATATATCTAAAGCAGGGGTTCCACACCTTTTTGACTTGCAGAGCCTTTATTTCTATGGTCGAACCCCTAAGAGGCCTATCCTATGTTTTACAAGTTAATGGTGTTTAGGAATATATATAAGAATATATTCTTATTCTTTAATTTCATTCAATTTTTATTTCTTTCATTTTCCTGGAGTGGTCACTGAACACCTAGGAAGTGCATGCTGAGCCCTAAGGGCTCCTCGGAGTACAGGTTGGGAACCCCTGATCTAAAGTATGTTCAAAGTTGTTAATTTATTTTAATTTTTTTAATCTTTCATTTAAATGGGCTTGTGGAAGAAAGTACAAACTCCCCTCTGCTTAAAAGCTTATGTGTGCATCTATGTTAGAGAGCTATCGAGCATTTTTTTCCCATCCCTAAGAATGCTATAGTAAAATTGTCAGCCTCTTATCACTTTGGGGAAAAAACCAACAGACCATCTTGTGTGTGTGTGTGTGTGTGTGTGTGTGTGTGTGTGTGTGTAGAACTAGAAGCCACCCTTCTTCAAAAAGTTTGTGACTTGAGGTTCTGAACACTATTACCACAGCAGCTTTCAATAACTGGAAGTCTACTCCAGCATGATAAGAATAAGGGCTGTGGGTCCATTCCAGTACTGGATTGCTAGTGAGAAAACGTTTAAATGCCTAAAGAGCCAGGGACTTCAGTACTCTCCCTATATATACTTTCTGGAGATTTGATACCTGCTATAGGGGCCCTCCTCTGTGTCCCATCAGTGGAAGCAATATATAGTGTGTGTATATGGGAGAGACCCTTCTCTTTTGTGGTGTCCTTGTTGAATGTCCTCCCCATGGAAGCCCAATTGGTACTAATGCTGGCTGAATTCTCAGTATGAGATCCATACTCAAGCTTATAACATGCCTTTTGTTCAAGTCTGGGGTGGGGTGGGGGAAATGATTTTGCCCAAATCTGTTTTAACTTGTTAAATTGCTTTAGGCTGTTAGAGTATTCCTTATTATGTTACATTTCAATGATGCATCCACTTCAGGCAACAGATCTGAGGTGTCATGAAAAGGAAATAAATGCTTTGTTATCATCATCATTTTAATCCCAGCAATAAAAAGAGGCGAGTGTGGGATTTTTCTACTATGTGTCCTATGTGCTCTGCTAACTTGATTGGTTTTGGCTGACTTGGCTGCACGAAAACTTAACTGAGCAAGGGTTGCCATTTGTGGCTTTGTTTTGGTCAGCAAAGTATCTAGGTATGGCCCTGTCTAAAAGGGCAAATGCATTCAAAGTTAATTAAACTGCAAAGCTTGGGTTGCCCTTATGTTGTGGAAGGGAAGATGCTTCATTATTTTCACTAGTTTTCCCTTGCCTCAGTGCTGATGTTCCCCAAACTATGGAGATTACTACTCATGGCTTTTAAACTATGATCAAACCTGGAAAAAAACACCTTTGATGATACCTATCACACAGTGCTGAATCCAAACTGTAACTGATACATCTCCCAAGTGTGGTTAGGGCATTCTTTTTCATTGATGGGGGAAACCCATCA
>CM034706.1:215368992-215381503 GCA_020142125.1 Phrynosoma platyrhinos
GTCCTCCGGGAGGAACTTACTACAGCCTCAGAAATCGAGGCTTGTAGCTACCTCCCGGGGGGCGTTTTCTGTTGTCACCCCTAAGCTCTGGAACGGCCTGCCGGACGAGATCCGTCTATTAACATCCTTAGACAGCTTTAAAAAGGCTGTCAAGACGGATCTCTTCCGGCAGGCCTTCCCAGACTAGTTACATCAGATCAGCTTTCCGCCTTGGATTAACAGCTACTTAAAAGACGATCCTCGCGTGGCCCCATCAATTTGATGGAGAGGACTGTCGATTCAGGCTTTTGGATTTTTGGGATTGGAGGGTTAATTTTTAATTTTAATTCTTAAAATTTTAATTTTAATCCTTAATTTGAATTTGTTGTTTTAAATTGTCTTGATTTAATACTGTTTTAAGGGGGGAGGGGGTATGTTGTATTGTATGTTTTATTGTGGATGGTCTGTTTTAAAATTGTAAGCCGCCCGGATTGGTTTACCATTGGGCGGGGTATTAATAATAATAATAATAATAATAATAATAATAATAATAATTATTATTATTATTATTATTATTATTATTATTATTATTATCATAAATCAGAAATGACTTGAAGGCACACACCAACAACAGCACATACCAGCTCTGTCACTTGCTATGTTTTCTGGAACTGGATTATTCCTTACAATAATTGATTCAACAATTCTCTGTTGAAAAAAATGTTTTTTTTTAAACTAAGTTTTATGTGGTGTTTTCATAATGCAGATGGCTTTAAGACCTATTCATTTTTTTTAAAGACCAGCAAAGTATTTCATCATTGAGGAGACAAGAGACACTTTCAGATTTTTAAGGTGCAATCAAATTCAATTCAGAAATAAGATGGGAGACTGAATAAAATTTTGCAAGGCCAATAGTTTGTTCACTGCAAATACATTCTTCAAACAACCCAATAAACAACTGTATACATGGACTTCACCTGATGGCCAATACAGAAATCAAATAGACTACATAATTGAAAGCAGAAGATGGAGAAGTTCCAATCTTTCTATAAAAATAAGACCAGGAGCATATTGTTGAAAAGACAGTAAACTAATAGCAAAAGACAGAGTAAACCAACCGTCATACCAAAAACCATCCCCATAGAACTTACAGACAATGTGAATAATATATTTGTACTATTATGCCTAATTGACTGGGAACTAGATGAACTCTGGACTGAAGCCAGGGGCATAGTCAGGGAGGAATGCAGAAAGATACTATATGTAGCCAAAAAGAAAAAAGAAACCTCAATAGATGACAGATGAAACTCTTCAAGCAGTCAAAGACAGAAGAGAAGCAAAAATAAAAGGTGACAAAAATAGAACAAGAACCCTGAATGTAACTGTTCAACAACTTCTGTGCAGGATAAGGAAATACACCATGCAAAGAAATAGAATTTGGCAACAAAAAGGAATGAACAAGAGACCTCTTCCACAAGAGCTGAGAAATAAAAAAAAAATTAAACTAAGAGTGGGATGCACTGCAACCAGCAGGGAAACACATTAGATGACCAAGTAGAAATAAAAAGTCAGAAACAATACACTGAAGAACTATATAAAAGAAATGAAAGGATGACACATTCATCTGAAGGAGAATCATATGAAGATGAGCTACCAGTTTCAGAAACTGAAGTTTAAGCTGAATTCAGAACACTCAGGAGAAATAAATCACCAGGAACAGACCAATAGAGCTGCTTCAGTCTACAGAGACAGAATATACCCTAGTTCTAACTAAAATATGTCAACAAATATGGGAAACAAAACAATGGCTCACAGATTAGAAATGCTCAATATACATTCCACTCCCAAAGAAGGTAGACACTAGGGATTATGGTAATCACAGGACCATTGCACTAATGTGAAGTGTGAAAATCTAAGAAAGAGACATCAGCAATTTAAGATATGCAGATGACATCATACTACTAGCAGAAAATAGCAAAGACTTGGAATGATTATTGAAGAAAGTCAAAGCAGAAATTGCAAAGGCAGGTTTACAGTTAAACACTGAGAAAACAAAAATAACGACCACAGCTAAGATGATGAAGACACTGAAATAGTTCAAGATTTCTCATACCTTGGCTCAAGTGTGGAAACTGCAGATAGTACTCAGGATATCAGGGGGAGTCTAGGACTTGGAAAGGCATTTATGAAGGAACTAGACAAGATCCTGAAGTGTAAAGATATATTTTTACATAACTTTAGGATGGTCTATGCCATCATCTTTCCAGTATCTATGCATGATTGTGAAAGATGGACAGTGAAGCGGAAATGCCAAGAAAAGGGAGGTACATGGATCCATATGTGGTGGCGATGCCCAATACTAAAGGTCTTTTGGAAAAAGTTTCATATAATGATTGAAAAGATATACAAAATAAACTATGAACTGAGACCAGAAATTTATTTACTAAATATGTTAAATAAGATCCTATCTCATGTAGAAAGGAAACACTGTAGAATTTTACTCTATATGATAACAGCAGCAAGACTTTTGACTGTACAAAAATGGAAAAATAATGAACTTCCTGCATTAGATGATTGGCTGCTAAAATTATCAGAAATGATGGAAATGGATAGTTTGATGGCTCGTCTGAATCAGAAGGATATGAATGTAATTGAGAAAGAACGGCTTCCGGTAAACA
Organism: Phrynosoma platyrhinos; assembly: GCA_020142125.1. Taxonomy (NCBI): domain Eukaryota; kingdom Metazoa; phylum Chordata; class Lepidosauria; order Squamata; family Phrynosomatidae; genus Phrynosoma; species Phrynosoma platyrhinos. The sequence continues at coordinate 215,371,650 of CM034706.1, forward strand.
AATTTTGTAAGAACAGATGGAATTAAACTATAGGTAGAGTAATAGGATGACAGGAAAATAAGATGAACAGGGTGGGGGAAGAAAAATCCCTTGTATCACATGAGTATAAAACTTTGTGACTACTGTAGACATATGAGTATATATCATAAAAGAACAAATGAACAATAAATTCAAATAGATATGGTCAGGAAGAAAGGATGACCCCACAAGAGACATTGAGGAAGTAGTGTTTTATGTTATTAAGCAAATTCTAATGTACATTACTGGAAAGATATGTATATGTTTGAAGAATATATATATATATATATATATATATATATATATGAAAGCTGGACAGTGAAGAAGGCTGATAGGAAGTAAGTAAACTCATTTGAAATATGGTTCTGGAGAAGAATTCTACAGATACTGTGGACTGCTAAAAAGACAAATAAATTGGTGCTAGAACAAATCAGCTCTGAATTTTCCCTAGAGGCCAAGATATAGTCGTCTGAGTCCGCTGTCATACTTTGGCCATATCATGAGAAGGCATGTGTCTTTAGAAAAGACAATAATGTTTGGTAAGGTTGAGGGAAGTAAGGAAAGATCAGGGCAGCATACCAGATGGATAGGCTCAATAAGGGAAGCTATGACAAGAGTCTGGAAGACATAACCAGGGCTGTTGAAGACAGGATGACTTGGAGGACAGTCATTAATAGGGTCAACATAAATCAAAGTCAACTTGAAGACAGCTAACAACAACAACAACAAATTTGTCCTGAAATAGTAGGAAAGACAGCATAAACAACAGTTCTTCTTTAAGGACCTGTTTAATGGGCAGGGATATGGTTTCTGATCACTGGTGTTGTTGCTTGTTCTAGTTCATTACTTGTCCTAATTGCAAAGGTTTTAGTTGAGAGCATCATCCACGCGTTTTGGATAGGGAATCAATGAGATTCCCACACAGCCTTTTGAAATGTTTAGGGTAGAATGTTTGAGTGGAGCATGTATGTTTGCACACATGTATGTATGCAGATATGTCTTTGTTTCTATATTTTGATAAAACAAGAATCCTTTCAGCCAAAGTTCACTTGTGACAGTTGAGGAAGCCTCTCCAAGAATTCTGAACCATTATTTTGAATATCAGAACTGCTGTACAAAATGCACTCCTATCCCAAGCATTCTTTACTTAAGCAGAATAATTTTAAGCTTTGTAGACGAAGAGAATCATTTTGTTCTTAAATAATGGAGTCAGAAATTCTTGTCATTCTACTGCAGGAAACTACGAACAGACTGGAGCATGTCACCTTTGGCTCTCCAAATGTTTTGCTTTATATTTCCATCAGCATGCCTAATGATGGCAAATATTGTCCCAAACTACCATAAATCCCATCCAGCATGAATTGTGTGGGTTGCAATCCAAAAGTCTGGGGAACCAAAACTTCCTCATACTTCCTAATGACACAAATAATTCTTCTTTGTATCCCTGTGTTAACCTATAGACCAGAAGTGGGCAACTTGTGGTGCTCCAAATGTTTTGGACTACACTTCCCACCATCCCTCATGATTTGTTATATTGTCTTAAAATAGATTGAAGTTGTAGTCTAACAATATATGAGCTTCCCACTCCTTTACACATTGCAAAGTGGTGCTAGGGGACTCCTGTTCGACCCTGGCTGTTGGCCTGTGGGGACCCTCAGGGTTCTGTGTTGTCCCCTGTGCTATTTAACGTATGCATATTTTATTTAGCATATACATGAAACCACTGGGAGAAGTCATCTGGAGTTTTGGGGTGCAGTGCCATCAATATGTGGATGACACCCGACTCGATTATTCCTTTCCCCCTCAATCCAAGGAGGCTGTCCTGATCCTAAACCAGTGTCTGTCATCAGTAATGGACTGGATGAAGGCAAACAAACTGAAACTTAATCCAGGCAAGACAGAGGCGCTTCTGGTCAAGCAGAAGGCAGATCAGGGAATAGGGATCCAGCTGGTGTTAGATAGAGTTACACTCCACCTGAAGACACAGGTTCACAGTTTGGGAGTACTCCTGGACTCAGCTCTAAACCTGGAGACCCAGGTCTCTGCAGTGACTAGGAGTGCTTTTGCACATTTAAAACTTGTATGCCAACTGTGCCCGTTCCTTGAAACACTGAATCTGGTCTTGGTTATACATGCCTTGGTTACATCCCATTGGATTACTGTAACGTGCTCTACTTTGAAGAGAGTTCAGAAACTGCAACTGGTCTGAAGAACTGCAGCCAGATTGTTAACAGGGGCAGGTTACAGAGACTACACAGAGCCTCTGTTGAAACAGCTCCATTGGCTACCGGTTTGTTTCCAGGCACAATTCAAATGCTGGTTATGACCTATAAAGCCTGATATGGCTCAGGTCCATGCTATTTGGAAGATCATATCTCCCTGTATGAACTGGCCTGGGCCCTGAGATCCTCTGGAAAGGCCCTTCTCTCAGTCCCACTCCCATCACAAGAACTTTTGGTGGGGACATGAAGAAGGCCTTTTCCATGGCTGCCCTGGACTGTGGAAATCCCTTCCAAGGGATATCAGAATGGCCCCTTCCTTGTTATCCTTCCGCTGGCAGGTTAAAACCTTTTTATTCAGGCAGGCTTTTAAAACAATGTTTTTAAAGGGCCAGCTTAGGGTGTCGTGTCATTTTAAGTGTTTTAAACAATGTTATCTTTTTAATTGTAGTTTTATTCTTTTAATAAGCAATCTATTTTAATATTGTAACAAGTTAATTCTGTTTTAATGTATTACTTCTCTGTTTTTAATTGTATTATTCTTTTAATGTTGTGTGCCACTCTGGGTCCCAGTTCTGGAAAAAGAGTGGAATAATAATAATGGCACACCACTGTCTTGGACAGCTTCTTGACTTCTTGTTAGCATGTGCAATTGATGCCAGTGGCTCCGGTGGGGACACCTGACCAATCAGCAGCTCTCTTCCTGTTTGGTACTCACCTAAGCAGCATTCTGCTACTGTTGCAAAGATAAGAGAAGTTCCTTTTGTGGACTACAACTCTCAGAATCTCTTACTGGCTATATTGGCTGGGAGATTCTTGGAGTTGTAGTCCACAGACCTAAGTAATCCATACTCTGTTCTTCCTCTTTCTGGTGTCATACCTGCTGTGAAGGATATGGACATTTTCTTCCTGGTAGGTCATCACCATTCAGCAGCCATCTGTTCCTATACGCTGTGCACTTCCAAGTCCCTTTCCAAAGAACCACTGCTGCACTTTTGAATTTGTGGAACCAAAGAAGAGGATGGCTGGCCTGGAAGAGGAAAAGCATGCTGTCCACAGGTATATTTCATTTGCAATTTTAATTGGCTTATCAGAGACAAAGAGGTGATGAGAGAGTTAGAAAACAGAATATTTATCCTCTCCCCTTTTCCTCAACCCCTGGCTCACTCCACTTGCCTTTGTCTCCTGGGATGTTTTGAGTTATGCAGTATGGAGATCAGCCACTTCAAACCAAAGAGTTCTTTATTCTTTAAAATTCTCTCACATCAAAGATTATTCTCCCCACCACATCCTCCCCCCACTGCCCACCATGTAGCTGAAGCAATGCTGACCTAGCAAAAAGCCTTCTAGCTATGGTAGATCAGTATACAAAGGATTTTTTTCATTCTTACTTTCTTTCATATTTTTTTACAAAAACAAAACAGAAAAGCAGGATTTTTTTCAACCTCCCTCTTGCTTTCTCTGAAACATTATTCACAAAAGTTTACAAAATAGCCTTGAAATTAAGCTTTAGGGTTGAAATGCAATCCACATTTGCTAATAGATGTTGCTAATTGATTCAAATATGCATTCCTTGTTCCGAGGATCACTGTTATTTGTGTTTCCTTAGTCTGATAAGGTTGCCTCCCCTTCACCTTCCCTTTCCTTTGAGGTGGTCCACAGGAAGAAATCCACACAGCCTGCAAAGAGAAGCAGGTTTGGTTTGGTTTAAGATCCTTGAAGGCAATACAAATATACACACAAAGGAAACTCCCACAAGAAAAGGCCTTTTTTTGTATTTCCAAAGGACCAGAAATTTGCTGTACCAAAAGTATATTGGTAACAGGATGCTGCTAGAGGATCCATTAACTGTGTGTGAGGGGAAGAAGGGTTTTGAGATACAAGGCTTGGAGCTTTGAGCTCATGCTATCTACTCTGGATGCTGCCTATCTTTGTAAGAACTTCCCTTTCATAAAAATGGATTGTCTTTCTTGGCATAAAGGATCACTGGTAATTTGGGTGGATAAGGGACAGAAGAGGCCTTTGTATTCTGCATCCTCCATGCTTATTGTTTCTCACGATTGATCATGTTCCCCCCCTTTATATTTGGTAATTTTTAAAAAATCCACCAGGTCTTATCCACCCTCCTGGGGGGAAAATATCAACCAACAAGTTTCAAGAGTCCAGTGGTGCTTGTACTTCCACGGCTAAGAGTGTCTCACCCTTTCTTCCTTGATCCCAGTGTTTGATGTAAGTTGGGTACACAACACGCACTGAAGAGGAGTGTGTTTTCCATGGCATGCAGGGCCCTTGGCCATAGTTGCCTATAAGGCTAACAGTCAACAGCAAAAGGCAAAAAGACAGGACCATCAGGATGCCCTGCATCCTTTCCAAGTGCTGGTATGGAGCCTCTTTAGTCCTGGCATTGACACAGGCTACCTTGCTCTGCAAGTCTACAAAAGCTACATGAAGGCAAGCCCAATATTCTGTGCTGTGGTGCAGCCGTGTGATGTTGTACATGTGAGTGCCTGTGGGAATGCGGGCCACACTTGTCATGTCCAAGCTAGGATCAAAGCTGGACCATGTGAGATTAGAAGAAACTGTGTTGAAATGAGGTTTCCAAGTAACCAGGATGTGGTAGGCTTGGACCTCCTTCACTAGCAGCTCAAGCCTGTCCTCACTGAAGGGAAAAGAATTGTTGACCATTAGGCTGATGCTCTTGGTGTCAGCACCTATGAGATTTTGAGCCATACATGTGTAGAGCCCAGCTTCTTGCACTGTAATCTTGCGGATCTCCAGGGTTCCTTCAGGGTACACTTTATACTTCCCATCTTCTGAATAGGGCATCAATTTGAGGCCTGATGGGGTGATCCAATATATCTCTGGTTCTGGTTCAGCTAGAGCCCTGCAGTGGAGAGAGAGATCCTCACCACCCATCACCTCTAAATGAGAAGGAAAGCTTTTGTCAGAGATGAGGGGCAGGCATCTATCAGCCATTTCCCTGAAAGGGACATCTCGGATATGCTTTCTCTTTAGATCTGGAGGCTCAGCACATAATGTGGATTGTGGCTCAATGAAGCGTATGTGGTTTTCAGTACTATTAACCCAACGGATGACACAGTCACAGCGGATTGGATTGCTGTGGATGCTGATTTCTTGCAAATTGGGGAGGGACTCCAGTGTCTGCTTATGCAAGGCACTGAGGGCATTGTTGTTGAGCATGAGGGTCTCCATCTGGGGCAGGTGGTGGAAAGCACTGGGGTGGATATAAGACAGTTTAGGATTATTGGTCACATCCAGTTTGGTCAATTCAGGCAAGTTGATCAAGGCAAACTTATCAATGGAAACCAGCTCCTCCATGTTGTTGAGTCCCAGTTCCTTGAGGTGCAGCATGTTAGTGAAGTCACTTTGCTTAATCCTCTGAAGTGGATTTTTGTTAAGATCCAAGAATTTAAGACCAGGAACTTGCTGTAGTGCTCGCTTAGGAACATTGGCCAGCTTGTTGTCATAGAAAGACAGGCTCTCTAGACTTTTTAGGCCTACTAGTGCATAATCTGAAATCTCTTTCAGGTGCATTCCAGCCAGAACCAGACTCCTCAGATTTGAAAGGGCTCTGAAGTTCATATCCAAAATGGCATCTACTTTGTTGCCTCCAATCATGAGGATCTCCAGACTGGGCAGGACTTGAAACCAGCGACTGTCAACTGTCCTCAAGAAATTGGAGTTCAGATGGAGCCGAAGCAGGTTTCCAAGGCCTAGAAAAGCTTGGGGTGAGATCCTACGTATTTGATTGTGGTTAAGGTAAAGCTCTTGGAGATTGGCCAGGCCTGTGAAGCTGTTATCAGGCAGTTCAGACAGCTGATTCTCTTCCAGATGAAGACTCAGCAGCTGGGGCATATTCTTCAAGCTGAAGTCTAAAATGTCAGAGAAGCTGTTTTGTGACAGATCTAGCTCTGTCAGGTTTCTCAGATAATCCAACTCACTCTGCTCAACCTTAACAATATTGTTGCTTTGCAAGAGAAGGATCTGTGTTCCCGCTGGCAAACTTTCAGGCACTGTGGAGATGAACAAATCATTACAGTCAACTGTGGTTGCTTCTCTGTATGAAGACCTGGGTGTGTACCATGGCCTAATCTGGCAGACACACTTCAGTGGACATTTGACCTTCCAGGGTATGACAGGGATTGCAGTGGTGGTTGCCATACAGATGAGAAGCAAGTTCAGTTGGAAGTGTCTCATTTTTAATTGGCAAGTCCAACTTCCATGCAAAGTGAAAGCCTTTACAGGACACATTTCGAACTCAACATGGACAAAATGCAGAGAAGATTAAGGCAGACAGCAAGCAACCCTTTGATGCTTCCACAGTTCTTATGGTTCCCGATGGAAGATTCTGTGCTAGGATACAAGGATTCCTTAGCTGTAGAGGTCATAATGGATTAAGTGGCATTTCTCTGTTTATTCAGAGCTTCTCCTTTTCTTTCTCCATAGGTGATTCATTCTTTCTCTTGCTTGTCAAAGCTGCCTCTTAAGGCTTCACCTGGAAAAAATGAAATAAAGAATTTTGTGTGAGAAATGAAACATACAGGTCAAAGCTTAGCAGGTCAGCATTACATTACTTTAGAGTTAGTGACTGCAGAGCTCAGAACTGGTAGGACATCTGTTATGTCTTTACATCTTGTGAAGACTGATCCAATCTATTTGGCCAAAGAAGCATCTAGTCTTTGGAAACATTTGAAACTTACTACCAACTCTATTCACATGTGGGTATTAGAAATGAAATTTGAAGTTTTAGGAAATAGTTCTCAGACACCATAGTCTACAAGTCAATAGTTTTAGATCCCACTGAAGAAAGTGAAAAAGAACTACACAGAAGTCTGGAGGAAACTTCATATAATGAGCGCAAGAAGAAATCTATGAAGACATACCAGGAATACAGTCGCACCTCCGTTTTCACAGTGGATCTGTTCTGGACCCCTCCCCCATGAAAACGGAAAATCACAACTATTCAAGCCCCATAGGCTTGAATGGTGGTACATGCCTGTAGGTGCCTGCAGGTGGGTGCCACAGGTGTTTCCCCCATTTTGTCGCCCTCCGTTTGCCACCTGCGAATGGGAGAGGGATGCAGACTTGAAGTCTGTGAAAATGGAGAAGCAACTGTATTATTTCTCCTTCCACATAGCCACATACTAGGTAATGCTGAAAATCCCAATGCTGTGATTGCAATTTGTACAGCAAGAGTTCTGGCTACATGGATTCTAGCAGTCTTTATCACACGAGCCCTCCTATTTACCTTGTGAATACCAGAAACTTCCTAGAGAAACTAGAAACCAAGAGGATGCTGGTTTGTGCTGTACTTCCAGAGTGTTGATCTAAGTAGATCATACTTCTGTGGGTAGAAAATACTAATGCTGTACCTCCCAACTCTTATTTTTCCTGGCTAGCTGGCTAAGGTACATCATTTTACAGCCCTAAAAATACATGAAAAGTAATATGGGATCAAACCAAATGCCTATCATATCCAACATCTTATTTCTCAGTAGCTATCCCCATGCCTATAGGAAACCTAAAAGCAGGATGTGACTGCAACAGCTTGCTCCCACTTGTGTTTTCCAACAACTGACTGATATTCAGAGATACAGATGTTCTTCTGTTTCCATACATTCTTTATCCATGGATTCAAAATAATAATAATAATAATAATAATAATAATAATAATAATAATAATAATAATAATAATTTATATCCCGCCCCTCTGCAGAGCAATCGGGGTGGCTTACAACATTACAATTTCCATACAGATATATTAAACAGAACATAAAATCCTGAATCCCACCCACCTTTTCTAGCTGTTTCAGGTATGGTGATGAGAACTGTATACAGCATTCTATAAGAAGGGAACAGGCATGATAACTGGTTCTCTCCTTTTACTCTCAGGTAGGACACTGACAATCATGACAAGGTCCACCTAAGTCCTGTCTGGATTTAATTGGGCAGGTAGAGTAATCTATATATCTATACCTGTGCCCATAGCTATATTTGTCTATATATGTGTCTAAAAGTCAACTGATAGATGTATGATGTAATGATCTGTGCTGGAGGTCTGGGCATTTGAGGATCTTGATTGAAATCTTTATAGGCTGCTTTTAAAAAGAATGGATTGAAAAAGCTAAACTGAACAGTAGAATAAGCATACAGCCAGATAACTGTGGTTGCCTTAATTCAGACACAGTATTACAGAACTATGTGTTGCACTCATCAGAGGAGAATTCAAACAATATACAACCCCCCAGGCAAACAACTGTATGCGACTGTGCCTCTAATTTCATTGCCTATCTTCTTTGCAGAACTGTCTGTAAGTACAGTGGCCTCCAAAGATGGAACAACTGTGGTTTGTCAATTCAGATATCACAAAAGCCATAAGTAGAATAAACCATGGTCTGTAAGCATGCTGGTTTGCTGGTTATTCACAAAATACAGTTTGCCACTTCAGACATTGCTCTAATCATAGTTAAGCTTCTGTTACCATAGTTTATTGTATTGTCTGAATAGTCAGAACAGGGAAACAAAAGTACAGACAGGAAGTTATGGTTGAAAAGACTCTTGTTCACTTTAGCAAAACCTAGGCGCAGTTTGCTTACTGACCACAAAGGAAAAGATAGCACACAAAATGATATACATTGCCTCTGTTAACTGAGATTTACCCCTTTCCTCTTTTTCTTTTCCCTACATGACTACATATACATGTACTTCTCAGAAGTACAGAGAGGAGCTCTATTGGAAACCTCTGGAGTTACTCTTTTCCCAGATTAACCTGAGAGATAGAAACATCATTCACACAATGACTCTGGAATTCTTGCAAGACACATTTCCAAAGAAGGGAGGGAGGATGCGCCTGATGTAAAAATGACTTTCCCCTATTTTCTGAGCCACTTTAATGACCTTCACAAGAGACACATTCCAGGCTCAAATGAGCTCTTAGTTTCACTTGTGAATAGGCTGTAAAGCTCATGCGGGGATTACTGCTGGCTGTTAAAATGTTTTAATACTTTTATCTGCTGGCAGTAGTCTTTGAGTTAGAAGATAATATCCAGATGCAATAAGGCATGAACAACCTGCAGTGGAACTGCTTGGAGAGACACAGAACCATCTCTGCCAACAGGCCATGGGGAAACTGATAACTCCAGTACTTGGGGCTGGGAAAGTAGGAGGCTGGTAAGCAGGGTCAGCTTCCTGACCTTGGTACTTCTTCTTGAGTTGTCTAGAGACCCTTTCACACTTCAGAATTATAGCATTATGTCTCAGTTTTAACTGTAATGGTTCCATCCTATGGAATATGGCACTTGTAGTTTGTTGTGGTGGTGGTGTGCCTTCAACGTGTTTCTGATTTATGGTGGCCCTAAGGCAAACCTATCACAGGGTTTTCTTGGCAAGATTTGTTCAGAGGGGGGCAGGTTTGCTTTTGCCTTCTTCTAAGGCTGAGAATGTGTGACTTGCCCAAGGTCACCTAGTGGGTTTCCATGACTGAACAGGTATTCAAACCCTGTTTTCCAGAGTCATCGTCTAATGTTCAAACCACTACATTACACTGAATCCATGGACGTTATCACACGTGGGCCAGAAAGCGAAAATAAAGTGGAA
>CM034706.1:215413926-215440226 GCA_020142125.1 Phrynosoma platyrhinos
TAATAATTTTCCTTATCTTTGTGCACTAGCTATTGTACTGTTGCATTCTCTGTTTCAAACAAAACAAAACATTATTGCTTGAAACAATAATGAATATTAATCACAAGTACATGAAGAATCTAACAGATGTCTTGTATTTTCTGTACACATGCTCTGCGTGTCTGCTGTTTAAGGAATTCAATGACACACACACAGACACACAGAGAGAGAGAACAGTAAGTGATCTTTATTTTGGCAAGAGAGAGATGCCTTGGCTAAGAAAAGTCTCTGCTGTGATTTCAAATATGCTGCTCGAATCACCAAAAAGCCATTGATGGCTGGAAGTACTTGGCTAAAAACTGGAATGACTGACAGTTGGATTAGTTTAGGTATTTTTTTTAAAAAAATGGTCATCTTTTGCAGAAGAATCTCACCTTGCCCTTTTGTCCTCAGGCCTCAAGATGACTACTATCTTGGGCCAGTGGCAGTGCTGATCAGTGGATTCACTATGGTAAAATGTGACCAGTTCTTCTTATCAATTATTAAATAAAACTTCTAGATAAAAGGTGAAGAAAATAAGAACAGTAAAGATTTACTATATACAGGCATTCTGCATATTACATTAGAGATCTGTTCCAGGTCCCTTCATGTAATATGATTTGTATATAAAACCTGAAACATTATTTCTCTTGCCTGAAATGAACAATGAAATGCTTTCTCTAGGCATTTTCTAGGTTCTCTAGCATTATTCTATGGTATGCTTCTGCCGAATGTTGCTCTTACAGAACAAATGTTCCCTCTAGGAATCTCTGGGTTCTCCAGCATGACTCTGTGGTTAGTTTCTGGCAGAAACATACTGCAGAATCATGCTGGAGCACCTAGAAAATGCCTAGAGAGAACATATTTCCTTCTGACGGATGAAAATGAACCTGTATTATATGAACTTGCATAATATGCAGGCTAGTTGCAACAAGTAAGATAAGTCTTATGCTGGTCACACACACACACAGTACACAGTAAAGCCTCAGTTTCAAAGTAGCATTTCTCCCTGAACCCCTTCCACATTTTCTGCTCCCTAAAATCAAATTCAGATCTTCTCCATTCCCCTCCTCCTAACTAGCCCTCACACTCTCTTTCTGACCCCTAACTCCGTATCATTCTGGCCCTCTCTCTCCCTAACAGCCAAGTCTCTAGGTGATATCCTTTCAGCCTGCAGGATGCTTTCACAGCATCTTGAAGGCTTTGATTGACTGCCTCTAACCAGACTTGTTCAGCTTTTCACTTCACAGAATGTAGTTACCTTTTCCAACTTTCTAGTCCAGTTTTACTAATAAGTCAAACAGTAATATTTTTAAAGACAGTGTACCATAACAAAAAGGAAAAACAACCAACAACTTCCAGTGACTTACATGTAAAACTAATGGAACAATTGAGACAGGAAAATGTAGAAAATATTAAAAAGTTATCAGTGTTATTATCGGATTATCATTAAAGGACAGAGAAAGCTTTAACCTCGAACCTACAAAAGTGTTAGCTGTTGCTTCCTTAACCTATGGCTTAGGTCCACAGCTGCCTTCCAATATGAGCCTGCCAGAATTTTTTAGATCCTTGGGGGAAAGTTTTCTTTCAGTCCCACCACCATCACAGGGACATTTGCAGAGCCTTCTTGGTAGCAGCTGCCAGACTGTGAAAACTACGCTGGCTCTTTTCCTGTTTTCTTTCTCTCAGCAGGCAAAGACCTCTCTGTTTACTCAGGCCTCTGAGGGTTAACAATCAGTTGCAGAAGGCCTTTTAATTGGGGGGTGGGTGGGTAGTTATAATTTTATCATTATTACAATATTTTAATGACCCTTTAAAATGTTTACATTAATGTTTTCAATATGATTGTTTGTCTAATTGCTTTAAACATTTGTATTATCCATAGTTTCAACTGTGTTTTGTTTTAACTCATTGTGAACTGCCTTTTGTCCCACATTAGGACAATTAGGAGAGAAGTGGGATAAATACTAATTAATTAATTAGTATTTATTTCTTAATTTGTTTCTTAATTAGTTAATCTGGGGAAGGCATCACATAAAAGGGGTCTCACCAACACTCAGACCCTCTCCCCAGCTGCCATTCACCTCTTCTTAGGCAAAGTACCTGGAAAAGAATTTCTAGGAATGGAGGAAGCTATCTAGTTCAGCATTAATTATGCCAGGGGTGGGTTACTGTGGAGCTCCTGAATTTGTCGATTACATTTCTCATAACCTCTTTCTTTGGTTATGATGGCTAGGGCTGATGGAAATTATACTGCAGGCCAAAAATGTATAGCCAGCCCAATGGCCCAACCCTGATTACATTGATGATCAGTACCCTGCAATGGTTTCAGTTGAGTCTTTGCTTGCCCTATCTAAGAGTATTGGGGAAAGAGCCTGGTATCTTTTGCATGCAAACACCATACGCTACCACTGAGCTGTGGTTCTGCTGCAGTTCTTAAAGCTTTCTGATTCATATTACTCACAAAATATACAGCATTGTAAGTATGCAAATTACTTTACACTTCCCGATTGCCTCCATAATAAGCTGGTGAGATAAAGTGTCATGATCCCCATTGTACAGATAAGGAAATAAAGCAAAGATTGACTTGCCCAATTTAATTTGGTATATTCACAGCTGAGAGAATAGTACATTATTTTCCATGTCTCTCACAAGCTCAAGTCAAACAATCTAGGCTTGGGAACCATGCAGATTTCTGGCTGTTCTTGGACTGCAGTTCTCATCAACACAGCCAGCAGAGCCAGTGCTAAAGAATGCTTGGAGTTGCATTCCAACAACACCTGGAGGGCCACAGTATTCCCATCTATGTACCAGATTTCCAGTTGCCTGTTTTATTCAGAACAACCTATTTCAAAAGAATCAAAATACCATTCCATCTAATTTCTGTTGTAAGGCAGACAATCCACATTGGTCCATGTGCATAATCTAAATAGCAATCCAGATTACAATGTTTCACAGATGAACATCTGCACCAATAGCTTTAAATGATTTGAGCAATCCAGCATATACTACAGAGCTCTATAATCCCCAGGGCCACTGAGGAGGAATAATTCTTTTCTGGCCTCCAATTTAGCAAAGTTCATCCACCAACCCCTCCCAATATACACTTATCTGATGCAAACTTTCCCTTCCAGTTTCTTGACCCCGATGCCATTCACCTTGTATTTTCCTAGTGAGATCCAGAACTTGAGATGTTAGTCTTAAAAAGTAATTAATTACAGCTGTAGTTGTACCCCAAAATAGTTAGTCACAGTATAATTATGATTTTTAGAAAGTATTTTTTCTTACCTGTTTCTTAGAAATAACTAGAACAATTACTTTTAATTACTTAAAAATCTGAATGCTATAAGCTGCTGGTCTGTTATACTCTCATCCACCTCATCACCCACAAAAGAGCACAAGACACTAGCATGAGTCAGAGCACAAGCTGTGAGGAGAATCATGTGATATTCCTGCTTCATTATTTAATGAGGCAACACTTGTCACAAAAAAAGTAATTGCCACAATTACAATGCAAAATGAGTGAAATTATTTTTGAAAAGTAATTGCTGTACCTCTTGAGTACTTTTTATCCAAAGGATGCTTCTGTTGTGCCAGATTATTTCCTGCCAAAGTCCAGCTACAGCTGCAACATTTTCCTCCCGTCTTTGGGTGGGTTTCTTTTTAATTCTGAGACATAGCAGAACAACAACAACAGCATCTTTCTGTCTTTTCCCTTTTAATTTTTAAAGAAGAGTTATAGTGCACCAGTATATTAGTGGATCAGTACTCTACACTATAACAGCAACAAAATTAAAAATCAGAAAGGAGAAAAATTAACTGCAAACCCTAGTACCACCTCAGCAAATATATACCCCTGTTTTTGAAAGCCTTTGGAAGAGTCCTACTGGAGATCTAAGATATCCTGACAAGAAGTCCATAAGAAGAATGGAACATGTGACACAGAGGTGACAACTGGCAAAACACAGGGATTTATATTGTGGGAAGTCACACTTCTTTAGACTAATATGGTAGAGCTCCTATTCAATCTTATTTGTCTCATCACAGACCACAAAAGCTATTCTCCTCCAAATTCTACTTGCATATTTTATCTTTCAAATAGCTCAATGGTTCCAGCACTCAGTTAAAAACCCTTCTTTAGGAGCGTATGCCTACAAGAATATATCTGACCCTAGCAATTCCATGTACAAATGTATATATCTAGTCCTAATTCCAGAAATGGCATATGGTTTTAACACCAATGCTCATAGCTTACAGGAGATCTGTTGGGCAGGAAAGCAAAGCTCTTCCTCTGCAGTGCAATGGAAGCATCAGGTTGCTAGGACTGACTCCAGGCAAAGAAGACTTTATGTAAAAGAACTTCTAAGCAGAAAGTCCCAACAGCTTAGAAATAGGATATCAGAGATAGTGTTGTCCCTACATGTGGAAAGGGGAGGGAGATGGCAATGCCAATATGATGAGGAAAAGACCACCTATGGGGACAGGTAGCATATTCTATCTGGAATGGAGGCTGAAAATCTGGGAAGCCCTCAAGCTCTGTCCCTTGAAGGAAGTACTTAACATGACAAAAATGACCAGCTAGAACAAAGCTCAGAGATGTTCAAACACATGTATAGACACACACAAGCACCTTCTGATATCACTGCTTTTGCTGAGTCTTGCTCTTCTATGGCTGCCATCAGTTACTTCATTAATGACAGCACATGGCTAGCTTCAGTGATCCACTTTGCTAGAGGCATATGTGAACATACCGCTCTGCCCTTGTGTTTAAAAGGGAGCTGTTGTCTGTGCTAGGTCTCAAATCTGGCAAACATATCAGGAGCAAAGGTGGCTGCTGGCCTTCCTGCCCATGGGGCAGTTAATTCACACTGTGTCTCAGCTTGAATCTTAAAGGAGCTATCCATGGTTCTGGACCTATTTGGAGGATTGCATTCAGCACCTGGTGTAGCTCCTTTAAAGTCTAGTTCAGGGGTAGGCAACCTTTCCCCTTTAAGGGCTGAGGGACTTCAGCTCCCAGAATCCCAGGAGCTATTGGCCAACATGGGACTATTGGCCAACATGGCTGAGGCTTCTGGGAGCTGAAGTCCCTCGGCCCTTAAAGGGGAAAGGTTGCCTACCCCTGGTCTAGTTTAAGGCCCAGAGAGGATTACCACGGATACTGACATGGAACCCAGCAGCTGCTCCTGATCTGGATTCTGGGCTTTAGTGCTGTTACATCTACAGTAGTTTCACACTTACCATTACTGTGGCTCTACTAATGAAGTTCCATGCTCCTAGGCAAGATCTGAGAAACTTTGCAAAACAAATAGTGGTATCAACAGAGGGTATGTTCTCTGAGTCATGTTTGCCTGTTCTATGGAGGTTTTTACATCAGTTAGGGTCAAACCAGAAGTTATGTGGGAGATCTACAGTTGGATTTCTTGACACTCTTTCCTAATGGAGCTGGGTTGGATCCAAGTCACTATGCCACTGGTTAAATGATTTATCTCATTTTCCTGTTGCTGACTCCAAAGTACTGTGTGCTGAACTGAAAGGTACCTATGTTGTTTCCTCCTTCCCACTATGCTTTATCAAGGATTCTTGGAGTGATTTAAGTTGAGCAAAGAGCTTGTGAGAGCAGCAGTTAGTATTAGTTAGACTCCATTCTCTCTACTGTTTTAACCTCCCTGAAAGGAGATCCAGTTATGGATCTTCATCACATCTTATGTAGGAACCTCTGGGAGCCCTTGGAAAGCCCATGTGAATAATATCCTTGTAGTGTGTCCAGCTGCAAGAAAATAGCTGTGCACATCCCTGCTGGTCCTGTCACTCTGTGACAACATGGATATGATTATGTTGGGTGGAGGACTGTGCTGCTTTCAAGTTGGGTTTTGAGAGGGATTTGGCTCATTGCATGGTCAAAATAGCCTCTGCAACAGTTAAAAAAGTGAGTTACAATGGTGTAAGTCCAATTTATGCCATTGCAATACACCAACAGGATGCCAGCTATTTGTTTTAATTTGTATTGTAAGATGACTTGGGTCCCATATTGAGAGAAAAGCAGGCTATAAATCAATCAAAATAAATAAATTGTCACACATGCCTGCAAAACTTTTGGTGCATTCCCCAGGAGTACTCTTGATGGAAAAACTCCAGCATTTTCTTTCCCTGACCACTTGTTTTTAGATCAAGTGAGGTTTGGACAGGATAGCATTTCCTGCATGTGAATCTCTTGTTTCCCCTCATCTAAACCTTCCCATGTGCTCTTACTATTCATTGAAGTGCATAGTCATAAATATATTTGTAATGAAGCAAATAGATCATGTGACCCAGGACACTTCCTTTTGGGATGTTGCCTATATAGAGATTTTCTCTTTCTCAGCCTCCAATTCTCTCTTCTCTACCTTTTCAGTTCAACAGGATGGAGAATTTAAGACACAATCTTTTTCTTTTACCCAATTTAGCTAGTTAGGACATAGGCTTCCTATATGTATATGTAAATACCAAGCGATTTGTAAACTTTTTCATAATTTGTAACCTGAAACTGCCTGTCTTTTTGATTTTGATTAGTTTCAGCTCTCAAGAAGGAAGCATCAGACTGTGGCATGTTCTGCTAAACAAAGAGAATCTCTAATAGTTTTAGTTGTGGTTTTAAAAATATATTTAATATTTTGTTTCCCAAATAAGAGCTGACAGCCTAGGAAATTTTAATTCCCAACAACTCAGACTACTCCTGCTACCAAAAACCCCTTGCTAGAAGTAATGAAATAGCTATAAGTATCAGGATTACTAGTATTGGAGAAAAGGCTATCTTCTCCTTCCCAACAAGGAAGAAGGATTGTTCAGATGTCTTGTTTTCAGGGGAGGCAAATCCTCAAGCCAGTCTCATATGGGGCTCTCAAGTCCAAAAGGCTGTTAACTCAGCTACAAAGGAAACAGTTTAAATCTGTGACTGATGCTTTTTAAATTCTTGGTTCGGTCTGTCCAACTGCACAACATACTCAAGAAAACATCCACTAAAAAAACACCACACAATCCTATTTTTCAGACTGTCCAAAGGAAATGAAGTAGAGCAAATAAGGAGAGAGCTCTCTGGGAGAGAGGGAGCAACAGCAATGGTGGTGGTGGTGGGGAATAAGCAGAACTAAAGAAATAGGAAGATAATGGGGGGGGGGGGGGAGCAAAGAACAAGGAAAGTGAGTGGTTAAATGAAAAAAACTAAAAGCCTTTTCTAAAAGGGGAGGAAGAATGCAATGAGAATGAGAATTGATGAGGCGCAGAGAAGAGAAGAGTCCTTCCATCAGCAAGTTTGCCAGATGAAGCTGGGAGATAAATCACCAACTGGAAGCAGCCTAAGTTTCAGTGCCTTAGCTGGCTGCCTCTCTCCCTCTGTCATCTGTCTAATAGCCCAGCTTCAGGAGATAAATGGCTGCAGCTGAATCTCAGGCTATCCCACCTCATCTCCCCCTCCCTGCTTGCTGCTCCCCAGCCTCTCATTTTCCTCACTCTCTCACTGCAAGGGCCTGTCACTTTCATGACTGCAAAAGTACTGGTTGGCTGGTTCAAGGAACAGCAACATCATTCAGAAACGGACAGAACAAGTGACATTCAGATATCTTGCAAACATTTTATTAGGAGCATTATTATTTTTTGTAAAGGCAGTGTTTGATGCATAACAAAGGCCGTTGCCAGATCAAAGGAAGCACTGAAAAACACTGAGAGGGATGGAGCCAGAAACCTGTGGCTGCAAACCCACTTGTTTTACACTAATACTCCAATTGCCTTCAGCATGAATTTCATTTGAAAGCTGATTTCTGTCCCAATGTGTGAAAATAATTTTGGCCCCTGGAGTGATGGGTATTCTACCATACTGCAAACAATGTTGTACTCCATTTCTGCAAATGGAAAAAGCATGTGGTGAAAATTCCTGCCAGTATCCTACAACAATTTGCATGGTGCAAATTTCTACTTGTGAAGTTATGTATTGATTATGCTACACAACCACTGTGTTGAGTAGTATAATTGTGCAAATTAACCAAGAAACCAAATGAGCAGCTGAATGTGCAACCAAATATGCCTTTGTACCTATATACAATATCAAGTACACATCCATGTGCAATGGCACCAGATGCACAACTCCACTCTCACCACCTTAAACTGAGTGTGCCCATTATACAATAGAAAAAAATCCAACTGCTGGCATACACTGGCATAAAAGATCAACAGAATGTGTCTCTCTTTACTCATCTTTTTTCTTCAATTGACAAGCCTCATTTGCTTCAGTCTTCCATCAGAGAATGCTTCATACCCCTGACTGGTGGGGCCGCCCCTTCTGCTCCAGTTCTGACACCATTCTTTGTGAGATGTGGCAACCAGAACCATGCAGACTATTCAGAAAGTGGCATTGAAACATGGTAAAACATGTTATTTTCAGTCTCTTTCCTTTTTCACTGCCACAATGCATTAAGAAAAGCATGCATTTCACTTGACATATCTTCAAGATTTTTTTCCTTAGTACTCACAGTTGGTTTAGTCTCCACTATCTATGCAAAACTGAGATGTGTCCCCCCCAAGTACATTACATACTGTGAGTTTCATATGTTATTTTATTCTCTATTCATCTTGAAGGGGGGGGAGGAGCAGGATAATTTGGGAGTTTTTCCACATTCTACATGGGTATTCATCTTCCCCAAGATGGTGTCATCTGTAAATCTGGCTTCCCCACTACTCACCACTAATAAGTCAAATCTGGAGGTGATCCCACTTTTCATTTCATTCTAATATAAAGACTACCTTTAAAAAACTACTTTCCATTTCCTTTTCTTTAATCATTTACTGTTTGTCATGGAACCATTAGCGGAAATTATGAAGCTAGACTTATTGCTCTTTTTAAGAACAGAATAGCAAAAGAAAACTGAATTTCATCCAGATACATTTATGTCCAGTCTAAACAGAGAAAAACCCCATTATAACATCATTTCCCAACACTTCCCCTGCACTTCAAAATTTGTTTAAAGGAGGGCTGGTGACATGTTGCAATTAAATTTCAGTTGTAGTTTGACTGCAACTCCAGTCATTCATCACCATTGTTTTTGTGGGTTAGGGCTGATGGGAGTTGTAGTCCAATAACACCAGGAAGGCCACAGTTTTCCACTGCTGGTTTAATGCACAACAATTAAATGAATAACCACCTTTACAATACTAAAGGCATTCAACTATTTATCTCTGAATCACAGACATGTAGGACCTGGAAGTGATCTCAAAGAATACCCATCCCAAACCCAGCTGATATCTACTACTATGCCATCTCTGATAGATGTGTAGCCATCCAGCTTTTGCTTTAAAACCTTTAACAAAGTGAATCCCACTGCCTTCTGATGCAGTATACTCCATGGTCTAACCACTTGTACCCACTAATTCTTCCTAATGTTTACTGAGAGCTCCCTTCATTTAATTTAAACTCATCAATTTGTAAGACTCAGAAGACTATCAAGCTTATTGCACCACACTCTTAAAATGGGGCTAGTTTGCTTTAAGTGCTCTGAGTGCCTCCTGTTGCATTTTGTGGTTTGTAGTTCCATGAGGCTTAAAGGCTCTCTGGCTGAATATTGTAAATGCCTCTTCCTAAACTACAAGTTCCAGAATGCAACAGGAGGCAGCCAGAGCAGTTAAAACAATTTAGCCCCATTTTAAGAGCGTAGAGCGATAGTCTCGAAAATCTGTTCCATTATTTGTTTGATAGTCCTTCAAAGCAAGTCTTCTCCATAATTGACTGGAGTGAGTGACATTTTGTGTAGTAACACTGCTGTCCAAAAGGGTTGGCATTTCTGCTACATTGTGCTTTTAAGATGACCGTGTGAATATTTTTAAAATAGCTCTTTTGCAGAGACATTAGTAAATTTGCCCTTTTGAAAAATGGCTGTTGCACTGGCTTTTAGTGTTTTGTGAAGGTTACTTCCTCCAAGACACTCACTCTCCAGTTCTCTTTGCTTCCTGTTGTGGGCTTTGATCAACTCCAATTGCCTTGGCTTTGTGAAGGGTTAAGGCCTCTATTAGCTGCCTTATTTTAGAAAGCCCTTTCTCCACACTTCCAAGCGCCAATCTAGCTCTAAGGTTGTCATGGGCCAAGAGCTGCAGGACTGAGACCTGGGGGAAGAGTCCAATGAGGAGACTGAGGAAGGGACCCAGGCAAGTCTTCCAGACAGGGAACAGCCTGCAGCTCTCCCTGTTGTAGCCTCTCTGCTGCAGAGCTCCAGCCAGCTCAGCTCATCCTGTGGAACTGCAGCCTCAGCCAGCAGGACAAGGACAAGACTCACCAGCTGATGAGACAGAGGACACAGCTGGGGTCTTAAATCCTCAATCCAGGAGGAACAAGAGGATCCAACAAAAGGCAGAGCTAAGACTCTCAGCCAGGCTGCAGGCTAAGCAGCAGGCAAGCAAGCCCTGATTAGAACCAGCTGATATCAGGCTATTTAAGAGCTGAGTTTGCCTAAGGAATTGGTGGAAGCAACTTGTCTGTTTCTTCGACAGCATTCCTGTCATTTGTTTTTAGATTCCTGCATTCCTATTTCAGACTTTCTGGCTTCTTCGACCTTTGGGCTATGTTGACCTTGATTGCTGTTGCCTCCCTTGACTTGGACTGCTTGACCTACACCTTTCTCTTGACAGACTCTCACAGGCAAGGACACTTTCAAGCTGTTTGTAACTCACTGCCTCTGCCTGCATTATCAGTTGGTAGTTCCCTCCCAGTCAGCCAGTGTGGGTCTTTAGTGAACCAGGACAAAGGTATTCCTCTTTATCAGCAAACCCATAGTATTCTTCCTGTTCATAAAAGATCTAATAAATGACTCAACAGTTTCCTCTGGCTTCTGGACCCTTTGGAGAGGAAAAAGCTGGCACTCTGGTTGGATCATATTCCCATAGAAGCGAGCTGGGCATCAAAATTGGCTAGAACGGTTTGTTCATTGTGTTTGCGGCCTTCTTTAGCAAAGTTAGAGGATTCACAAACTTGCTGGCTTCTTTGCCCTAGCATAAAGGAATGAACTTGGCCACACTATTTCCTCTCCTAATTTGAACTCTGAAGCAGGTGAAAGCAAGCAAATGTTTCTTTAAATTTGCAGGCCTTGCCTCTGAATGATTAATGCAGGGGTAGGCAACCTTTCCCCTTTAAGGGCTGAGGGACTTCAGCTCCCAGAATCCCAGGAGCTATTGGCCAACATGGGACTATTGGCCAACATGGCTGAGGCTTCTGGGAGCTGAAGTCCCTCGGCCCTTAAAGGGGAAAGGTTGCCTACCCCTGGATTAATGGTATGTTTTTAGTTTGTATTTGAAATTTGATTTCTGACACCATGGCATGGCTTACTCAGAAAACACACCAATCTGAAAACTAGGTCTGAACTCTCTCTTTTAAAAACATAATACAAAACAGCTTCTGAAACTACCTCCTTCAACCTGATAAACCTAAATACAATGCCATCTAGTGAATACAGCTTATGACAATATCCATATGCTAATTGAGGAGAGCAGCATGATCTCTCACTGAGTGGCACCACCAGTGTTTGTAAACCAGTAAGGACTGGATTGATTTGCCTTTGGTTTTAGTTCTCCTTACTTGCTTTCACCACTGTCATCACTTAGGAAAATCTGATTGCCTGTGTAGTGCCAGGACATTAGTCCATTCACCATGTGATTGGAGTGATGAAGAGAGGGAACAGCTGCCTGGGTAACAGTGGTACAAACCAGAATTTTAAAATTAATACTTGCCCATCTAAGTAGAGGGGAAACAGTTGAAGGAAAGAGTTCTTTTTGATTCTGAAAATCAAACCTTGCCTCAGGGAAAAAAAACAACAACAACCAAGCTGGAAAACATTCAGTACAGTCCTAGTTGGAAATGTCCTCATCTTTACATTCTTTTTTGCCACTTTCTGCAGTATAGCAACTGAAAAGCTTTGAGATTATAGGCAAGCAACCTGATCCTTCTTTTATGCCCTCCTCTCCCCCTCCCCATGCCTAAACCTAATAAACTGAGTTCAGGATCATTGAATAACACCCTGCTGTAAATGTTTGGGTTGGATGTTAATGCGAAAAAGCATTCAACTCCAGCCAAGTTCTTGTCTGTAATTAATGACCCAGTTGGTTTTGCTTGGTACCCCAGGCAGATGATAGTGTTGCTCTGTGGCAATTGCAAACTACTCACCCCAAAGGGCCACTTGCAGAATTATTCAGTGATAATTTGTAAAGTCTCTTGTTGAGCTGCAGGTTAATAATGCCAATTAATAAAGTCCTTCTCCTGCCTCTAATTCTTTGGAAGGTTGATCTTGATACCTGACAGCAAGACTCTGGGGCTTGATATCTAGCTTCTTTCAAATATCTTTGCATTTGATTGAATCAGAGTATTGGTCCTTCTAGACCAATACTGGCTACTCTGACTGGAAGTGGCTCCCAAAGGACTCAGGTGGAATTTTTTTCTGTCTCTCTCTTCCCTATAATTTTCTAACTGGAGATGATAAAGAAGTACAGTGTGGAATTTTATGCCAGTTGGAGCTGGAGGCTTCCATGTCACTGGACATGAAATGTGCTCTGAATTTTAACTTGTTTGATTTTAGAAAAAGCTTAAAAGATCTGTCCAAGGTACTGAGAATCCCCCCCCCCCGCCCCCGGTTAGGTTAAGCAATCTGGCATTAATTTGTAGCTGGGCTCAGGCTAGGATGGGAAAACATGTTTGTTTTGCCTTCACTTGTACTTGAATTCTAAAAACAAAAGAAAGCTACAACAAAAAACCAAAACACCTGAAGGTTTTTCTTCCCTGAATATGCAGCTTGTGAATGTTGATAAATTCTTCTAACATTAACTGAAACATAGTTCTCACATATCTGTTCTGGCCAAATTCAATAGATACAGCTATTCCCAGCTAGGGAAGGATCATGTTGTACTGTCCTGCCATACAGACATTAAAGATGAGGAGCCTGTGTCATAACCATGGTTGCATACACAAGGATTGAAAACTGAACCTTTTAAGCTCTCGAGCTCCTGGGCCTTGATGGATTAATCCAGGGGTAGGCAACCTTTCCCCTTTAAGGGCCGAGGGACTTTAGCTCCCAGAAGCCTCAGCCATGTTGGCCAATAGCTCCTGGGATTCTGGGAGCTGAAGTCCCTCGGCCCTTAAAGGGGAAAGGTTGCCTACCCCTGGATTAATTTGTCTGCTTCAATCCCTTTCACATTTAGGTTAAAAATAATACAATAAAGTAAAAAAAGATAAATCCAAAGTCACTCCATACTGAAGATTATTATTTTAAAGACACCAAAATGAAGTTTTCACCCACTACAAGGTGATACTCCCGTACAGGTAGTTTTTGCTATTGTATAGAGGTGGTGTAATTATGCAACAGATTTTGTTCCTCTACTCAGTAATGAAAGTCAGGTGTTTTTTTTTTGGTCTCCTGCTCTTTAGTCTGATGACAACTGAAAAATTCAATTGATCTCCAGACAACCTAGCTGTCCTCAGATCACTTCAATTATTATTATAAGCAGAATACTGTCAGATATGATGTAAGAAATCTGAAAATTCTCTTCATCACACAGTGTTGAAGAAAATGGCACAAACTGAGGGTGAGATTCTATTTAATGCTGATAAAGCATAAAGATATGCCAGTATACAGGAAGTCTAGGTCAGAGGGTGATGGCAAAATGGAACTCTCTGAGCCCTTGGCTCATTCAATGGATGTTCATGTTGGGAGAGGAGCAACATACAGCCTGTAGAAAACTGTTGTACAAAGAGATACTGGATGCCTCTTTGTGCAATGCCATCGAAAATACTTACACTGGTGTAACACTCAGCTGCACCAGTTTAAGAGGGCAATGGTCAAAGTATCCAAGGGCTACTTCACATTTCAATGTAAGCTGATACCCACATGCACACTATTATGTGCCCTGGAACAGAAAGATTTGCCCTCCCACCACCTCAGAAGGAGATAGATGTTCTGGGGATGGCTACTTTTCATATGTGCAATTGTCCAATGTCCAAATTTAAATTAGAACTGCCTGTTAAAATTAACCCCACATAGTGAATGGAGAGGGAGGAAGAAAAGGGGGAATAAAGAAGAGATTAAAAGAAGCTTTAAAAGAGTCTGATGCAGTTCATTGTACAGAGAGATCCATGGAAAACAAGTAGGATGACCATTTTGGGAGAAAGGTGGGATATAAATCCCTAAAATAAAATAAAATAAAATATTGTACTCCTGTGCATCCCTAAATCATAGTTACTACTGCTTTTGTTGCATTAAATCTATATCTGAGACTTTCCTTCCTAACTTATCAGCTAAACTAAAAGTCTGAGAGGCAGTTCTGCTTAAACATGGGTTTGGCCCAATCATGTGTGAAGCAGGGGGTGAGGGTTGACTTTTAAAAGGAAATGGACCTGAATGGGTGAGGGGAACAAAACCCTTTCTTTCCATGGTGTATATCCCAACAGTGTCTTTCCCCAGGTAGTTTTCTCTTTGTCTTGACTCCCATATGGGATCTCTTCCCCTTATCTGGGCCTTGGAAAGTGTGTGTTTGTGAGAAAAGATATGGGCAGTAAACTTGGGGCAGGGACTAACTCTCCTCAGCTGTGAGAACTCTTTTTTGCTTTTAAAATCACATCACCATCACTAACCCTTCATGCCTCAACATCCTACATGTCTTCCTATATGCTTTTAGTCCAAAGAAATGCTCAGTAAGGGATTTGTTAAGCCTCAGATATGACCACCAAATATGAGCTCCCATCTCAGCTGAAGGTAACAAGAGGACAGATAATGGACTTTGCTAATTTTAGTCCAATTCTTTCCCACTAAGGCTTGACAGATGTAAGTGGAAAAGAGAGCAGCTTGTGTTCTCTTCCCAAGAGATTAGGCAGCAGGAGCAAGTGGGAGGTCAATCACCATAACTGGGAACAGCTGTGATGTAATTCACTCAATATACTGGGACAAAGAGAGGAAATGAGGCCTTCACCAATGTGTGCACTGACTCTTTTGGGAAAACATATTTTCTCCAAATCCCTTCTGGCCAAAAGGAAACAAACCTCATTTGGTGAAAAGTCAATATGACTGTAGGAGAAAGCATCATGCAGCCTTTTTGGAGCTAGTGTTACCATTCTGCAACCTTGCCCATGAACTTTCAGGAGATGCATATAGAATTCTGTTTGCTACAACAGAATTGCAAAGCCTTTCCATGGTGAGGACCATAGCATTTAAAATACCCATGAGCCCAGTTATGCTTTCTATAGACAATCCATCCCTGTAGTATGACATATAGTGAACAGGAATTTACGTTTTATATATGTACTGGTCCATAGTCTAGCCCAAGGGTAGGCAACCTGTCTCCTTTAAGGGCCAAGGGACTTCAGCTCCCAGAAGCCTCAGCCATGTTGGCCAATAGTCCCATGTTGACCAATAGCACCTGGGATTCTGGGAGCTGAAGTCCCTCAGCCCTTAAAGGGGAAAGGTTGCCTACCCCTGGTCTAGCCACTCAGGCCCAGAGATTAATAGTAGCTAGGTACAATAAGTAGTTACTTGTAATTAATTCTTTTCTCCAATATCAACCATATAACACATAGCACTGCAAAGGTAATTTACACTTCTGAGTTAATGTGGGACTGAGTCATTCCTTTTGCACTGTAACTGTAACTTCAAATAATTTTTATAGTGGGAGGAGTATAGTCTTATGAATTAGGAAGAACATAGCAAATTTTGAAAGGCTACTTATTTTAGATTAGAAATAGCCATTCTGCCTGTAGTCTAAAATGTCACATGGTTCACGGCATGCCTTGTGTTGCACCTCATGTGATGTTATGAATGCTGAGGTAAAGATAAGATAGATGAGTGGAGAGTATCTTGTACCAGCATGGAAGATATTTCATTTATGTCTTACATGTGAGCTTCCCCATATATATAGAATGACATGGAGGCTGAAGGACTTTCCTTCTTTGGAGGTCTTTAAACAGAGGTTGAATGGCCATCTCTCAAGAGTCCTTTAGCTGCATGGCTCAAGGGGCCTTGGAGTCCCTTCCAACTCTATGATTCTTTGATAATATATGCCTGCTGAAGGACTGAAATCTGGTGAAGAGGCCCTCCACTGTGTCTCACTAATGGGGAAAATCTGATAGATTTGGCCTCGTGGAATGCACTCTCCTTGGAAACCTGACTGGTGCCAATATTGATTTCTTTTTGATGCCAGTTTTGGACATGTCCTTTTATTAAAGCTTTTGAGGCATATTTTGCTTTTAAGCATGTACATGGTTTTAATTCTTTTAGCCTTTTAAAACCATTTTAGCATCTTTGAATTATTTAATTTCAAATTGTTTATATTTTTATCTGTTTGCTTCCCTGCAATTTCAAGATAAAAGAGTGGGATAAAAATATTCTAACAAATGAACGAACAAACAAACAAGCAAATAAAATGCTAGATGGGATACGACTTTGTTCTGATTCAATATGACTCTTATGTAAGAGCATAATAGAAACATATTATTCAAACCTCCCTTGAATCAGAGCAAAGAGGTCTTTGGATGACCTGATGATGTAAACTTTCTTGAATATCAAGAGCAGAATGGGGGTGAAAACTATTGATAAATTGTTTTTCAAATTCAAGCTGACAATAAAGTGCAGATTTAAAAAATGTGATCAACTACTGTGCTTTTAATGGACCAATTAACTGATTCAAAGTACTAACATAACTGCTTTTGAAAACATGCTTTCAGAATGCTTAATGGTGGTAACATTTTTTGTGGACCAAAGTATATTGGAGACATTCATTACTTGCTTGGAAAATTATTAACCATACAGAAGCTCAAGAATGGAAGCTAAAGTTCCATTGGAGAGATACATATTTGTGGACCATTCTTTTTTCTTATATGTTCAACCAGAGAAGCATTTTATGCATACAGTGGTCCATGATGTGTGGAAAATTCTCTGGTCTAAATAGGAAGGGAGCAGCTCCTTCACAGGCATATGTTTGCCTAGGCTAAGGGTGATGATCCTCTGACTCCCTTAAATGTTACTGGACTGCAGGTCCTGTTAGCTTCAGCTAGCATGGCCAATGGATGATGGGAGTTATAGTCCAACAACATCTAGAATAGGAGCAGGGCTCATGTAGCCCTCTAGATGTTGTCAGTATGTGAATTCCAGCAGCCCTACTAAGCACAGCCCTGACAGGGTAAAAGTTCTAAACAAGATGATAGAAGAATGAAACCATGAAAAACTCAGAGAGAGAACTCTATGCCAATACATTTCTCCTGGAAAAGATATAAAGGCTTGAATTAATATTTTCCTGTTAAGAACTTGCAAGAATCTTTCCAACATCCACTGCTGACATCTCCAAACTATCTGATGCTGACTTGCTTCAGTGCTGACAGTGGCCAGAGTTTCATAGCTCTTACTGTGCACTATGTTTGCTTTGGTTCCAGAAGCATCAATGAAGGCATGATTAAATAAAAACATTCTTCAGCTCCATAACCCATATCTCCTAATGAGACTAGTACCGATTCTGCCCCCCCCCCAACTTTTTCATGTCTAATTTATATAGAGTAGACAGTGGAAGCTTGTGGTTACAGTGTGTAGATGGGTTGATGAATCCACTGTGAGTGTTTAAATTTAAAGGAGCTATCCAAGGTGCTGAATCTATTTGGGGAATATGGAAATTTTCAATTACTTTAAAATTTATTCTAGAACCCAGAGTGCATTCACTGTCCCAGTGACATCAAAATTACCAGCTGCCATCAAGAGTACAATAATGCTCAGAGTTACAATTTTGAAGTGTTAGATTGCAAAACAGCAAACTCAGGCAGTGAGTGAGGACAGAAATGGTACCTAAACAAACCTATTGGATTTTCATCTACATTACTCGATTATAGCACTATGACACCACTAACTGCCATGGCTCCATCCTACCAAAACCTGGTGATGTAGTTTGGAAAATATTTAGAATTTTCTGCTACAGAACTCTAATGCTGAGGTTCAGGGGAGTGCTCTAGAGCTTTCTATCAGATAATTCTAAGTACTTGCCAAATTACAAATCCCAGGATTCTGTAGGACAGAGTCATGGAGTTAAAGTAGTATCAAACAGCTGTAGTTGTGTAGTGTTATTTCTGTAAGAAATAAGGTGGATGTGTCAGCATGCTTAAAGGCACTTAAGGGTTGTACAAGTTATTTTTAGAGAAAACAACAACTCACAGCCTCTTCCCTAACAAGAAATAAGCATTAATGAAAGCTAATAAATACTGGATATTAGAAATGAAAAACACAGAATGTGTTAGGAATGTCTAATGGCCATATTAGAGGTCTAAACTATAGGGAGATACATTATATGATAGTGGCAAGTTAACTACTCTATGCAAGTAAATGGAAGACCTCAGAAATTCCATCCAAAGAAGAATGGACATTAAAAAATGGATAAACTATCTACCATCATTAAAAAAAAATCACCTGACAGTTTTGTGAAAGATTTGGAACCATTTGTTCAATTTCTTAATAAGAAATGAGGGGAGACTATACATGCAGCTTTCAAGTTTTGAAGTATCAGGGAGCTGTTTACACTTGTAAATATATGGAAGTAGTAGATGTTGATGTGAAGATATTAATGAAGAATTACATGAAAGGTTTATAATTATGTCCTAAGTATGTGAATGTGGGGAGTCATGTATATATGTGGTGGGGAGTTGTGGGTTGTGTTTGTTTCTTTTTGTCTGTGCTATTTGTGAAAAATCAATAAAAAAATATGGGGGTGGGGAGAAAAATATAAAAAACAGGGGTAGGCAACCTTTTTGAGCCGGGAGCCGGGTTGCTGTCCCTCAGACAATTGGGGGGCTGAAGCACCATAAATAAATAAATAAATAAATAAAATAAAAACTTTTATAAAAAATTTAAAATAAAAAGATATGCATGCACACTCTCTCAGCCCCAGAAAAGCCATGGCAGAACCCCTGTGGAGATTTTGCTAAGAAAACCCCAAGAACAAGTAACAACAATAATCAATATCATCATGGTGGGCGGCGGCGGCGGTGATGGCAGCAGGACCGGCCTGGGGCTGGTCCAAAGGCCTCGGGGGTCCGCATTTGGCCCCCGGGCCTTAGGTTGCCTACCCCTGATAAAAAACATAAAATAAGAGGAAGAGCATGGTGGGAGGAAAGAATGCTGCCTGGGGTCCTATGCTGAGAGAAAAGCGAGATATAAATTAAACATAGAAATAAATCATAACATACCACTATTTGTACTTTAAAGTCCCCTATAAATAGTCTTGGAAGGTCTGGAACCCTGGGAGAAAATAATATTTGAAGAATACTTCACTGCTAACTTTCTCTATTGATGATGAAAATAATATTTGAAGAATACTTCACTGCTAACTTTCTCTCTATTTAATAATGCACCTTTGTCCCAGCATGGATCCAGAGTTGCTCACGACATAAATTAAAACAAAACAAGATACAGGTAAAAACCAATAATAATAATAAAAAAATTAAAAACAATGGTTAACATAACATAACATATAAACCTATTTAAAATACTTTAAATATAACAAAGATAAAAGTATAGCACACACTCACATACATTTCTCATCTCCCTGCTTTCTGGAGCAACCAGTTAATATCCAAAAGCCTGTCTAAATTAAAAAGTCTTTCCTGTCAGCAGAAGGAAGCAGAGAAGATGCTACCCTAGAGGGGAATCCAGACCCTTGGAGCAGCCAACAAGAAGGCCTTCTCATATGTCCTCACCAAACATGCCTGTGATCATGGAGGGACTGAAAGAAAATGTTCTCCTGAACACCTCAAAATTTAGGCAGTTTCACTGGGAGATACAGGGTGTATCCACATTGCAGAATTAAAACAGTTTTGATACCACTTTAACTGCCATGATGCTACCCTACAGAATCTTGGGATTTGTAGTCTGATGCAGTACTCAGCCTGGTTTATCAGACAGCTACAAATCCCAGGATACTACAAACTACAAATCCCAGGATGTTGTAGGATAGAGTCAAAGTAGTTAAAGTGGTATCAAGCTGCTTTACTTCTGCAGTGTGGATACAGCCTCAGTCTGCTAGACAACACTGACCTAAGTTGTAGAGGTCTTTAAAGTCATAACAAACACTTTGAATTAAGATCAAAACAGACCTTAATTAAACAGAAGTTGTTATAACAGGGTTCATTGGGCTTAAATCTGTTCAGCATTTATTTCTTACTGTGGAAACTTTCCCACTAACTCAAGATGGTGCTAGTTTTAATTCACAATGTGTTTAGGCTGAACTATGACAAGAAAATAGGAAACTCTGAGGTCGGTCTATTTTCCCATCCAGCACAATATTTTCTGCTCTACTTGGCAGCAGATCTCCAGGATCTCAGACCAAGCCACAGAAGTCTTTTCCATCATCTGCAACCTGATTCTTTCAATAGGAGATGCTGGGTATTGGACCTGGAACCATCTCCCATAAATATGTGATGTGCCATTGACTGACGGTCAAAACATTCAGTTGTAATCCCTGTTTGAACCCTTGGTCTGCTACAACCCTACAGTTCCACACCATTTATGATCTATCAATGTATTTCAGATAGACTGACATGAAAAATATCCTTGATTTTCAACAGTAAGGCAAAGCTATTATTTCCACAAACATATATTCCTGTCCATGTTAACCACAAATGGCTCATCCAAAGTAACTGAAATTTAATAACATTACTATTTTATGTTAAACAGGGTCATGAAGAACATTAGTTCAAGATTAACAGCTAGTTAATAGGCACTCCAGCCATCACAACTGTGGAACAGCTGATCCAGAACATGAAAAGAATTAATCTGAGATTAATAACTCTGCCCTACAGAATCCTGGGATTTGTAGTTTCACAAGTACTTAGAATTATCTGCTCGAAAGCTCTAGTGCAGCCCTGAACCTCAGCACTAGAGTTCTGTAGCAGAAAATTCTAAATATTTACCAAACTACATCACCAGGTTTTGGTAGGATTCAATGTGCAAATTTCTCAGTTGCGAAATGTTGCAAGCATGTTGCTTGATGAACTGTAGAAGATGGCTTCCTGATAGCTACATACAAAGGCTTGGTTTGAAAATCTTTTAACTCTTTGGACAGAATTAAGGTGTTGTGCAACAAGGGGGACAGTTTATGAAGGAAGCTACAAGAATGCAGATGTGCCTCAGTAGATGGCCTGTGATTTGTAGAGAAAATTGTGGTATTTGGGTCAGAGTCTCTATGTTCTTTGATCTGGCCTACTCAAACATTAGGAAAGGATGCATCATTGTCATAGCTGAGTGTGTTCTACATCAGTATGTGTGTTTGTATGCAAGTACATGCATGCACACACATACTCAAAATGAAATCAAAACCCCGATGCAAGTTACTCCAGTTCAGCATCATAAACAGATAAATTCCATCATACATATGAATATGCAAATATAGAAAAATGTATAATTTATTCTACTTCTGCTTCTTGTACAATGTAATCAGAGGTAGATACTCTGTAAATCACTCTGCCTCCTCCCCACCTGTCAACCTTGCCTGAAAAATTCAACCAGCTCTTGGAATTATAAGAGGTTCACCAGGCATTTAGTTAGTTCTCCAGGAAATATACAGTTGTTCAAATTAAAATGCTTTCAAAGGGAGATAAGGAACTGTGGCCTTAGTTGTTTATTTTCTCAACCATCCTTCACATACCCCAACCCCCTGGACCACCAATAATGTCTGAGCATAAAATGCCTGACTCTGTCCCCCAATGCAGCTGTTTTACTATTTGCACAGTCCACTAATTCATTCTCCCCTTCCTAAAAGTCACCAAATAATCTGAAAACATAGGAAGTGCAAAAGAGAAGTCAATTTCCAGGAGTCTTTTCACATTGCAGTTATATTACTATGATTCCACTTTAACTGGTATGAGTGCATCCTATTAAATCCTGGGTTTTGTAGTTTAGGGAAGCATTAGATCTCTTTGGCTGAGAATTCTAAATGCCCCTTCCTAAATGCAAAATCCTAGGATTCCATAGGGTAAAATCATGGCATTTGGAATGGAATTTTAGTACTATAAGTGTATAAGGAACCTTGGGTACACTTTCAACTAGAGATGCAATGGTGCAGCCCTCTGGCATGGGTGGATAGTAACTGGCCTGTCCACCCTGAGTTAAAGTATAAATCAGATGCAACACAATACTAAATTCCAATCAAAGAAAGTGAACTGAAATTAAAACAGAGAGTAAGCATAATGTTGGCAGCCACCTTACAAAGTGATCATACAAAGGAAAATACATCTTAGCTTCATAAAAGCAGAGAGAAAATATTCATATCATAAATTGATGTTAAAACAACATTAAAAGGCATGAGAGAATTAGAAAAGGCTTCAGCTGGCAGAAGGAGACATTTGTTGTCAGATGAATCCTTCCAGAGAGACCATTTCACAAGCTGAGGGCTGCTGCTAAAAAAGAGCCTCTTCTTCATAGGAGATTATCACACAGGAGGCTAAAGTGTCATTAAAGTGCCTTTAAATTGTCATTAATGCATGATCAGGGTTCACATGCTTGTGCATTTGTCACATCTCTGTAAAGTGTCTGTAAAGAGTCATGGATGCATCCCCAGCTCCCCGCTTGCCTATCCCATCAGTAATGTGTCCTTGGAGCTATCATTTTTCAGTAACGGAACTGATGGGATAGGCAAGGGGGAGCCAGGGACGCATCCGTGACACTTTACAGATGCAACAAATGTGTGAGTCTGTGGATCCCAATCACATATTATTGACAATTTGATACTTTAGCCTCCCGTGTGATAATCTCCATAGTCAGCCTTTGCACTTTGGCTTCAAAAGTACAGTCAGCCCTCTGTATCCATGGATTTTTTATCCACAGATTCAAGAATCTGTGGTTTGGAAGTATTTTTAAAATATATACATTCTAGAAAGCAAACCTTGATTTTGCCATTTTATAAACATTTTAGTATGCCATTGTATTTAATGGGACTTGAGCATCCATGGATATTGGTATCCACAGGGGTTCCTGGAAGCAAACCCCAGTGGATACCAGCACTCTACTGTCCAGTCTAGCTTTGTGTACATTAGATCTAGAAGATTTTAGTTTTGAAATGAAAATGGTCCTAAATGACAGGAACTGCACCTGCAATAGGACATGGGCCTAAATTCTGCAGTTAGTTCTCCCTTGAGTAGATCCATTGAATCGATTGCATTTATCTATGTTGACTCATGGTTCAGCAATGGATTCAGTGGGTCTACTCTAGTTGAGACTAATGGGCAGGCATCCAACCATAGTAGGATTTCTGTTTTTCCCCTGGATCTGGGCACTCCACATGACTGGGAATGTAGAGGAAACTCTCCTCTTGAGAAAGTCACCCTCCACATATGGAGAAAAAATGAAAATGGAGGGCTGAGAGGGGCAGGGATGGCACACTCTTCTTCCTCATGTATTAAACTTATTTAAATGCTAGAACATCTTAACATGACTTAGGGGGGAAGCAGACTGGCAGCACGGGGCTGCCCTGGGAAGGTGCGCCACAGGATCAAGGCATCCCCACACCTCGATCCTGTGGCACTCCTTCCCAGTCCCTGAAAGGAGCGCTAAAATAGCGCTCCTTTCACAAGTCAGCAAAAAGTGTGCCTCAAAAGCGTGAGGCACACTTTCGCTGACTTATCCGCCGCAGCGTGTGCGGATGCTGCGGCGGGAGGTTGCCCCTGGAGGGCCAGCCATGCGGAGGGCCGGCGGCTCCGAAGGCAACCTCAGGAGGAGGAAGGGGCGCTGAGCGTGCGGCTGACCCTCCTCTTCCCTGCCTCGAGGACGGCTTAATAAGCCGTCTGCCAAGGCCCATAGATTTCATTGGGAAGAATAATATAAATTTTAATGCTGAAGAAATGGGACAGAGCCCATGCAACAATACTGTGTTTCCATAGTATGGAGTATCCACAGCATTTGGCCCCTTTATGTGTCTGTATATGCTTGTGTAATGTAAAAAGTCCTGCCTTTCATGTTTCCATTGTTTCAGTGACAAACTTTCCATGGGAATCATTCTTAGACACTTAAAGCATTCAATTAGAGCTGTTCCCCCCACCCCTTAGATTTCCAGTTCATGGAGACTGACACCCTTGTATGAATGAGCAGAATGTGATCCATAATAATGATGTATTTGTGTTTGCTTTGAGATTACTTTACTTGGGGTAGGACCTAAAGTCAATGGGACAACTCCAGAGTAAATGATGTCCTTTGGAGGTCTTTAAACAGAGGCTGGATGGCCATCTGTCGGGGATGCTTTGATTGGGAGTTCCTGCATGGCAGGGGTTGGACTGGATGGCCCTTGTGGTCTCTTCCAACTCTATGATTCTATGATTCTAAGAATCATGTTCAGGTATTTGCAAGGGCATCAAAACAGTAATTTAGAAGAGCTCTGTTTGATGCATTGTATGCAAACAAAAATTAAATTCCATGAAATGTCCATGACACTAGAAATGGCTGGTGTGTGCATGTTCTGCATGCTAAGTGTTAAAGAAGAAGAATGAAAGAGAGCTCTCTTTACATTATGGCTGTTGCTTGGCAACCTAGGTGAAAGATACAACTCCCTTCCTCCTCTCATCCTGTTCTATTCTTGCATCCTTCCTCCTCAAAGCCAAGAAGAACCTTCTCTGCTGTTGAGGGCAATAGAACAGCCCAGACTATGCCAGACTTTACTGAATATACATACCTGTAGCAATTGTATGACCAACCTAGTCATTCTGTAAACAAATATAACAGCTACATGTACGGTCTGAGAAGTCTAGTATAACTCCAAATATTTTCTCATAGCTTGCATCCATTCCTGAAAAACTCTACCCTACCTTCAGTTTCTGAAATCTGACTGTGCTCTTTTGGCATTTCAGAGAACTGGAGATCTTCACCAATACTGGCAAATATTTCCAAGGGCTTACTTTGTGTCTGAAAAAAAGGGAGGAAGTATTAAGGGCAAATTTCCAAATGTGGTCTGATTGTCCATGTTGTCAGATGTAAACAAACCTGTATTTAATGTTTGTTAAATGCAGAAGCAACAATGCTTAGATGGGGAATATTAGTCTAGACCTGTCATCTTAGAAATCTTTACTGTAGAGTTAAACACACTAAAGTTTGAGACTCACTTGGCTAAGATTGCATATTATGTCAGTCTTGATTGTAGTGGAAGAGATTTTGTAGGCAGAAAATGTTGACTTTCCCCATTGTATCCTATTAGGTTTTGACTACATCCACACTGCAGAAATAATCCAGTATGACACCACTTTAACTGCCATGGCTCAAAATTATGGAATTCTGGGAATTGTAGTTTGTTATGGCACCAGAGCTCTCTGACACAGAAGGCTAAATGTCCCACAAAACTATTATTCCCAGAATTCAATAGCATTGTGCCATGGTGGTTAAAGTGGTGTCAGCCTGGATTATTTCTGCAGTGTGGATGCAGCCTTTGAGGCAAAAGAAATGGAGGCCAATCCTCCCTTCTCAGTTCTTGTCCAAAGCCATGGACTAAGGCAAATTTCATGCCTGCTATTTTCTTTCACTTTCTATCTGGTACAGTGGGGGGGGGGGTATTACTATTTTGAAAACTTCTCTGAAAAAGTAGCAAAGGGACCATGAAAAAGCTAAGGCATCACTGGACTATAAAACCAGTGTGCCAGATCTCCCTTTGTAACATGGCAACCAAATCTCCTGCAGCAATGCTAGCCTTCCTAATCTGTATGCTTTGTCACAGCCTCACACCATCCACTGAGTTAGCACCATGGCAACAGCATGGTCTTTAAACACAAGGGTTGGTGCTGTGATTGCAAATGGCATTAGGCAATTTAATTAAGAACCTGGCAACAACAACAAAAAATAAAGCCGTCACTTTAGAGTCATTTTATTAAATTCCACTGTATTGTGAATCCCTGTAATCTCACTGTTTTGTTTAGAAGCAGAACAGGACACACCTCTTTTCTGCATGTCCCTTTTTCTCATGTTTCAAAGGAGCCAAAATGGGAAGGGCCTGGACCATACTGTATCAAATTTGATGATATAGTGGGCCCTTAGTATCCTCTGGGTTTTGGTTCCAGAACCCCCTGTGGATGCCAAAATCCATGGCTGCTCAAGTCCCATTATGTATAGTTGCATAGTAAAATGGTGTCTCTTATATAAAATGACACATCCAGATTTGCTTTTTGGATTTTTCAGGGGGATATTTTCAAGAACTGATCTCCCATGCAAGCAAAATCATGCTCAAAATTCTGTAAAATAGACTCCAACCATACATGGAGAGAGAAATCCCAGAGGTCCAAGCAA
>CM034706.1:215453445-215464315 GCA_020142125.1 Phrynosoma platyrhinos
GCCTACTGTTTTTGATTCTTCTTTTCTTCCAACTTTTGCATTCCAATCCCCAGTGATCAGCTTAACATCCTGTGTTGGTGAGCTATCAATTTCTTCCTGTACTCCTTCATAGAATTTATCAATTTCTTCCTGTTCTTCTTCTGTGTGCAGGAAGGAAGGGGGTGACCAGACATCTCTGGCCTCCCCCATCAACAGAGAAAGGAGCAAACACTGCCAGAGCACCATACAGGTGAGTGAAGGAAGGGGGAACTAGACATCTCTGTCCTTCCCCTTCAACAGAGAAAGAAGCAAATGATGCCAGAGCACCAGACAGGGGAGTGGAGGAAGGAAGGAGGTGACCAGATATCTCTGCCATTCCACATCAATAGAGTAAGGAGCAAATGCCTCCAGACCACTAGGCAGGGGAGTGGAGGAAGGAAGGGGGTGACTAGACATCTCTACCCTCTCCCATCAACAGAAAAAGGAACAAACACCACCAGAACACAAGACAGGTGAGTGGAGGAAGGAAGGGGGCAAACAGACATCTCTGTCATCCCCCCAACCACGGAGAAGGAAGGAAAAAGCTAAAGGATGGAAGGGGCAAGGATGTCGATGGACTAAAGGAGGGAAGACATGAAGGAAGGGAAAAAGGGAAACCCAGGGAGGCATAAGGGGATGGGTAGGAAAGCAAACAAACAACAACAGGAGGAATGATACCAGGAGACAAACAGCTACTGGGCAGCAGCAGTAGTGGTGGGTGTCACTGACAGGAGAGAACTGTAGTGACACCATAGCAAACATTGGTTGGCACTGCACACAGGGAGGTGTAGGTGGCTCTCCTTGTGTAAGCCCATTACCTAGTAAACCCTATGATGAGACACTCCAAGTGAGACACAGGCAGGATCAGAGCATTAATAGAAAGGGAGGAAGGGAGAAATGAAGGGATATCATATTTGCAAGATTAGCCAAGAGCATAAGAAAGATGCCAAGACAAATAGCAGACACCCTTAGAAAGGCAAATGGCATCCAAAGCAGCATCACACATAAAACAAGGACATGGAATGTGAGAAGCATGAGCCAAGGGAAGCTAGACATAGTAAAAATGGAAATGCAACACATGAACATAGCAGTATTGAGGTTGAGTGAGTTAAAATGGACAGGAATCGGCCACTTTGAATCAGACAACTACACAGTGTTCTACTCAGGGAATGAAAAGACAAGAAGAAATGGGGTGGCTTTCATACTAAGAAAAGATGTGGCAAAAGCAGTCAGAGGATACAATGTAAAATCAGACCGAATCATTTCAGTAAGGCTCCATGGTAAACCTATGAATATCACCATAATTCAAGTATATGCTCCAACCACAGAGGCAGAATAGGAAGAAATTGATAGATTCTGTGAAGGAGTCATTTCCCATGCCTGTCCTAAAAAGAGACCTTTAAACAGATGATAGATGGATGAGAGAGAGAGAGAGATCCGACTCCATGTAAGACGGACGAGATCCGTCTTATCACCACCCTTGCTGCTTTTAAGAAAGCAGTAAAGACAGATCTCTTTCAGCAGGCCTTCCCAGAATAACTGTCAGCTGAGAGATGAGTTTTTAATTTCCTACTTCTGATTCCTATGTTATTGAGGATGTTTTTAATTTATCTTAATGTTGTATTTTTAATCGGTCTCTAGTTTAATTCCGTTTTAAGGGGATGGGAGGGTGGGATTTTGGGATGAGGGAATGTTCTTAACTCTGTTTTGTTTTAACATTATTGTACCCCGCCCCGATTGCCGCGCAGAGGGGCGGGCTATAAATAAAAAATTATTATTATTATTATTATTATTATTATTATTATTATTATTATTATTATTATTAAGTCTTTTTGAACATGTGTTTTTCATGTACATAATTTTTCAGCATGGCTTCTAATGATTATGATAATATACTCTTAATATAAGACAGCACTTTATGTGAAGAATACAGGAGGTGTTCTGCCATCTGTGTTTGTTTCTTTGTTCAAGTAACAGAGAGACATTGCTTTGGATTCAATTGCCCATGCAATGTGCTAGGAAAACACAAAAAATGTTTGAAAATAGGAGACATCTCAGATCATTGCACATGGACAACCATGCATGACTCTGTCTCTTTTCCACACAGAGAAACCCCCCAAAAATCTGGAACTAAAGCCAGAAGAGCAGTGTGGAAAAATGGCACTTTTCTGTTTTGCAAAACAAGGAGAAGGAGGAGGAGGAGGAACAGCAGGAGGCAACAAATGTGAAAACATCTGATACCCAATTAATTAATTGTTTAATTAAATAAAAAGTTGGGCAAGATTAGGGTTATCAGATCTCAGGGTCTGTGCCTTTTCATAGGTCATATCCAGGCAGCAGATGAGAGTGAAAATTATCCAGTTTTAGTGGGTTCAGCTCAAGCAAGAGAAAAGGACTGTATGAAAATCTTCAGCTTAGTCAATAGAGCAGCTGCTTGCTACAATTTGCAAGGTTTAATTGATTTGTTGCAGCTTGCCAAGACTCTTGGTGTGTGTGTGTGCATGTATTTACTTAGTGAACGTCTTCCCTCCCTCCCAGTCATTGTGGTTCCAGGACTCACCTTCCACTCTTCTCTGCATCCACCTACTGGTCAGAATCAAGTAGGCTGAATTAAGCATTCCTTTTTCCTATCTTTGGAATTCGCTAATAATAACCACATTTTGTCTCAATGTGGGAATAGCCTCTTTAACTAAGATCTCTGTCTTAATTTCCAAATGAGAAAATAAGTTCACCTTCCCTTCCTCCCTGTATGTGTGTATGTTGGAATGACAGGTTCTGAGAAACTATGGTTGGTAGTTTATGAATAATGCTGAACAACATCACTGTAACCATCCTTAGGACTCAGGGTTTGGTCTGGAAACCTTAGAGCCTGTGCTGAACTGGCAGCCATAGAGGACATAGATATTCCTTTCTTATTGCATAATAGAATTGTGCTTTTTCCCTATCAGATGTACTTCTCTTTTAAAATAAATAAAACAAAATAAAGAATTAGGCTGCAATATATTGTATCACATTGCATTTTTGGAAACTTTACAGATGGCTGAGCACTGATAAGACATGAATTCCGAAGCAGCTCACTTCTGCCACAGAATATAATGCCTGCTTTCAAGCATTGGCTTGGCACCACGAAGCTTTAGACATTTATAAATGGGAACATAACTAGGAAAAACCATCCAAGAGAAAGTCTGCTGGGCTGGAAAGGAAGCAAGGGCCCTCCTGGGGATGTCCTCTTTCTTTCTCTGTGAAAAAAGGTTCTGAAGTGAGAAGAGGAAATAGAAAGAAAACACACCAAGTGGCCCTTTCTGGGTTTTACACATAGCAATGAAGAAGCCTGTGGAAGAGATTTTAATCAGCAGTGCATCAAGTTCTCCATGAATCCAACATGACCAGCAGAGTAAAGAATAGCCAGAAATTTGTATTACAAGCAGAACTTGGAAAAGTTACTTTGCAGGTGTATGGCTTTCAGGTTCCATCTGTGCTGTGCCAGCAAAGCTACTGACCATGGAAATAAAATGTAAATACTCTAGTCCAGAAAGCTAACTTTTGTAAGGTTTAGCTATAAATTAGTGGTAGCTGGTGGCTTCCATGGCAGTGGGACAGTGGATATGCTCCAGATTTTAGTCTGAATTTTAAAAGAGATATCTACATTGGAGTAAGGAACACCAGCAATTTAGGATATGCAAATGACACAATACTACTAGCAGAAAAAGAAAATGACTATTTAAGAAAGTCAAAGGGGGAAATGCAAAGTCAGGATTACAGCTGCATTTTAAAAAAGTAAAAGTAATGACTGCAGATGATTTACAAAAACTTTACGTTAGATGGTGAAGACATTGAAACAGTTAAAGGATTTTCATTCCTTGGCTCAGTTATTAGTCAGAACGGAGATTGCAGTCAAGTAATCAGAAGACTAGGACTTGGAACGGCATCCATGAAAGAACTAGACAAGATCCTCAAGTGTAAAGATATATTATTGAATACCAAAGTCAGAATTATCCATGCCATCATATTTTCAGTTTCTTTGCATGATTCTGAAAGCTGGACAGTAAAGAAAGCTGATAGGAAGAAGATCAGTGCATTTGAAATGTAGCGCTGGAGGAAAGTTCTGAAGATACCATAGACTGCTCAAAAGACCAATAAAAGGATCCCAGAACAAATCAAGCCTGGACTCTCCCAATAAGCCAGGATAACTACACCGTGACTGTCAAATTTTGGACAGATCATGAGACAACATGACTCATTAGAAAAGACAATAATGCTTGTTAAAGTCAGAAGGCAGTAGGAAAAAGAGGAAAATTGCATTATAAGTAGATAGATCTGAACAGGGCAATTGATGGCTGGGGATCTTGGAGGTCTCTCATTCTTAGGGTTACCATAAGTTGAAGCCACCTTGATAGTAATTACAACAAATCTAAGGTTCTGAACTCTATACCCAAAGTGGATTGAACACCTTGGGTGGCTTCAAATCTAGTCTAAAATCTAGAGCAGATTCACCCCCCTCCACTACTATTGAAGCTACTAGTAGAGCTGCTACACACCTCCCCTCCACAAGAAAGCAGATTAAAGTTCATTGTGGTCAGATTGTTTTTACAAATAGACCTGTGGGAAAACAAGTTTCCTGTTTCAGTAGTAATGACATGACTTATGAAATGCACACTTTAATTCTCTAAGGAGTTTATCACATGGGGAGCCCAGTGCAAAATCGCTGTTTAAAGTAAAAAAAAAAAAAAAAACACCACAAAAGCGGAAGCTTTTAATGAACGGGATTTATCCCATTCTGCCCTGTGTGAAAAGTGAAAGCACTGTTAAAAGGAGGTTAATCCGAATGGAAATTAGACAAACACTGCTTCTTTTTACTTTCGGGATCTTCCGAAAGTAAAAAGAAGCAGTTTTTGTCTAATTTCCATTTGGATTAACCTCCTTTTAACAGTGACATAGTCTGAAAAAACACCCGCTTTTGCTGGTTTTGTTTAAAGTCCCATTTCCGCATGGGTACCACAATACATACAGATTTCTATGACATGTCAAATTTGCAACTAATACTTCCACTGTGGCGCATTTGATGTGGCACATATGATGGAGTGCCAATTGTAAAATTCTGGAAATGTTGGGAGTAAAATATTCTATGTTAATAAAAATGTATAAATGGATGACATCTATATTCGAACACAAGCTTTTATGAGAATGTAGAGAAATATATATTGATTGATGTAGAAAATAATGTCAAGAGAATATGTGGGCCAGAACTAAACATCATTTCAGGTGTATCTGGAAAGTTTGAAAATATGAAGAATTACACTAAATGAGTTCAGAACTATACTGTACATGTACACAATTGGTGCTGCTTAGCCAATAATCTAATAATCCAGGGGCAAACAGGCTGCAAAAAGATAAATAAATAGTTGCAACAGATTAGGGGTTAATGGCAGCAATTAGGTTTTTTTTTTTTTAAATTACTGCCTAGGATATGGCAGTGAGGACAGGGGCAAGGTGCTTATAGGATGTCCACCTTCATGTGTAAAAGTGATATGACTGTATTTTGATACTTTTATAAGTCTGCTATCTAAATACCCTGAAGGGATCAGATCCTTTCTGATCTTGGGAGCTTAAGCTTATCGCACCAGTACCTGTAACATTCCCATTGAGTCATTGGAACGTAACAATATGGGAATGGGTGTTACCGCATTATACTATTGATAACATGATAGTAATTTATGAGAATGTATATTATCGCACTGCATTTACTGTTGTACCGGTACCAGTGCTAAAGTAGTTCCTCAGCCGTCCCTCATTGGTGCATGCTCACTGTTGCGAAAACCCCTATGTCTGCATTTGAAATAATGCTACCAAGAGGTTTAGGTAGTGAGCATTCATTGTTTTTTCTCATAAACATGATGCAATTCAATCTACAAAAATAAAAAATATTTTTTAAATTACCTGTGGCACCTTCCTTGTGTTAACATGAGAAGAATTGAGTTGAATTGGTGGATGTTCTAGAATGGGAGGGCAGGAGGTTGTTTTAGCCAATCAGAACAAGAGTACAGATTGAGACTGGTAGGATTATCACACATCATATCAGATGGTCTGTAAGCGTTCTTGCTGGCTGAGGATGCATTTTTACAGTTCTCCTGCTGGAACAGGCTAGGGACTGTCAGAGCACGGAATGGGAACTTGATGTGGATCATACCATGCGATAAAATACATTCCATTCCGTTCTTATCACGTTCTCATCACATTACGAGAACACAGTGCGATAAGCTTATATATTTCAGAGAAAGGCTATGGCAGCCCACCTCTGAGTATACTTGCTTAAGAGAGCCCTGTGAAATTGATCATAAGTCAACAGGCGACTTGAAGGCACATCCACACACACTTTGATAATAGCTATTCTACCTCAGGCACTAAAATGATTTAGGCCAGTTGTGTACTACACAAGAATAGAGACCTTCTCAGAAAAGTATTTTTGTTAAAAGGAAGAGGGAGAAAAAGAAAGAAAAAAACAATTGATTACAGCTGCCAGAATCCCTTAGACTGAGAAATTCTGGGAATGGAAGACCAAAATGCTGCTTCTTGATAGCTTTACTTAGGTCTAAAACACACTGCAGAAATAATCCACTTTGAGGCCACTTTAACTGTCCTGGCTCAATGCTAGAGAATTCTGGAAATTGTAGTTTTGTGAGATATTTATTCTTCTCTGTCAGAGAAAAGAGCTCTGGTGCCACAATAAACTATAATTCCCAGGATTCTGTAGCACTGAGCCAGTGCGGTTAAAGTCGTCTGTCCTAAACTGGTTTATTTCTGTAGTGTGTTCTGGCCCTTAGCCTCTGGGATTACTTTCCTCGGAAGGCTTACCCCCTCTTTGCAGTTCTTCCATCTACAGGCAAAGATTTTTTTAAAAAAAATTCTGACAAGCTTTGGAAAACTGAAGTTTTTAAAGAATGAACTTTAAGGGGGTGCTGTGATGTTTTTAACTGGATTATTTTAAAACTACTTTTAATCATTTTGAATTGCATGACTGAAATTGTTTTTCATGCTTTAGATAATTTAATTCTATCTTAATATTGATTTTTGTATATTTTAACTATATTATGTTTGTGAAGTCATAGGCTTTCATGGCCAGCATCCATAGGTTTTTTTTTGTGGGTTTTCAGGCTGTGTGGCCATGTTCTGCAGAGTAGATGTGTTTTCCTGGTCCAGAGTTTTTCAGTCTCCGGGTGTCTTCGAACACTTTCTCCCCATAGAGATTTCCAATGTGAAGTAGTAGGCTTTCATGGCCAGCATCCATAGTTTTTTGTGGGTTTTTTGGGCTGTGTGGCCATTTCTCTGAAGATGCCAGCCACAGATGCTGGCGAAACGTCAGAAAGAAACTCTTCTAGAACATGGCCACACAGCCCGAAAAACCCACAAAAAACTATATATTATGTTTATTTCAGTTTGTATACCTCCTTGTGATACAATTTTGAGAAAAATGCAGGACATAAATAAAACTAACAACAACAATAAACAGTAACATTTCACACTGTAGACATATACAGACTTTGCTTGCAGAAAGTCCCACATTCAAACTCTGGCATCTTCAGTTGATGGGATATGAAAGACCTCTGCCTGAGGCCAGGGACAGCCACTGCCAGTCAAAGTTGACAGTACTGAGCTAGATGGACCAGTAATCTCATCTAGTTAGTGGCAGTTTCCTATCAATATCAAGTGCACTGATTCAGGGAACTTGCTATCTCAGTAAAAAAAATGGATGCCAACTTCTGTACTGTTTGCCATTAGCCCAAATGCCAAATTAGCCCAAGTGTCACCCCACAGCAATGGTGGAACCAAAATGCCAATGGCAGCACAAAGCTTCTGCAAGTATGGATTACTTTTTTGTTAAGTAATTTCCCTCTGAAGTACTGCTGCTAGGGAAGTGCTACCCCTTGCCTCTTATCAAAGTGAGGAGGTGGTGCTTTGTTACTAGAAAAGCTTCCCTACGCACCAGTATACCTTCTGTGCCTCCAGTGTAGCAAAAAAGCACAAAATTAATTGTATGGAAAGTTGGCTTGCCCTCAGAAGGAGGATTGAGTATTCATAGTGATTTTTGACTTCATGGTGCCTGGAAAACATTTGGTTTAATAGGTTCTCTATGAGGTCTAGTAAAAAGATTCATCTGATGAGCTGCTCTAACATACCAAAA
Organism: Phrynosoma platyrhinos; assembly: GCA_020142125.1. NCBI lineage: Eukaryota > Metazoa > Chordata > Lepidosauria > Squamata > Phrynosomatidae > Phrynosoma > Phrynosoma platyrhinos. The sequence continues at coordinate 215,461,643 of CM034706.1, forward strand.
AAGATATTTTGCACCTAGGAGCAATACATCTGACTTTTGCATTGTGTTGGATGTGAAACACACGTGATCTATGCTTCTCACATTCCATGTTCCTATAATACATAAGTGTTGTGCAGCTTCAGGCTTTTACCTCTGAGCACATCAACAGGCTTGTGTCCAGTTGTGTCATTAACCACACAGTGTTACTCATATTTGTCCTCTGCTCTTCACAAGTAACTCATTCAGTGCCTTCTTCTGGTACTGCTTCTTGTTTCATTTTGGACTGTCTCATCATAGGGTTTTCAAGGTAAAAGTCTTTGGAAATAGTTTACTATTGCCTCCTTCTGGGCCCTCCATATCCTCAGTTTCTTTATTTCTAAAGTCAGCTATTCATGGCTTGAAAATATTAAAAAATACATAAATTCCAAAAAACAAACTTTGACTTTGCCATTTTATATAATGGATACCATGTTACTGTGCCATTGTACTTAATGGGACTTGAGTATCCACAGATTTTGGTATCCATGAAGGCCCTGGAACCAAAACCCTGCAAATACCAAGGGTCCAATGTACAAAGAACTATGAGCTATGGCGCCACTGCTGTTTCCTCTGAGAGATCCACTGCCAGTGCCACCCACTTGCTGTTTGGCACATTTAGTCTGGCTCCTCAGCAAAAGCTTATCTCACATGGGAGACCCTACCAGCAGCATACCCTCTTGCCTCACAGGAACACACAATCCCATCACTGTGAAAAGGCAGTGCCATGGAGAATCTTTGGTGCATGCCCCTTTATAATATATGTTGGTGATCTTGAGGAAAATGCACACTGGTCCTACATCTGAAGCAGCCAAGTTTGGAAGCAACTACAGTTGGCACTCCACATTTGTGGCTTTGACTTTTGCAGATTCGATTATTTGCAATTTTGATTTTTGATTAACATGTTATCTCTAGGAATCCTAGAAGTTCCTAGAGAAAACCTTTCTCTAGGCATCTGTAGGTCCTCCAGCATGATTCTGGCAGATGTTGACCATAGAGTTGCATTGGAGGACCTGGAGATTTCTAGAGAGATCTTTTCTCAAGTAAAAAGAACAGTGTTTTTTTATTTGCGGTTTTCCCACATTCACAAGGGTCTTTCAGCTCTAACTCCAGCAAAAGTGGAGGGACGACTGTAGTTACAAACAACTAGTTATTCAAAATTAATTCCCTTTTCCAATAACAAAAGTATGCCCTCCATATCCTCAATTTCTTTATTTCTGAAGTCAACTATTCATGGCTTGAAAATGTTTTTAAAAAGTACATAAATTCCAAAGGTATGCCTTTGTTATTACATAATAATTATAACTTAATGAGGGGTAAGATCACCTTTTTTGTGGTATAGCTGTAACATTTTAGGGCCTTTACAGACTGCCATAAATAGTGCAAATTGAGTTCACTTTAACTACCCTGACTCAGTGCTAGGGAATCATGGGAACTGTAGTTTATTGTGGCACCAGAGCTCTCTGACAGAGAAGGCTCAATGTCTCAGAAAAAAAATACAGTTCCCATGATTCCTTAGCACTGAGCCAGGGCAGTTAAAGTGGACTCAATTTGCACTATTTCTAGCAGCCTGCAAAGGCTTAGGGGGGAAGCAGACTGGCGGCACGGGGCCGCCCCGGGAAGCTGCGGATCAGGGCCGAGGTATCCGCATTCCTTGGCCCCACAGCGCAGCATCCCAGGCCCAGGAAGGAGTGCTAAAATAGCGCTCCTTCTGCAAGACACTGAAGCTGCGCTGCAAAAGGCCTCCGGCGCACCTTCGGCGCCTTTTCTGCTGCAGCGTGTGTGGATGCTGCAGCGGAAGTGCGTTGTCGGAGCGCCGGCTGTGCGGAGGGCCGGCTGCTCCGACAACGTTTTCAGAAAGGGGTTGGGGCGCCCAGCATGAGGCTGCTCCTCTCCTTCCTGGCCTCAAAGATGGCGCTTTGCGCCGTCTGTTTAGGCCCTTAGTTAGCCTTGGGGGCACAGTGGCTAAATGCCTATACTGCAGTCACAACGTTGTAAGTTCAATCCTAGAGGAGGGTTCCACCTTCCATCCTTTTGTAGGTCAGTAAAATTAGTACCCAGCTTGTTGGAGGCAATTGGGTTACACACTGTAAACTGCTTAGGGAGTGCCAGTTCACTGATAAGTAGTATAAAAGTGTACTTGCTGTTGCTATTTTTCAGTTACAGGGTTGTGGCCACACTAAATTGTGGGAAAGAAATATCACAAGGTTCAAGTTCTGGCTTGTGCTGTACCCCCTTCTGCCACGTCATCCTCTGTTGAGGTGGACTAAAAGACCATGCATTTTGCCTTTAAAACTGCAACTATAGCACTAACTAACTACAGTCGTACCTCTACTTACGAATGCTTCATCTTATGAAAAATTCGACTTACGAAATGGGCCTCCGGATAAATTTTGCTTCGACTTACGAAAGTGTTCAACTTATGAAAGCCGAAGCCGCGGAGGTGCTGCGTTTTCCAATGGGCTGCCACTGGAAGCGGAGAAGCTTCTCCGCTGCCAGGGACCGCCCATTGAACAACCGAGGCTGCGGCTGGAAGGAGGCCTCCTTTTAGCCCCGGCCTCGCTGCTTTATGAGCTTGGTCCCCGAACGGAGAAGTCCTCCTCCGCTCGGAGGACCAAGCCCATGGAAGAGTGAGGCTGGGGTTAAAGGGACGCCGTG
>CM034706.1:215464415-215487223 GCA_020142125.1 Phrynosoma platyrhinos
GATTAATTTCATAAGTAGAGGTACCACTGTACTTCAGGGGGCTCAACAATACAGCTGTATTATGTATTTTTTAAAAAAATTAATAGCTATTTCACTGGAAGCAGCACATGTGTACTTAAATACTGTTTAAGTTCTCTACTGACTATTCCTTTGTTAGGCCTATCGAGCAGGATGATATCTTGATTTTCATCCATGCTGTAGTGACAACCATGATTGTAGAGGTGTTCTGATTACTGGGAATCTCCCTTCACAATATATCAGTGTTTCACCAAATGTTATCATGGAAGAGGGGGGATTCTCCATTTTTCAGGGATAGGTATCTCCACTGACTTCTTTCTTTCTACTGCTACAGCACATGGCAGCAGCATCAACTGTGTTGGCAGCCAGTCCACCATTTTGCATCATCTTATTACATTACTTTGGACGTAATGTCATCCTTAGATGAGAGGAATTGTGTCCTAAGAGAAATCTTAGAAATTTTCTTAGAAAACTGTCTGAAGAAATACTCCTTGGAGTATACCCATCAGAGATGGGATAATGTGGCAGCTTACTGCATAAAAGGAAGGAGTGGAGAGACTGTGAGGTGGGGAATCAGACAATGAAGAAAATGAGGGAATGTAGTGCTGGAGTTAGCTACAACTAGGTTGCACTGTGGGGATCTGTCTTGTAGGAGTGACTGTTTGCCTTCATTTACAGTCTGTTTGGAAACCTGTGAATAAAGCAAATATGACAAAGACACCATAGCTAGAATCTTCTTGGTGAGCTATGCCAGCATAACACTGTTATAGCAGCATGAGGCACTCTTGGCAGTAGTGTGCAGCAGTGGCAGGGGAACAGAAGAGATAGCCATCTCTGTTAAGAGAAGCGTCAGGAGTTGTTAGCAGAGCTTTCTCTCTTGAAAGAGATGGCTTCCTATGCTGTCCCCTCCCCTCCATTGGTGTCATGTCTGTGGCCATTTAATCCCTGCCACAGCACCTATGCTGCTGATATCTACACTGACATACTATGCCAGCCAACAGAATCACAACTATGCATCTAAATGAAATTTTCTCCAACAGCAGTGCTGCTGCTTGTAGAGCATGGGTACAAAAAGGTATGTCATCTGAAGCAATCCTCCCTCCCCTCCCCCATCATAAAGTTGGATAGAAGAACCCTGAAGTGATTGATTTCCAGATGCAGAAGCTTTTCTTCCATGATCCCTGTTATTTTAATTCTCAGGTTGTTCTCGCAGCATGGATGCTGAGCTGTCAGCTCTGGCTGTGAAACAACACGACAGGGAAAGCATCTCAGTGACCCTTTAATAGGCAAAGGACGCTGTTTATGATAATGCCAGCAATAAAACCTGGAGAGATTTGACAGCTTCCTTTTTGCACAGGGAACAGATCAAAACTCCCCTGTGCATCTGTCAGACTGAGGAAAACCTTTCGTTTCTCCAAATAAAATTCACATTTGGTTTCTTGTGACAGACTCAATAAGATGACAGACTAGGCACAGAGTATGTGGCACAGAGTGTATAGTAGCTCCTCCAGCCCTTGGGGGAAGTAAATAGAAGAGAGATATCCCTTCACATGTATGGGAGAAATGTGGGGTAAAAAGACATGGGGACAGGTTGCCCTATTTATCTGTCAAATGAAGGCTGGTCTGTCTGTCTGTCTGTCTAAACTTTACTCCTAATTTGCCTCAAATCCTATGTAGCTCAGTAGCATTTCACTTTCTAAACAATGATGGCTGGTGAAATGAAATGGTTACAGGCTTGGGCTGGGACTTGGGAGTGTGAGGTTCAAGCCCTATTGGGTCAGTTGCTCTCTCCCAGACTGACCTACCTGACAAGATTGTTATGTAACTAAAGTGAGGAGGAAGAAAGCCATGTACTCTAACTTGAGCTCATTAGAGGATATGTGGGATATAAATGTAAAATACCCAAGAAGACAGCTGAAAATCCTGCATGGAGAAACAGAATGTAAAGTTCTATCCACAAGTAAAACTCCTCTCTGTCTGTCCCTTTCTCTCTCTCATCCTACAGGATTCAGCTGATTCGCGTCCCTACCCAACACAGCCATTTAGTGGCTGCTGGAAGGCAGTGGTTGTAGAGAAGCTGGACAAAGTGACAAAGGCATTATCTGGGACCTCCTTAGATTGGCATATTCACTAACAGGATGGCAGCTACTATACTAGTTGTGCATGACTCTGTCAGCAATGACTTTAGGAAAGATGGCAACCTAACCACTACCTCTTTCATCTCCCCATGTCATTCCATTGTCAACAAGCAACCTCATGCTTTCCCACAAGAACAACCCCAGGTCTGGATATACCAGTTCTTTGGGGTTCTCAACACAATCAAGCCCAAGATTCCATGTTTGTGTACACAAGTAGAATATGTGTTTAGATTCCACACACACATACATCTTTGCCCCTTGAGTTCATCCATGTTGCTTACAAAATGTATATCTTACCTACTAGAGAAATCCACATCCTGTCCATTAGTATACACAATACACTTGTATACATAGTCTAATGGACTAGCATACAGTCCTCACAAATCACACAGCATCTAGCATAATCTACTTGTGGTTAAAAAGGGAGGAATGAAGGAGAAGAAAAAGAAATAAGGCAACACCTTTTATTTTTGCATGAGCTTTCATTGATACAAACCCACTTCTTTGGATGCAGTACCTAATAGTATTAAGGCCTCAGATATACAGTTGTGGGAGTGGGGTAGAATATAACAGGACCCAGAAAGATACAAATCATAAATTTTATTTTTTTTCCTATTACATTCTGTCCCACTCTGACAAATGTATAAGGGGCTAACATGGCTACTTCTATGAAAATTACTACTTGTTGGCATCTGTCTCACTACTTCTGTGTATGTTGATCCAGTATGCAGAATGTTCAGATGGCAAAATGTGAGCTAGAATTCTGATAAGTGTGTTCATGCAAGTAAAATGAGACTTGGGATTTGATCTTTCTATTCAGGCTTCTACAATTGCTAATACTGTCTCTCCTACACCCACTAAAATTTCTGATTGAAATATCTTTCCTCTGATAAACAAGAGAAGCATACTACTGGTATCTTATTAAAGGTAACACTCTCATTTTTTTAATAGAAAAAGATTGTCCTTTTTATTTGTGGGCTGAATACAAATTTATCATTTATTTGTCAGACATGGATGTAAACAGAAACACTTCCCCTGCTAGTGGGAGAATTTTACATTTGGCCCAAAAACATTTAACATGTTTGAAGATAATATGATAGAAATGAATTGCTTATTTGGTTTCTTATTATATTTAAGAAATGTTATATTTTGAAATGAATTAGTTCTAAAATGTTTATTGTAATGATTATTGTCCTTGTGTGCCTTCAAGCAGTTTTGACTTATGGTGACCCTGTCATGGGATTTTCTGAGGCCGAGGGTGTGTGACTTGCCCAAAGTCACCCAGTGGGTTTCCAAGGATGAGCAGGGATTCAAACCCTGCATTATTGCCTTTTGTATTATTATTCATGTAATATGAAAACATTCATGTGGAGATGCAAATACAGGTGGTGGTGGTGGTGGTGGTGATGGTGATGATGATGATGATGATGATGATGATGATGATGATGATGATACAAACCTGGGACATTCTGCAGGCAAACTATGTGCTCTACTCCTGAAGTACAGCATACCATTCAACATTTCAGAAATGAAAAGTGGGGCATGTATGTCCAAACATCAAAGAATGCTCAAGATAGCAAAGTTCATTAATGAAGAAGAATGCACAAGCTAGAAGAGACTGCAGCAGTTTGCTTTTGTCTGAATCTACTGGGAAGAGCAGGATTCCATTCCTCCTCTCCTTTTCCTACTGCTGATCTACATGAGGGCAGAACTATTTTTGCACTTTGAAGTTTGCAGCAATTAAAGTGATTGCTTAATTAACTGAAAGTAAGCTGAGGGCAAAGGGAGGGAGTGGAAGGAGAAAGAAGCTTGAAAATGTGAAAAGTAGCTGAAAAGGTGGACACTGCAGAGAATTATTGAGAGTGTCTGTTTCAAACAAGGAGAGGTGGAAGGTGGTACAGGCATTCTCTGATAACTCCCTGATAATTCTACTTTATTAAAAGATAAAAACACTTATGCTGGATCAAATCAAAAATATATCAACTCCAACATTCTGTTCACAAAGTGGCTACCAGTTGGTTATGAGAAGTCCACCATCAGGTGAGTACTACTGCACCTTCCACCTTACATTCCCCTGCAACTGATATACAGAGGCACTCTGCTGCTAATACTCTAGCCATCCTCATCAGTAGGTCATAACATCCATTAATTTAATTAATCCTCTATGAAAGCTGTTCAGGTTGGCAGCCATAGCTATATCTTGTGGCATTTAATTTCAGTTTAACTATAAGGTGTGTGGAGAAGTACTTCATTTTATCTGTCCTCAGTCTCCCACCATTCAGCTTCACTGGATGAGCCTGGGTTCTAATACTATTAAAAAAGAGGTGGAAAAAACTTGAAGAGCTTTTTGAGAAAGAGAAGAAAATGCTAGTATATCTTGTAAATTTGTTAGGATATTTTTGGAATGTTTGCATTTTGGAGTGAGTTTTTCTTAATGGCACTATGGGAGAAAATGCACAGACTACTTTGTTTTTTAGGGTTTTTCAAGAGCTCACTGTAAACTCCTTGCAAAAACTTCCTACATATACTGTAAGGCTTTCTATTTTCTAATAATGAAAAAAAATGTTTTAAAAACAATGATTTCAGAGGTCCTTGGAATATCCTCTTCAACAGTTATAAGGAGGGTCCAGACATTTTGTAAGCCTGTCTCATCATTCTTGCCTTCATTCTCCCCTCCCTGTCCCTTACTTTGTATCTTCAGTTGCCTGCAATCCTTCCCCAATTTAGGTTCTTGCATTACCACTGGCTTCCCTGGCTGCTATAGCTGTAGCAACAACATCCTCCCCAATGAAGAATTTTGGGCTACATCTCTCTCTTCAAATGCCCCGTGGGCTTCTCTAATTAGCTGTGATGCTGGCTTCAGAGGCCTTCAATAGCCAAGGCCAGGAGGGGAGACTTGGATTGAGAGGGTTTGGGATGGAGGAAGGAGGACTCAGGAGGCTGTGTGTGCTGAGGCCTGTTGCCAGATTGCCAATTCCATTCCTTCTGGGGCTGGCTCAGAGCAAGGCTTCAGTGGCTGTTCATTCTGTCAGCAGATGCTCTTTGTCATAGGCCCAGTTTTCGCAGATGCTAACTAGAGGGTCAGAGAAACAGTGCATGGAGGAAGTTGCTGTGTGTATATCATGCTCACTTGTGTGCCAGAGTGGGCAAGATAATTGCCTTGAAACCAGAATTTTACAGAAGCAGCTGTTTCTGTCTGGATACCATTTGCATTCTCACACTCAGGAAATGAATAGCTGGGAGCCTAACCAGTAGAGAAGTGTATTGATTTTCATCTAGGTCAGTGGTTCCCAAACTTTGGTCTTCCAGATGTTTTGAACTTCAACTTCCAGAAGCCCCAGCCAACTTGGCCAACTGTCAGGAATTTTGGAAGCTGAAGTCCAAAACATTTGGGTGATCAAAGTTTGGGAATCACTGATCTAGGTGGACATGCTTGAAGACTGTGCCCATGGACCTTCAAACTAAGCAACTTCTTATCTGCATGGATGTCTTTTACAGGGCTGGGTTCCCAAGGTCTACATTTGCAGAGGAATGAATCCTGCTGTGGACATATAGAGCTTTCCTTCTAGGGCCACTCAGAGGCCATATCTGTCAGATGGAAACAAACTTCCTTGGCCTTTATAATGAAATTCCTCCTGAACACCATGCTGTCAAGTGATATGCTGAATAATTCAACAAAGACTCTGAATGGCCTCAGAAATACCTCTGGCTTAATGGGCTGTTCATCCTAGGCCGACTTACAGGTGAATGACAGGGGACTTGGCCAACTGCACTATAGGATGATTTGTTGGAAAGATCCAAGAGTGCTTCTTTAAAGAGGTATCTTTTTAAAAGGGAAGGGGAGCATGTCCAGATGAAAACCAGGACATGTGTGGCCGAGCAACGACACAGAGTGGTCAAGATGGCAAAAGTTACTAATGAGAAAGAACACACAAGTGAGAACAGCAGTTTGCTTTTAGATATGCCTACTGGAAAGGGCAAGATACTGCTCTATATCCTCCTCCCCCTTTGCTGAGTTAAGTGAGTACAAACTACTTTTGCACTTTGAACTCAGTTTGCATCAGTTGAGGAAACTGAAAACAAAGGGGGAAATCAGGAGGAAGAGAGAGAAACTGGGACACTATAAAAGCAGTTGGAAAAATGGGTTGATAGAGAATTAATTGGAACTATCCCTGCTGAATTGGGACAGTTGGAGGGTACTTGGGTGTGGCTTTTGAGAAACAATTAAGGGGGTTCACTCCAGACTCGTTGAGCAGTGGGTGGTTCAGAAAAAGAATGACTGGATTAAGTCTACACACACAGAGATGAATGTATAAAATCGCACAGTTGAAACAACTTGCACCTACACCGACAAGCATTAAATATTTTCAACAATAATATCATAATTGTTCATGATTTTAATGTTCCCCAAAAGATAGCAGGGCTAACCAGTATGAACCACATTGGAATCATATCATATAATGTCACTGGAGAGTCTGCTTTCCCAAACCTGAATCCAGGGGCTTCTCTTTCTAAGATGGCCATAAATGGATAACAACCTAATAGGCATTCCTTCCTGCTGGAGTGTTACACTAGGATTGTGTTGGTGAACCTATGGCATGCATGCCATTTCTGCCACATGAAGCCATTTTGGAGGGCATGTAGAGAGATGGGAGGGCAGGGAAAGAGGAGGAAGCGGCATGGCCCTGCTCCTTCTGTTCCCCTGCCCTCCCGTCGATTCAACTGCCTCTTCAGAGATAGTTAAAGGCATGGGAGGGTGGGGAAGAGGAGGAATAGGCTCACACCTTTTCCTCCTCTCCCCCCAGCCCTCCTGTGCCTTCAACTGACTCCCAGAGACAGCTGAAGGCCCGGGAGTGTGGGGGGAAGACGAGGAACAGCTGCGCCCCTGTTCCTCCTCTTTCTTGCTGTCCCGGGCCTTCAGCTGTCTCCAGAGAGGCAGGTGAGGGCCCAGGTGGGGGGAAGAGGAGGTCCCACCCATGGAAGGCAGAAGCCCCCCCCCTGGAAGTCTGCCCTCCAGCACCAGTTAATACCCAGTGGTGGAACACCTTTAAGTTGGGGAATTCGGTCTCTAAAAGGTTTGCCATCCCTGCATTAGGGAGTTCTCAGACTCTGTTACAGTAACAAATATACCCCCCCCCAAAAAAAGGAAAAAGGAAAAGAAAACATAAACAGATCCTTTTAAAAAAATCTCACAGGAAAGGAGAAATGGGGTGTCGCATTTTATTGTTGTTGTTATAGACATTAGCTAATAGGTGCCCATGACTTACACGTGGTCTTTCATTGTTGTGTTGGACATAGTGGAAGAGACACCAATTAGAAATGAAATTTGCCCAGAAATAAGGATCCTGCACAAAAGAATAGCTAAAGAAATAGACTAGCCACTTTTATGTTACCAAAAAGAGTGGGTTGATATAAAATTAACAGTTGCAGATGTAAGTGTGTAGCTGTGAATATATAACAGCAGGCCTGTTTGCCTACTGAGCCTGTTGTATTGATGGTACACACTGTTGGGGAACATCAAAGCTCTTGCTCTCCCATCTTCCTTAAACTGAACCTGGACTAGATTGTCCTTCAGACAGAGGACAGTTCCTGTAAATGTAGCCTGCATTCCAATTAGAGCAGAAACAATGAATCAGTGGGATTTACCTAAATGTTGATTCACCATTCAACAACTGATCCAGTGGGTCCACATTATTTGGAATAAAGCAATAGGGTTGAGGCCATAGCCACCCTATGCAAGAAGGACTTTGAATCCTGCTGCTCTTTTTCTTCTGCTCCAGAGACTAGGTTCTAATCTGCACTGCAGAAAAAATGCAGCTTAACACCATTTTAACTGCCATGGGTCAATGGTATGGAAATCTGGGATTTGTGGTTTTGTGAAATATTTAACCTTTTCTCATGCCACAACAAATCCCAGGGTTCCACAAGATGAAGCCATGGAAATTAAAGCAATGTCAAATTGCATTATTGTTTACAGTGCAGATAAGACCTAGGACATGAATCAATTGATTCAAATCACAAGAAAAGATATTGCAACTAAATATTAGGAAAAACCTTCTGACTTTCAGGGGTGTTTGACAATGGAATAAGCTGCTTCAGCAGGTTGCTGACTCTCTTTCATTCGAGGTTTTTAAATAAATTGGATGGTTATTTCTTAGGGCTGCTTTAGCTTTAAGTTCCTGCATGACAGAAGGTTGGACTCTCAGGGTTACTTCCAACTTTATAATTCTGTGATCCCTCTCGGAAAATGTCACATTTCTCATCCCACATAGGTCCAAGGATGCAGACAGATTACTTTGGCCAAGTGATTCTGTTTTTCTTCTAGGGACTGATTCCCTATCTGTCTAGTTTTCCTGGCCCCACTGTAGCAAAAAGGCAGGTGGAAAGAAGGTTCAGAAGCTGCATCTGCCCACTGTTTCTCTCAGCTTGAGATGGTTGCTTTAGAAATATCTACTCCCCAAGTAATTGTAGCTGACACATCATGAGTGGTTTTCATTTCCCTTTTCCTTCACAGGTGACTGGCTGTGTTGGGGTATTAATAGCCAAAGGTTGGGAAGGCTGAGGCTGCTGATCCCAGCAGTAGATTGCCAAGAGCATTCATCTTAGCAGCTAGGACTCATTGCACACCCAACACTTATTTAAATAAATGACTCAGGGCTTTACTGCACAAGCCCTGTTCTTGTAGCTATCCCATCAGTAGGGGTGGGAGGAAGGAAACATGTCACATTCAGAGTCCCAATATTGCACATCTTTGGAATTGTGCGACTGGGGTTGCTGCTGCCATTCCACTCTCTTCCTGAGTCCCCTTTCACTCTGTTTCCTTGCCTTATGCCCTATCCAGCATGCCTTTCAATATTTTGTTTTATTTTTATCTTATTTTTATTTACTTTTCTTTTAACTCACACAGTTCCAGAGTTCAGCTACAGCAATATAAGAAAAAAATTTCTTTTTTAAAAAGAAAAAAAAGGAATAAAATAAAATAAATGCAGCTGGGCTGCTTGGGAATAATGAGGGGGAGAGGAGGGGACACTGATGCCACATGACTGGCAATAATGTGATGCCCCAGGAGTGACATTTTGCACCTGCGGTTGAGAGCTCATTGATGGGTTTCACCCACCAATCAAAAGGGATGCCCTAATCATGGTTGGGAGATGCAGTAGCTACAGACTGGTGGCAGTATCATACAATAATTATTGCTCAAACTGCTTTTTTTCCAGATGCAATTGCAGTTTAAAAGCCACGTGTAGTAATGTCTTCAGAAGTGCAGAGGTTTTTTGCTGACCAGAGAAAGGAGGACTTCATAAACAAACGAAGAAGGAAAAATAGATGAGGAGTGTTCTTTCCTCCCTGTAGTCTAGTGGGCAGCAGGATTTGCCACTAGGATCCATTATTCTCCTCTGTTCATGGTGCTTCAGGCCAAAGTCTCTGAGCTTCATTTATATGGTTTAGATAATGGTCCTGCCAAATTTTACAGTGAGTCAGAGAATATAATACATTAAAGACTGTGAGACACTCAGATAAATGTCAGGAGGAAAGGAAATTTTAGATGAATATATGTGTTCATTGTGCATGGCAGGTGAGTTTCACAAAGAGAGTGAAATCCATGTCCTAAGTAACTTTATTGAATTGGTGCTTGATGTATAATCCATAGCCTTTTGCTTCTGGTGGCTTGGTTACTGCTATTTGCTGTATCTCCTGAGGGGGCTGCATTAATGTTGAACCAACATTTGTGACTCATTTTGTGTTGATTTTTACAAACTCAGGGAAGGAACCACTGAGAAATTGAGCCCCCAAAAGGCCAGTATTTTTTAAAAATACATCTAGGGCAAATCTTGTATGGCAGTTCCTTCTTTCAGAAAAAGAATGTAGCATTATTTCAGAAGAATTGTGAGCTTTAAAAAAAAGTGTTCTCTCCAAAAAGAACTTGGGGTTGGTAGCTCCAACTGACTATCCAGATCTCCTTTCTTTTTTGTTTTGGGGGAGAGGGACATCATTTTACCATTGAAATGATACATCCTAATAGTTTAAAAGGTATCAGCTTTTTGTGTAGTTGTTTGAATGTTGGACTAGGACTTAGGGAGAATGGGATTCAGCCATGAAAATCAGTTGCTAAGAAAACCATAGGATAGGACCAGCATAGCCTGGAGTTAACTTGAAGGTATATAACAGCAACAATAAGAAGAGCCTAAAAGGAATCAGACTGATAGCTCTCTTCCCTCCTGCTTTAAGAAGGGAGGCATTTGACAAAAAACTGACTACATTGCTTGATGGTCACTTTCATGCTCTGCTTTTGGGACACAATTCTCAATTTGCAAACAAAGTTCAAAGACAGTTATGTGGCACCAGTGATGACATTTGGACACTTTAGACCAGTGGTTCCCAAACTTTGATCCTCCAGGTATTTTGGAATTCAGCTCCAAAAAGAGCTGGCCAGCAGCCTGGAATTCTGGGAGATGAAATCCAAAACATCTGGAGGATCAGAGTTTGAGAACCACTGCTATAGGCCATTAACCTTCACCAAGTGGCTATCCCCACTAGAATTGATGGGACTTGGAGGTTAAAGATCATCTGGAAGGCCACTGTTGTTCATCCCTGCTATAGACTCATTAGGAGGACTGTTGCATGGTCACTTATGCCATTATTCATTATATGCTTTGCCTCACTCACAATAACAACAAATACTTTTTTCCCAAGACCATAATAGAGTCTTCAAAGTCAAGTACAGACTACCATTGCAAAACATTCCAAGAATTTGAAATCTGAAAGGATTTTGTTTTGCTTTGTTTTGTTTTGTATTGTATAGTTCTGCTTCACCAAAAATGTCACCATAGTTTCATTCTCTGAGAAGAGCTCCACAAAACTGAATTGGCATTTTCAGTACAGCTCTAGATAGGACATTCTGGATTTAGTTCACTCTCTGTGGATATGCTGAAATGTCTTGGTGCCCTTCTTGGAGGAGACTTTTTAAAAGCTGTGCCTGTTTGTAAATGTTATAGATTGTTTCTATATCAGGAATCTGACCCTGATCTTTTTTATTTAAAAAAGAAAACCTATCTGAACACAAATAAATAAATAAATAAATAAATAAATAAATAAATAAAATCTTCCTGGTTTTCTGAGAAGGTTGAAATTTCTGTTGCGTCTTCCATTTCAAAGCTCTGAATTTAAAGATTTGTGTTTACATGTATCTATGCTAAGGAGGGAAATATTATAGCTAGCCAAAAAATCCCAAATGTTTTGCTCCATCCTCATCCAGAGGCCCATATTGTTTAAAATTCATCATTAGAATTTCTTCATGAAGCGAAAACACATTTACCCCACTGTATGATGGATTTTCAGAATCTGGAAAAGCTCTTTGCCTATGCGCCAAACTTTAATTACTGTATTTCCTAGATCATAAAGTTAGTGTATCAGCCATTTTAAAAATCTGGCTCATGCTTCTGTACTGGAGCACTAAAAATGTGGCTTATTTTTAGAGGCTGACTTTATTTGAAAACCTGGTCTTCACAGTCTATTGATGTTTCCTATGAGTCTGAGGCTGGGCTGATACAAATAATGGTGGGTTAACTGGGGATAGAGCAGCAGCAATGGTTGTTTAAACAGCAGGTAGTGTTGAAAGAGAGCAAAGTGTTGTCTCTCCTTTTTGTCGCTCATGTCGTTTTGTTTTTTTTCTATGTGACAGCCTTTGATGACTGACAGAAAATTAGGTGAAAAGGAACACATAATATGAAGATTCAGTAGAAAGCCAGTATGATGTAATGCTATGCTGGGTGTAACTCTGGGATTGTGGGGTCTCCAAGACCTCCTTATGCTTCTGCAATTGGCCATTTATGCTGGCATAAGTCACTGACAGGACTCCAGCCTAAGGATCCTAAGTGGGTCCCAAAAATTATATGTATCTTTGTCCAGGACTCCACAAGCAAGGTACATACACACAATGAATTTAAACACTATTAAGCTGGTAATCAGCCCAAGACTTACTAATTAGAAGACAATCCTTTAATAACCCAATTTAGTTGCAAAAGCATGAATGCTACCCTATTGTGTTCCAGCTGTTTATAACAGAAGAGAATCAGCTGCTTATTTCTTAGGCCAGGTGTATGAGGTTGGCAAAATCTTTGTGCTGTTGTAGTCTTCTCTCAGGTCAAAATCTGTCAGAATCCTCCACTAGCAGTAGGCATAGCTGGAGCCAAAAACAGATGGAGTTATTGATGTGACCCTTACATGTGTTCAGTATATATGTGACAACAAGAAACTAATCTGACAGCAGGAGAACATTACATGTGAGGTGTCGAATTAGTCAAAAGTCCTGGAACATGCAAAGGATATTTCTCTTCAAAATACATTAGGTGTTTATATATAATTATTAAATTCATTCTGTTTGGAATTTCATGTCTACTCTATTTGGCACTGAATTCACTTTCAGTTTCCTGTGTTTAGTTCACACACAGTTACGGTATATCTAGACAAACTCCTTCAGCCTGGGGCGTTCTGCAAGAATACATTAATGATGTGATGAAATGTGTTTGTTAACATTTTCTCATGTAATAGGGAAAAATCACTATTTTCCTTGTGGCGGAAACATTTTCATCCTTGAAGAATATTTGTTTGGAATGGTAAGAAATAGTAGGTTTATTTGTCATGACTCTCCTGTCTCAAAAATAATTATTACTCATTCACAGATACTCATGGTCTTTGACTATATAAATGAAATCAAACTACAAGAAAAGAGAGAGTGGTGGAGTCTCATTCTTTGGAGATTTTTAAGCTGATGTTGGATGCTCATTTGTGCTTTGATTGTGTCTTCTTCCATGGCTGGGGGGTGGACTGGATGGTTCTGGTAGTCTCTTCAAACTCTGTGCTTCTACGAAATCACATTCTTCGTACACATTCCAGAATTATTCTGGCCTCCCACCCTCTGTTTAATTCCTCATGCTGTTACATTGCTTGTGATTGTCTCAAGTTTCTTTGCTTAAGGTACATTTCCACTTAATTACTTAGGGCTACCCTGAGAAGAGAAGAGAGGAGTAGGCAACTTCAGGACAGAGGATGTTCTATGCTGCCTCTACAATAATGCAGTTTGACACAACTTTAAGTGCTGCAGCTCCATCCTACAAAATCCTGGAATTTGTATTCTTACAAGGTCTTTAGCCTTTTTTGACATTGAGTGGATGGGGTACCTCACAAACTATAAATTTCAGGATTCTGTAGGATGGAGTAATGGTAGTTAAAATGATGTCAAACTGTAGATGCACCTTTAGGAGTGTATTGCAATGTTAAATAAATCGCCTTATCTGATCTAGCTTAATATTTAAATCAGGTGGCATCCTGATATTATCACAAGGATTTAGCCACCGAATTTGCCACTCAAATGCAGCCCAAGTCTATCCCTATTCCCAGGGCACTCAGTGCGGCACCTTTTGAAGCTGGGAATTTTCTGGCTTGAGAAAATGGCCACTGGAGTGGCCCTGGGAGTGGGAATGGACCCGGGCTGGATTCGGCCAGCACATCTGGTGGCTAAATCCTTGCAGTAATATCAGGATGCCACCCAATTTAAATTTTAAGCCAGATCAGGTAAGGCAATTTATTTAACAATGCAATAAGCTTCTTAGTAAGGTACTAACAGCACAGTGTGGTGACTCTGTGGGCAGCTCAGTTATGCACTGCATTATAAGTGGGTGAGGGATCATATTATGAACAACTTTAGAACCCTCTTCCATGAAAAGGGAAAATTTTTGTGGAGCTGGTCAAAATAGCAGATTTTGGTGAGTTAGATTGCTAGTCTTATAATATGCTGATTATTATATATGCTGATTATCATCACAGATTCATCGATTCCACCCCTTTAAGATGAATAAAAGCTACACTTATGGCCAGCCTCCCATGCTTCCTTTGGGTGTGGATTAAAATACTATTTTCCTTTATCTAGGACACATCCCACATTGTTACTCTTGTATTCACTAATAGGCACAGGAATTTGATGCATGCCTTGATCTGAATAAGGAGGATCTGAACAAGAAGAAACACACATACTCAGAGACTATAATGTATCCCTGCCCTTTGCTAGAGATGCTGCACCCCAGAAACTCATTAGTGCACTGAGCAGTGAACAAAATGAATATTGGCTTGCATTAGAGTTCCTTCTTTGGAAAGTGGAGCAGGCTTGAATCCCAGATGGGCCTGCCAGTTCCAGCTAATAAGAAGGATATTTCACAGATCAGGCACGGTTTAATGAGAGTAAAGAAACATTCTAAGATGCAGATTAGAGAGTGCAGGAAACAACTACTGTGGACAGACATGCTGTAATGGCCTCTTCTCAGGGGTGCTAATCCAGCATCTTGGGAGTAACAGAAAGAATGAAGAATGGAACCAGCCAACATACAAGAGAGACCATTCCATACCAGATCATGCACAGCTTTGTAAAAGGTCTAATTTATCTTTTCTGAGCTCAGGCAAAAGCTGTGCCTGTTGATTTTTTGTTCTTGTTTCTGACCCCATATTTAGTGTCCACTATATCCACTATATATATTCAGATTTAACTAAATGTGAATTAATATTGAAGCACTCTTGTGAAAGTACAAATTTAACACTGACCCAGAGCACTTTCAGTTCAATACTAGTTCACCCTGCTCACACACATACTAAGCACACATTGGTTGCAGAGCTGAAACAAATATTCACAGATATTAAATATTCAAAAAAATTAGATATACAGGCATCCCTCCCAATTCATGTGGGATCCATTCTGGACCTCCTCCCCATCAATCTAGAAAAATGTAAATATTCAAGTTGCCATGGGTTACAATTGGTGTGCGCTCCTGTGTGCAGCACTGTGTGTGAGTGTGCCATTTTATCCTTCCCTGCTTGCCATCCGTGAAGGACCAAGACTGCTGATTCCAAGTCTGCGAATGGGGAAGGACAGGTGTAATCACCTATTGAAAGTGTATTTTGCAACCTCTGAATAGGAAACCTTATAAGAAGGCAAAAACCAAAATATTATGTACTACTGTGTATTAGCCGTTAAATCAGGGGTCGGCAACCTACAGCCTGCGGGCCGCACCTGGCCCACGGAGGCCTGTTGACTGGCCCCTGCCCGGTCCTGCCACCTTTCGCGGCCGCGGGGTCCTCTGAGGTGGCATTTTATGTTCCAAAATGGTGCACAGAATCTTGCGCGACCTTTCCCGTCGATGGGGAAGGTCGTGCAAGACTCCAGGCACCATTTTGTGTTCCAAATGGTGCCCCGGAGGACACCCGCGGCCGCCAAAATGGCGCCTCCATGTGCGTATACATGTGCACAATGGTGGGAGTCATGCACATGCACACACATGGAGAAGTGTGCGCACTGACCCCCAGCACCATTCCCCCCCTCAGCCCGCCAGCAAAAAAGGTTGCCAACCCCTGTGTTAAATGTTAGATTAAAAAAATGCCACTTCAAATATTGTCTGATGCCTAATTCATTAGGCCATTGGGCATATACACTGTATGTTATGCTACATTTTTATATACATGCAATGAAAAGCAATGAGTAACATCATGAATAACAAACTAAGGTCCAAAACAAACTGCAGAAGTAATCTGGCTCAATGCTAGGAAATTCTGGGGATTGTAATTTTGTGAGACATTTAGGCTTCTCTGTTAGAGAGCTCTGGTGCCACAGTAAACTACAATTCCCAGGATTCCCAAGCACTGAGCCAGGGCAGTTGAAGCAGTCTCAAACTTGTGTTTTGGACCCAAGTTACATTTTAAAACATTGCAATAAATAAAGAGGGTTCACCACTAAAAAAAAACCCACAACAGTTCCAAGTAACAGAAATGGGTTACAAAAAGAAAACAGCAACTTTCCAATCTCTGTATTTGCCTGTAAATACAACATTGGATTTACACCTATATATCTTTGCATATCTGGTGATATGAGAATTGTCAAATGGTTCCTCCCAAAGAAGTGATTATTCATTTATTGCAATCTGGTATTCAATCCCAGGTTCAGCCTAACAACTGAAAAAAATGAGATATTTGAGAGAAAATTATAAACATTACACTAGCCCTGTTGATAGAAAGAAGGAATTATGAGATTTCAGAACTGTAAATAACACCCATTACAGGCAACAATGATATTGGCATGGTCCCATACTAGTTTTCTGGCAAGAGAATGGTCATTTGATTATTCTCTGTTGTGATAAGGGATGTGTATCTTTATATTTTTCCTTTTTGCATGCAAGAATTAATAATTTCAAAGCATTCTCCAAGGTGGTCAAGATTATGTGAATAATTGTGCACTTTTTGGGATTTTTTTTATTTTGTGAGATTTTTTCCCCCCAAAATCAGGGTTTTTTTGCATTTTTTCCTGCACAGAATATAATATTTTACACATAAAATATTTATTTGCACAACCCCCAGTGTTTTATGCACAAAAATAATGTCTTGTCCTGTGTATAAAACTCAACATTTTATATGCAAATCCTGAAAGTTTTATGTGCAAAACCAACTTTTTAGGTTGTGTGAGTTATTGCTGCTCTAAAGAAGAAGAAAGAGTAATGCTCTATTTGCTCTTGTGCAGAGGAGAAAAATCTGGTGGTGACAATTTTTTTAAAAAAGTTGAATATTTCTTCATACCTTTTCTCATTAAGGACAATAATAATGGCAACAGAAAAAATGCCAATATTATTTACATCCCTAATTGTGATGTAGGGTCACATATGCAACCATATTGAAAGTGATGTGTGAACTACCCATGGCATAACCCTATACAATAACCATAATTACATAGTCCACCTTAAATTGGGACTGGAGTGGAATGATCACATGTTCAGATGACATGTCACATTTCATTTCCAATATATATAAGCAGGTACAGAGCTACCACTCATACAGAATTTACAGATTTACCAACATACAAACTATTCCTTTACTCTGGGACAAATTATATGTGAGTTAGATACTAAGACCTCTTCAGTGTGTCTATTGCAAAATGTCAGAAACCATGACTTTGGTAGAGTTTCTCTTTCAACTCACTTCAACCTCTAAACCACATCTTCGGCTGCATCTGCACTGCTAAAATAAAGCAGTTTAACACCACTTTGACTCAATTCTTCTGGGATTTGTACTTTGGCAGGGCACCATAGCTCTCTAACAGAAAAGGGTAAATATCTCACAAAACCACACATCCCAGAACTCCAAAGCATTGAACCATGGCAGTTAGTGGTGTCAAAATGCTTTATTTCTGCAGGGTAGACAAGGCCTTGGACACATAAAGAAGTCAGAAGGTAGACCAAATTTATATTAACAAGGTGTATATTATACAATACCCAAATACATTAGCAAATCACAGTCCTGTCCTTTATGAACACTGCCCTAAAACCAATTGTGTTTTGTTTTTAATCTGCTCTCTGGATTTTTATTACATCAGCCTTTACAGCTCAAGGTAGTGTCCAAAAAGCAATTTATTATGTCAAGACATTAGGAAACAGGATCTGTAAAGCATACATCAAACTAATACTTTTAAAAAAGGAATAAAATTTGACTACAAAAGGGCAAGGATTTATAAGGTCATGCTTTTCAAGGAATAAGAAATTTAGAATGCTGCCAAGAGATTGAAAGGGTGCATGATGCATGACTATCCCAAGAACCATGGGTATATATATATATATATTTCAAGTAATCAAAAATTGTCACACAGTATGAGGTTCATCTGAACTTAGTGGGAGGCTCAACAGCCCCACTGGGGATCATGAGTGTTGTCTATCAGATTTGGAGCTGACAGATAAGGCTGCAACCCTGATGAGATTCATGGCCTCGGGTTGTTTCTGTGACAGAACAAATCGTTACACTTGAATTGATAAGGAGAAGTCGTATATGGGATGAGAATTAGCAGCAAACATAGTTCAGTAGAAGGTCTGATCCTGCAGGACTCAGAGTCAAGATAGTGCTCAGGACCTTGACAAAGAAAGGACAGTACACAATGTGCTGCCTATACAGAGGAAACACACCTGTGCACTTCAGATCCCTCAATTAGGCAGAACTGACACAATTGATTAATTGTGTTGCGGTACTAGCATAGTCACACTTGTTTGATTTCACAACTCTTACCAAACTAGATAAATGCTGGTAAATCCAAATCACCAAATGTGTCTGAGGAAGTAGGCTCAAGTCTACAAAGGCCCATGCTACCAACTTCTTTCTTTCAGCTAGTCTTGAAGGTGCTATGCGATCTCTTTCCATACTGATTTTACAGACTAACACAGCTACATCTTTGGATTCAGACAAAATGATGTTCATGATTCTTATTTTTTGATGGTTCTTATTTTGTATCAGTTGTAATTTTTAAGCAGTTTTAACCCTTATTCATTTTATATTGAGAGTTTATATATTGGAAGAGATTATTTGACTACAAAAGATATCTTGTAAATATGGGACGGTACTGCACCTTAATTCTTATCAAAAAAGGAATCATCCCTTTTTCTGAGGAGAGTGGTGAAAGATAAGAGCTTAATCCATTTTGGGAGAACCCAAAAGAAGCACTGACTCCCTCTACTTTCTCAGTGCTTCTTTGGGGGGAAGCACTAAAGAGCCTCTGCCACTGCTATTTTCACATTCAGGCATTCAAAAGGCCAAAGGTGATGCCATGGCAGAGAGAGCAGAGGGGGGCAGTGGTTCCTTTAAATTCTCCCAGGACAGATTAAACTGTCATCTTTCACCACTCTACTCAGAGAAGGGGATGATTCCTTATTTTTTTTCTATAAGAGTTAATATTTATATTGACCTATGGATAAGCTGACCCAGGTTTTTTAGGTCAATTTTTGACTAAAATTTCTAGACTTATACATGAGAACATACAGAATTATCAGAGAGGAGAAGAAGCATTTATGAGATTTTGTGCCACAGGAGCTAGATAAAATTGATCAGCTTTGGGTATCTGGGCATTGTGTATTGCAGTTTGGAATCCATAAATGAGATAACCTATAATTCAATTTCCAACTGGTCTTGCCACCTCATTTTTATATCCAATGGCTATGTCTTTGTCCACAAACAACTATCATTAAAACTGGTCTTGCTACTTTATTTCCATACACAAAGGATTTTGCATTTGAATTGACATTCTCACACACCAAGGCCATATATATGTCTGTCCCTGGGTTCCACTCCATCAAAAGCATCTGAGGAAGTAGACTGAAGTCTATGAAAGCTCATTCTGCCAAATGCTTTTTTCAGTTAGTCTCAAAGGTGCTCCAAGATCTCACTAGATAATCTAGAGTTACAGATCCGTAACTGCTCTAATACAATATTCACTAATACAATAATAGCAGGTAGCTGAACTGAGTGATGAGGATCTGTTCTGTGGCTGAGGGGGAGCACCAGGATGATGTTTCCAGCCCTTTCTACCAATGAGTGAGAGTGCAACAAGGAATTGTGAAGGAGGTCCTGATTCTGATTGTCACAGCCTCATTTGCTGGTAGGAGAAAGCTAGAAACATCATACTAATATGTTCTGATTGGCAGCTGAAGTAACCTCCATCACTCAATGTGGCGGCTGGCTGTTCAGATAGCTTTGGGAGGGTCAGGCCAGGAGACATTATGTAGTTACACATTTGTAACTGAACAATGTAGAAACTCAGCTGATGTATCTTAACTGTGACAGGAAGGTGCAATTGCACCACTTTAGCAAGCTAATGCTTTTGGCTATCCCTGTTCCATAAATACAACTAGTTTATCTTTCCACCCCATGCTCAGTACATGGAGTTTTGCACTCTTATATTGTTTTGTTTCCTTGGTGCATTGGGACTGTTTGCCTGAGGCCAGCACATACATGTTAAAATATAAACTCTTCCATTAGGAAATAGCATCCCCCCCACCCATTTTAGAGACCACATTTTTATATTTTGGGGCAGACTACATCTCCTGTGGCTTCAAATGCATTTAGGTTGAAAATTTTATTTAAAAGCAAACATACCCTTGATCACACAGACATTCTAGAATGGATTATTCAAATGCTAATTTGTATTTTGTTATAATAATTGGTTTGATATGAAGACCACTTTGTGTCTCTGTCATAGCCCTAGTGTGGAAGGAGCCTTCACCGCCATGAGCTAAAGTGTGAGCCTCACTAGCACCCCAAACAGGGTCACATCTGCATTTACAGTCATTTGCAGATCAAAAAGGCCAGGCTTAGGAGCTGCCAAGCAGGATATTCACACCTAGAAGATTTATGAGTGCCACCCAGGATGTGTCAGGCTGAAGATGAGGTAACATCAGCTTCCTATGTCCTCTCCTTTGGAAATTGCCTACTTCAAAGTATAACAATCAGAATCCTTTGATATAAAATAGCAACTCTTCGCCTCAGCCTAGGATTAATTTTATAATTGCTCCCCAAAATCCTAGGCACATGGGGGGTCTGGAGAGATTTCATGGTGACACTGTGAGAGTCCCCAGCTTTTTCCAGTGTCCTTTCCCTGTCATAATGGTTGAGTCTGTCCCCCTTCATTCATCTTTGGAGCAGCCTCCTTTCAGGTAATTATCACCATTAGAAAGCCTTGTGTGTCCTATCCAAGCTAACTACTTTACTCCTGAATTCTTCTGTCTGGGCCTGCATGTTAGGATGTTTTTGTTGTTTGATCCTCTGTGTATGTGTGTGATTGCTTATGGATTTATTTTTCTCTCTTAATAAAAGTACCATTCTTTTGGGGAAACGCTGTCTTTGCAGGAACTGTTCCCTCTATCCCCCTGCATACAATGGGTTTAGATCCTATTTATTATTTTTGAGCTAATTATAAATTCCCCAAGGTCAAATTCTTATTTTAAATTTTTTTCACATAATCTTCTTTCTCCTTGTGGTCTTTCTCCTTTGTCCCAGAATGGCTGCTTATATGTTGCCTTTTGAAAGGCATTACCTCACTAGTTCTTCATCTTTACACTGAAACTTAGATTGAACCATTTAGATTAAAACTTAGATTAAAAAGAAATAGACCATGCCTTCAGGTAGAGGACTACCATATGATGGCCTTTCAAGTGTAAAATAGGAAATCTGGCCATCTTACAGCAATCCTTGGTTGTAATTTTGAATTTCAATCATGTAGACACACAGAACTGTGATCAATATCATACTTTAATATACTAAATTTGTTGCCTCCTCTCTGTGCTGGCAATGGAGCAGACAGTACCACTAACATGGACTCAGCTGTTGGGTGAATAATACACTGATTTCACATCCAACCTAGTAACTGCATCTGTCCTTTTATGAACAGTTTGTCCTGCCTTTTAAGATTGGATCTGTTCCCAGTCCTGCAAGCAGGAGAAGAGAAGGGGATTTATGTACTGAA
Organism: Phrynosoma platyrhinos; assembly: GCA_020142125.1. Classification (NCBI taxonomy): domain Eukaryota; kingdom Metazoa; phylum Chordata; class Lepidosauria; order Squamata; family Phrynosomatidae; genus Phrynosoma; species Phrynosoma platyrhinos. Next base: position 215,485,884 of record CM034706.1, read on the forward strand.
TCTAGATATTCTTCTTCTCAGGGGGCTAATCTTTTTTCCACATCAGCCACAAACTAATGTGGGAACTGTGGGAACAAAGCACCCCACCTGTGTTTTATGATTCCAATCACAGCTTGACTAATGGCAACAGAACCATAAGTTCAAGCCTGCCAGCATGATAGAACTAGTGCATTCTGGGACTGTTATTCTGGCATCAGAGAAGTCAATATCCATCAGGCTTCCAGTTTCACTGCCAGAGCTTGGCATATCTTTTGGTACTCTGTCAAGTGAAATGTTGCCCCTCCTTTTATCAGCTTAAAGACAGAGAAGATAATTCTTCTGTATCTTGTCAAATCACACAAATGGTGTCACAAATAGTACTCTTCCTCTGAACTTATAGTTCAAAATGGATTGCTGTTGCTAACTGTCATCAAATTTACTTCAATTTATGGCAACCCCATGGATGAGAGACCTCCATGTCACCCTACTGGCAACAGCCACACTCAAACATTGCAGCCTTAGAGCCTTAGAGCTGTGGGTTCCTTGATTGATTCTTTTCATCTGGAATGCATTCATCCTCATTTTCTACTGCCTTCTACCTTACCAAGCATTACTGTCTTTTTAGAGAGTCATGTCTTCTCATGATATGGCCACAGTATGACAGTCTTCATTTTGTCAACTTGACTTCTAGGGAGAGTTCAGGCTTGATTTGCTTTAGGACCCATTTATTTGTCTTTTTAATAGTCTGCAGTTATCTTCTTCAGCACCACATTTCAAATAAATTAATTTTCTTTCTACTAGCTTTCTTCACCGTCTTGCTTTCACAATCATACATAGAGGTCCATGACATACATATGTCATGGACAATACCAATTTTAATATTAAGTGATATAGCTACACTTAAGGATTTTGTCTACACTTCATGATCTTGTTTAATTCCTTCATAGTTACCCTTCCAAGTCTTTAGCCAAATATGGTGATCAATCCAGAACTTGCAGAGTCCAATTCCTGGTTCTGGTATGAACTGTCCAGATGATGTATGGCTAGTTCAGCACTGAATCAACTCTATACCATCCTTTAAACATTTTTTTTAAAAAATCACCTTTCACTCCAGAGCCCTCAATAATAATGTTTACAATGTGCCCCATTGTGCTGCCCCAAGCCACTGCTACTGGTACAAGTTAGAATCATAGAATCATAGAGTTGGAAGAGACCACAAGGGTCATCCAGTCCAACTCTCTGCCATGCAGGAACTCAAAATCAAAGGATCCCTGACAGATGGCCATCTAGCCTCTGTTTTAAGACCTCCAAAGAAGGATACTCCACCACAATCCGAGGGAGTGTGTTCCACTGTTGCTCTC
>CM034706.1:215504745-215525349 GCA_020142125.1 Phrynosoma platyrhinos
TATTAAAATTAAAGGCTATAATCACTGCTAATGTTTTCTTTCTTTTTTCTTTTTTCTTTTAATGCTTTTTGACATATGCACATATTCTAAGCCCCACTCACACCTGGTCATTTCTCCCACACATCCCACAGCCACCATTTATTGTAGTTCCCTCCCCATCCATCTGACCTTTAGAGTGAACACAAACCTAAGAGATTTTTGTTAGTTCTTTGGCATTGTTTTCCTTTGCTTCATCCTTTACATCTTTTGTTGCATGCGCCTAAGTTTTACACTTGACTTATCCACAGGTCATATTAAAATCCATACATTTGGTGCTAAAACCTGCTTTTGACTTACACTTGTGGTCAACTTATATATGGGTATATATGGTAAGTAATAAGACAGTGCACATGCTGTAAAAATGGAAGTAGCTGAAAGCAATTACTGCTACGCTTGGAAAGAGATGAGATTATCCAGCATTATATAACAATCATAATATGATTTAGTTATGCCTTACTTATTGAGAAAAGAAATTAATTGGCAGGTAACTCATTATCTGTAATATTTTAATTCCAGGTGGAATCACTCTTGCTTCTTGCCCCTGATGTTTCTCCATCTCATACTAAGCTGCTTCCCAGTGATCTGTGCTACGTCTACTACATAGAATAGTATGATTTGAATGTGTAGGTAACAGGTACAAGACAATCTTGCCAGTTTTGCACAACCATAATAATAATAATAATAATTTTTATTTATAACCCGCCCCTCTGCAGAGCAATCGGGGCGGGGAACAGCAAGGTTAAAACAGAGCATAATTAAAACATTCCCTTCCCCTTCCCGCAACCCCCTCCCCCCCACCCCATCCCCTTAAAATAAGATTAAACCATGAATTAAATTAAAAATACAACATTAAAACAAATTATAACCATATGTTTGCTGCCAGAGCAACTTATGTTGCATATCTTCCTAACCACTCTTGAAAGGTCAGATTTCACTCCTTCCCTCCTCATATATTTTAGTCTGAAAATGCACTGCATAAAATACCTAGATACACAGAATAGGCCCTGCAAACTGTGCTCATTTACAAATAAAGGAAAATGCCAAGATTGTATCTCCCATATCCTAATAAGAGGCAAAAATGTACCATAGTTAGTTTAAAAAAAACAATGACCCTTAACCAGCTTTAGGACTGTATATAATTCAAGATTTGCTAGTCAAGTCTTCCATCCAGTTTTAATTATTGGCTGATTGGCAAGCTTAAAAAATTAGACAATTCGCTTTGTTTGAAGGAGGGCTGCAAGCTTTAATTACTTTAATTGCCAGATGAAGCAACTGAAACTTGAGCTGATTGTCCAGTTTAATCAGTGAGGTTGAGATATAAGAGCACAATTCCTCTGTACATTTTTAAAAAGCCTACTTCAGTTTGATACATTGTGGAAATGGAATGTAAAAGAGGAAATTTATTAAGGATGTCCCTCTACTAATGATTGATAATTTTTCAGGACAAACTCATAAGTACTTACTAGAGAATATTAGAGAATAGACTTTCTACTAAAGTGGAACAGGATGGTCCTATTTTATATATAAAATAATAAAAAAATATTTAGTGCACCTTCAGTACCTCCTAATAATAATAATAATAATTTTTATTTTTAATCCGCCCCTCTGCTAAGCAATCGGAGCGGCGTACAGAGTTAAAACAAGACAGAAGTTAAAACAATTCTGTCCCCCCAATCCCTGACCCACCCACCCCATAAAAATCGAATTGTTTGAATCTTTGCTGATGCATAAAAGTATTCAAATCTGATCCATTAATCAATCCATTAAGCAGAAGGTGAATTGTCCACTAAGAATTCTTTCATCATCTGGCAGGTTTAATTCAACTATATTTCCTGACAGTAACATTTTTCCTTGCTTTAATAAATTAAATAATGTTTTTAAAACATCATTGTTAATATATTGCCTATATGGGGAGATGTCTTTAATTGTTTACAACATTGCCATCAACACCAGAGCACTATTTTAAGGGACAGTTCTATTTAAAATCAAATTAACACTCACATGTTAATTTGTGACTAATGAATGAATTGATTATGTGTGCCAATATATCAATTAGCGCTTTTAATGCTAGTAAAAATAACACAAAGAGCAACTTGAGATTATAAAGAAGAAACTGAATGAGAGAATGAGTTTAAGTCAGAAGGCAAATGAAAACAATTATAGAACACAAATGATAATGTTATTTCCCTTCTAATTTGTCTCTCACTCACAACTGTATTCTTTTCATAAGAAAAGTTAAAAAGCAAAGCAAAAGCAAAGCAGCTTCATTTATATACCGCTTCATATCGCACATGGGATGTCTAAGCGGTTTACAACTGTGAGCTGATTGCCCCCCAACAATCTGGGTACTCATTTTAGCGACCTCGGAAGGATGCAGGCCTGAGTCGAGCCTCAGCCCTGGCTGGTTTTGAACTCGCAACCTTGTGGTCTATGAGTGAGTGGCTGCAGTACAGGCATTTAACCACTGCGCCACCAAAAAAAAAACAAACAAAAAACCAGTTCTACTGTTTTGTCTTTTTTCCTATCTGAGTACATCCACATGGGCCATGTTTTTAAGAGGTCAGAGGCACTAACACAAAAGCAATGGTTTTTGCTTTTGTTCTTGGTACAGTAATCAAGATATAAATTCAAGTGTTCAAAATGTCTAATGCAGTCTGCAAACCCAAACACACTTATTAGGAGTGAGTCCCAATGAACACAGTAGAAATTATCTCTATATAATCTCCATAGCAGTGGTTGTCAAATGACGCATTGGGACCATTAGTGGTTGAGAGAGTTGCTCAAGTGGGGGAGGCATGACATTTGGTTTTCTGACCCCCTCTCTTCTTCCTCCTTCTCTTCACAAACTTTTTTATGTGTAAAATGTACACATGTTGCCTCCAATATTGAATTTCTTTAAACAAAACTGTTACTATTTGAACTATATTTCATCATAAAATATTAAAATATGTATATACATGAATGTGCAAATGAAAATATGCACACAAAATAAACAAAATATTTTTATTCATATACTAAGTTGAGTTGGGAGGTGCAACGTTCACATGTTAATGTAACAGGGGGCCCAAGAGCAAAATGTTTGAATACCCCTGCTCCACAGGATTCCACTACTTGGTCTTTGACATTAAGCAAATGAGCTTTGTGATGGCAGTGGCTGACAGTCACGGTTGAACTTGTGTCACCTCCCCTCTCTCTTTTAGTCCTCCATACCATCTAAAAACCGACTCTGGACAGTTTCTCAGGTCTTCACAGCTGGTACAGGGGACACACGGGGAGGCTGTGGCAGTGAGGGCAAAACACTCTCCTCCAGGACCACTAGGTTCCATCCCTCCATCAGAAATCCACTGTTGGATCATTTCCTATATATTTTATTTATGAAATTTTTATACCACTCAGTTTCATCATTAATTATTCGTGCCATCTCTGGATAATCATGAGGTATTTCTAAAGGAAATGTATAACTACAGAAAAAGAGCTTCCACCTAAACCTTAGGAAGAACTTCTTAATATTAAGAGCTTTACAACAGTGGAACATGGGCTCTCAGAGTGTGGCAGAGTCTCCTTTGGAGGGTTTTAAGCAGAGGCTGGATGGCCATCTGTTGGGACTACTTTGATTGTGTATTCTTGCATGGCAGGATGTTGGAGTAGGTAGCCCTTGTGGGCTCTTCCAACCCTATGATTCTTTGATTCAAATAACATTTAGCTCCCCTAGAGATTTTTTTAAATATATATATATATAACATAAATAGGTTTTCAAACTTGCAACTATATTTGTAAGACACTTTTATGACCAGTTGAAATTCCCTCCCTAAAAACATCCCTAAATCCTGTGGCATATAATGAGATAATGGTAATCTTTGCTGGAGATGAGCATCAAGAAAGGAATTGTCTAGAAGAATAGATGGCATTGTGGAAGCTGATAAAATATTGTTTTCCCCAAAGGCAAACAATAATATTCATTGTGAATGAACACTTAGCAGCTATTCAAACCACTCGCAGAAAAGAAAGAAAAAGAAAGGTGATGATTGCCTGAGGAAGCTTTCAGATGTGCCTTTATGGGTATATGAAAGCAAGAATCCCAACAGTATTTTTAATAAAGCACCTGAAAAGATAAAGCAGGTAAATTTCTAGAATCTGTGCTCAGAATGAAAATCCACCTTAGAAATGACAGGCAAAGATATCCTTATTTGCTTGATAGCAGAAATATCAGTCCGATTTCCTTTTGTGAGGGACTTTTTTATGCCAGTGCTCATGAAGTGTTAACATTCATCGTGGCAGAGAAACCAGAGAGAATTCGCCCAAGCAGAAGAATTGAATGGACAGGTTCAGGGACGGATCCTCAAGGAGCAGTTTACTCTAGCAAATCATCTGTGCCTTTTCCTTTAAAATGTCACACAGCCAAAGCTAATTTCCTTTGCTAATGAGATATTAGCTGAACAACCCATGTTATTATCTACTTTCATGTCAAAGGTACTTGTATGTGTTCAGATCTATTCTCTGAAAGTATCAGTAGTTTGTTCTACTGGTGACTTTTGACAGTAAAGTACTTTGCTACTTTGCTGCCTGTTGTCGTTGTTGTTAACTGTCCTCAAATTGGCCCTGACTCATGGTAACCAAGGGGATGAGACATCTCCAAGACCTCCATTGCTCTACTTAGGTCCTGCAAAATTCAGGCCCATGACCTCCTTAATGAGTCTATCCATCTGGCATGTGGTCTTCTTCTCTTCCTGCTGCCTTTTACCTTCCCTGGCATTATTGTCTTTTCTAGTGAGTCATGCCTTCTCATAATGTGACCAAAGTAAAACAGCCTTGGTTTTGTCATCTTGGCTTCCAGGGAGAGTTCAGGCTTGATCTGTTCTAGGACCCATTTGTTTATCTTTTTGGCCATCTCTGGTATCCTCAGCACTCTTTTCCAGCACCACATCTCAAATGGGTTTTCTTTCTATCAGCTTTCTTTCAACAACCCAATACCTTTGCCTTCTAAATGTACAGTAAATGTCCAACCTCTTCTTGCTTTTAGAATGATTGTTCACATAAATGAACAAGAAAGATTTTGCAGCTGATGTTTTGCAAGAACATCAGCTGGGATCCAATTCTTCACTACATACATTTCTAAAGGAAGAAATGAATAATTTCAGCAATTTTCTTCCTAAAAGAAAGTCTTTTAAATTGCACATTTTCTAAGGCCTATTCCAAGTTCAGGATTTATTCTGCATAAAATTCACATGAAATTTTTCTGTGTGTACAGAAATCAGCATTTTATGTGCAGAAAATAATATTGTTGTTCTGTGCACATAAAATGTAGTTGTGGACTTATTCTGCACAATTTATTTTTTGTATGTATGTTTGAACAGAAAGCAGCATACAACAGGTATCACTATAGAGTACTATCCAGGGATGTTATTCAGTACCAGAGATTAATCTCAGTCTTGTACATGGGATATTAATCTCAGTCTTGTACATTCAGGTGAAGAAAAATAATGTAAATAGAATAATGTAATAGGTTACCAATCGCAGGGTAGCTGCTGCTTACAATATCTGTTTTGTAGCTATTGGTCTTATACTGTGTTACAGCAGAAAGAACACAATGCATGTGCCATTCAGGACATACATTTTTTTTTTAAAAAAAGCCTAAGACTGGTTTGCTGATTCCCCAAAACCTTGATGAATGAAGCACGCTGATTATGACTGTGGATAATAGCAGCTGGAAAGTTGGCCTTCTGAAATCTTCTCTTATATGAGTCATAACAACACCCTGTATCCAAATTTCAGTGTATTCCCAGAGGATGAGCTTGCCTTTACTGCCTGATGATTCCTGAGCCCATTGCACTAGCAGGGAAACAATGTAGCTTTGATTTAGCTAATTTCAGGGAAGTGCAGCACTATTGCTAATTGAACACATGTCAAGTGTAGAAATGAATTGGGGAATGGGAGTGGGCTGGAGTCAGCACTGTTCTCAATGCAGATGGTTCTGGAGACTGCAAACTTGCAAAGATACTTGATGAGGCCATGCAAATGAAACAAAATGAATTTAGGTAGGGTGAAGAATGCTAACTTCAGAAATAATCTGTTATATAGGTGCTGCCCACTGAGTGATGGGCAGAAAAAATATGGCCCAGCAGAAATATTAAGAATAACACCTGAATTAGATGAGTTGTTCTAAGAACTTTAACCTGACTTGAAGCTCAAACCTGTGTAGGTTTATTCAGAACTAAGTCCCATCATGGTCAATAGGCCTTATTCCCTAGTGAGTGAATGTATAGTACTGCAGCTGTAAATTCTAAGGTAAAGTTTCAAATGACTTCCAATGGATTATGAACTGTTGTTGTTGTTAAACACCCTTAAGTCGAGTTTGATCCGCGGTGACCCTGTGGATGAAACATCTCCGAGGCTCCCTGTCTTCACTGCTCAGTTCCTGAAAACTCATATTTGTTGTTCTTCCTTAATAGAGTCCATCCAGCTAGCATGTGGCCTTCCTCTCTTTCTACTTTCCTCCATCTTTCCTAGCACTGTTGTTTTTTTCCAATGAGTGATGCCTTCACATGATGTGTCCAAAATACGACAGCCTCAGTTTTGTCATCTTGGCTTCCATTGAGATTTCTGGTTTGATCTGCTCTAGGACCCACTTGTTTGTCCTTTTGGCTGTCCACAGGATCCTCAGCACTCTTCTTCAGCATCACATTTCAAATGAATTGATTTTCTTCCTATTATGTTTCTTAACTGTCCAGCTCTCACATCCATACATGGTAATAGGGAATACAATGACTTGTATGGTTCTAATTTTTGTGCTCAGTTGTATATCTTTGCATTTTAGGATCTTTTCTAGCTCTTTCATAGCCACCCTCCCCATTCTTTATCTTCTTATGATTTCCTGACTGCAGTCCTGTTCCTATCAATATTTGATCCCAGGTATGAGAATTATTTTACTAATTTTTTTCCCTCATTGTCTAGGATGAATTTGTGTAAATTCTCTGTGGTCATTATTTTTCTTTTCTTTCTAACAGCAAGCCTACCTTTGCACTTACTTCTTTGATATTCCTTAGTACTTGTTTGAGGTTTGTGAGGCTTTCTGCTAGTATTATGGTGTCGTCAGCATATCTCAGAATGTTGATATTCCTTCCTCCTATTTTCACTCCTCCTTCTCTGTGTTCAACCCTGCTTTTCTTACAACATGTTCTGCATATAAACTGAATTATGAATTGAAATTATGAACCATATGAAATTATGAAAAATGAAATTATGAACACATATAATTAGAGATGCCAGTTGAGAACCTAAAGAACATTGAGTATTTATGCACTACTTTCCTGTATAAAATAATTTCAAAGCAGTTTATAACAAGTTCAAAAAATGCATGTAGTTATTATAACAGTTATAGTCTTATGATTACCCCTGCAAGCTCTTTTTGAGGTGCCATCACCCACAAAGGTGTGATAGGCAGCTACCAAAGAAGGAACCTTCTCTGCAGTGGCCACCTGTCTGTGAAATTCCCTCCAGAAAGAGTTTTTTCCTGTTATTCTTATTACATTTAGAGACCAGGATGAACCCCTCCTCTTTTGTTTTGCATTAATCTTTAATTTGTTGGGTTTATTATCATGTTTTAATGCAGATTTTTAAATATCTTTATATGTTAACATTTTAATAGTGAAATCAACTCTCTTGTTGCTTTGTTGAGTGTTCTGAATTTTTATTACTCCCCAACTTATTGCCAGTTGGGTGGTATAGAAATAAAATACATAAATGGATCTGAGAAAAAACCAAATTACCAAATTAGTTTTGTTCCATTTCATATACAGTATTTACCTTTCAAAGAGCCAAGGAAACAGGGGATTAATGTGATTAACTATAGTGACATACAGCCTAATGTCTGGCTTGCTTGGCATGACTGGCTTCCATTTTAAAAAGCACACATTTTGCGAGTCTGCAGTGTTCGCCTGCAGTGATTCTCAAGGCTAATACAAATGTTATAGGGCTATATTTTAATTAAAAAAAAAACATTAAAACATCATCCTTGCTTATTTAAAAAGGTCCAAATGATGTCTTGCAAGCCTTATCCTCCTTTTCTATTCTTACCGCAAAGATTATTTTTTTTAAAAAAACAAACCACAATACCTTTAGTCATCATATGAATTATGACAATCAAAGTTTGTTATTGTTGTGTGCCTTCAAGTCATTTCCAACTCATGATGATCCTAAAATGCAACTATCATGGGGTTTTCTTGGCAAGATTTGCTTAGAGGAGGTTTTGCCATTGACTTCCCCTGAGGCTAAGAACATGTGAATTGCCCAAGTCTCCCAGTGGGTTTCATGGCTGAGCAAAGAACTGAATCCTGGTCTCAAGAGTCACAATCCAACATTCAAACCACTGCACCACACTGGCTCCAGTCCCCTCATTCCTAACTACTTCCAGGATATTTTCAGCCTATTCCCTATTTCTTTCTTTGTCCCTCACCTTCTTTTAATGTTTTAATTTCACAAAAATGAATCTGGAGCCTTGGTGATAAAGCAGTAGACCAGGGGTAGGCAACCTTTTTGAGCCAGGGGCCGGTCCCGCGAAGTCCTGTCCACCGCTGGGCCGAGGGGAGGGGGAAATGGCGGCGCGCGCGCACCCCCGTCTGCACTGCCGCCGCCGTGCAGCTGCCTCTGCGCGCACCGCGGCCGTCATTTTGATTTTCAAAATGGCGGCCACAGGGTGCGCGGCTGCATGGAGGCCAAATGTGTGGCGGCAGTGGCGCGTGGAGGCGGCGACCTTCCGCCTGGGCCAGTAAGTACGGGGACCTGGGCCTTAACCGGCCCATGGGCCGTAGGTTGCCAGTCCCTGCAGTAGACTCTTGTGCTTGGAGAGATCATCACCCTCACACACTAGTTAAGATTTGAAAAGGTGAGGGGTGTGGTTGGAAGCTTTCCCTCACTTATGTTCTCAGATTGATTAGTGAATGTGTATGAGGCTTGGTCATACCCAACACAGGAGTCTGCTGGTTTTGTGATGGAGTGCTAGAGATTTCAAATTTGTTTTCCCTAGAGTTATAATGCTAAAGTGGTACACTAATAAGACTACTCCTGTGTATATCTCTTTGGAGGAAAATTCCCCACCCACCCACACATTCCCTGTGTGAACGGAGGCACTGGATGAGACTGCTTATGGTGTGTGTGAGAGAGGAAGAGTGATCTTTCTCCAAGAAAAGAAACAGAAATAGCACCATTACAGTTTATCACTTTTGCATTATAACGGTCAACATTTTTTTTTTAAAAAAGGATGCACTAAGGGTCAACAGAAGGAGACAATGTGAGAACTTCAACAATCTGGAAACATACCTGGGAGATGTCAGGGGCTGGGATACTACCCCGTCTTAAAAGCAAAAGCAAGGCATACCCAAGTGAACCAAAATGGGCTTTTTTTCTATTGAAATATATTTTTTTCTAAGTCAGGTGTGTTTGGGCAGGGAAGCAATAAGCAGCACCAAGATGCAACATTACACCATTCAATATAAAGTGGCAGAAATCACTAGTCTAGATGAGCCCTTACATGGTTTCTTGAGCTGCAGTCATACTGGAGAATTAATGCAATTTGACACCACTTTAACTGCTATTGCTCCTTCCTATGGAATCCTGGGATTTTTAGTTTGTTGTGGCAACAGAGCTCTCTGACAGAGAAGGCTAAATGTCTCATAAAGCTACAAGTTCCAGAATTCCATAGCATAAAGCTATGGCAGTTAAAACTGTGTCAAACTGCATTAATTCTGCAGTGTAAATGCAGCCTCAGAGAGCCAAATCTTACTAATTCAACTCTTCCTTTTGCTGCTCAGTTCCCCATCACTGTCCAAATTTGCTCTAATTTTTTGGTCACATTTCTTGGAAAAGGAGTCAGATAAAAAATCAGGTAAAAATATGGTGTAGTGGTTTGAGCACTGGACTATCATTCTGGAGGGTTCAAATCTCAACTCTCCACTCATCTCCTAAAGGGAAAACATTCTTTTACCCAGCCATGGGAACTTTGAAAGGCAGTAAAATCTCCTCTGTCTCTTCTCCATTTCCACTTCCCAACTGTTTTCTGTCCATTGGGCTATCTGCATGGGTCAAAAGCCTGTATTCCCCCAGCCTTGTGTCTTCTAGTTCAGATGATGCAGGCCAAAAACCTGGGGGGAGGATTGGGCCTGACTCTGGAGAAAACAGTCAATATTCCCAGGTAGTTTTCCTGTGTTTCCACATAAAGAGACCCATACTTTTCAAGTCAAGGAAAGTAATAGTCTCACTACATTCTGCATTGGCCAGGCTTCATCTGGAGTGCTATGTTTAGTTCTGGGCGCCTTAGTAAGGATATAGACAAGTTGGAGTGAGTTCAAAAAGGGCAATAAGGATGATAAGAGATACAGAGAACAAAACTCATGAGGAGAGTTTGAAGAAACTGGGTATGTTCAGCTTGATGAAGAGAAGACTGAGAAGTGAGAGGACACTCTTTAAATACTGCAAGGGCTGCTACAAAGAGGAGGACACAGGTTTGTTCTCTGTAGCCGTAGAAGGTAGAATTAGGTTTAATGGTTTTAAGTTAAAGAAGGATAGATTTTGATTGAACATTAGAAGGAACTTTTTGATAGTGAGAGAAGTTCTGCAATGGAACCAATTACCTACAGAGGTGGTGAAGTTTTCCCTGGAAGTCTTCAAAAGAGGCTGGATAGCTACCTGCTAGGGGTGGTCTAAACTGGAGATCCTGCACTGAGCAGGGTGTTGGACCTGATGGCTCATGAGCTCCCTTCCAACTCTATGATTCTAGGGATGTTATCACACAGGGAGTCGCAGGCAGAAAGTGGAAATAAACCGGATGAGCGTAAGACTTTAATTTACGGGATTTGTCCTGTTCCGCCTCGTCTGATAACTAAATTCGAATTTAAAAGGGGGTTAATTCGAAAACCCCCCCTGATCTTTTCATTTCCTCAAAAATCCCGAAAATGAAAAGATCAGGTTTTCATTTGAATTAACCCCCTTTTAAATTCAAATTTAGTTATCAGATGAGGTGGAACAGGACAGATCCCGTAAATTAAAGTCTTCCGCTCGTCCGGTTTATTTCCACTTTCTCCCCGCGACTCCCCATGTGATAACGTCCTAGGATAGTAATAAAATCATAGAATCATAGTATTGTCCTGGAGATTTTTATAAGGTTGGTTGTACTTTCTGTGAATCTGACTTGTATAAAGGAAGCAGCATAGACTTCACCTGGAATGCAGCTAACTTCAGAAAGCTAACTTTTTCAGACAATATACTGTGGCAGTAGAAGATTCATGGTGATGCCTTATTACAGCAAATTTGTATTGACTGTTGCTGAAGTTTTGACTTCAGCAATCAGGTGAATGTGGTGGTCAGGAGCGCCTGTTATCAGCTTTGGCTGACACGCCAACTGTGCCCTTTCCTGGAAGTTAGGGACCTCAAAACTGTGGTACATGCACTGATAACTTCTCATCTCAATTTCTGCAAAGCACTCTACATGGGGCTACCCTTGTGCCTAGTTTGGAAACTTCAATTGGTACAGAATATGGCAGCCAGGCTGGTCTTAGGTAAAACCAGAAGAGACCACATAACACCTATTCTAAGATCGCTTCACTGTCTGCCTATCAGTTTCTGGGCACAGTACAAGGTGTTAGTTATCACCTTTAAAGCCCTAAATAGCTTGGGTCCAACCTATCTTCAGGACCGCCTCCTTCCGTATAATCTATACTGCACACTAAGGTCCTCTGGGAAGAATTTATTGCTATCTATAAAAACTAGATTATCTGCAACTGCCCAGAGGACCTTTTTGGCTATTGCTCCCAGACTATGAAATGGCCTGCTGGATGAGATCCGTCACTTGACCACCTTAAACAGCTTTTAAAAAGCTGTTAAGATGGATCTCTTCCAGCAGGCCTTTCCTGAGCAGATAACTGGCCACCGAAAATAGTTATGCATGACTGATTTCCACTACAGCTATTTAATTTATTCGTCATTTATTGTAGCCCTGGTTGTATTTTATAGAGAAGCAGGATACAAATAAATATTATTATTATTATTATTATTATTATTATTACATGAAAAATACTAGGATTTGACCTCATTTGGTACAGTTATTGAGCTGGTGATGCTTCCTTATGCTTAAGATGGCCAAACATGGGAGTTTTGAAGATGAAGGGTCAATTGTTTTTACTGCCTTTCTTGCTCCCAGAAAATAAACTTCAGTTGAAGCATGAAACCATTGTACCACCAGTTAGAGGAGATGTAGGTTGCACACAGCCCCCAAGATTGTTTTTTAAGTTTCCCAAGGGTCCCCCATGCCCCCACCCCACAAAAAAAGTGTGTATGGGTTGGACAATAGACTCCACAAAGCTTAAGGTGGAGACTGGGCTGTTTTGCCATATTTTTCTCCTGCTGTCAGTTCTTTTATAAACCTGTATGGGATTTTTGTTTTAAAGGAATTGATTAGACCAGAAAGCCCACTTTCTGGCTTAAAGCAAGGCTTGTAAAGGGCTTTAAAAAAGATGAGAGGGAACAAAAATGCCAGAAAATATTGCATAACAATCAGTAGTCCCCTGTTCTAGAGCCTCTAGAGCCAAATAATGCATCTCCAGCTATCACAGATGATGAAAACATTTGCCATGGAAAATATGGGAAGAGTAGGGTTAGACTTTTTTCAGTGACATCTCTAGTATCCTATCTAGATGAGAATCTCACTAAAAGTCTCCAATAACAATGCTAATGGAGAGAGATCTCATAGCATCTTTGAGACTAATTGAAAAAAAGAAATTGGCAGCATGAGCTTTGGTAAACTTCAGTCTACTTCCTCAGATTCTTTTGGTGGAGTGGAAGCTAGGGACAGGCATATATCCCCCTAATATTGTGGGTGATGCCTTTAGGTCTTGCGATGACATTTCCTGGATAAATGTGCAGGCAGATCTTGGTTTGCAGCAAGACTTACTATGTGTGACCCCATCTGTGTCATGTGTCTTCCTGTGGGTGAGTACCTATTTGAGGTTCGGAGGCTGTCTGTAGGCAAGTAAAGGTCTGCCACCAAGACCTTGAAAAAGTGGCATTATTGTCCAGAATGGGTTGTACTTCATTGATGATGCACCTGAGAGATCCCAGTTTGGAGCTGTATGTGATCACTAGTGGGGTTTTGTCATTTTCCCTCTTCAATTCATTCTGTAATAGATCAGTCCAGGGTACACTTCTTGCTTTTTTTTTTAACTTTATGTAGTGGATACTGTAGCTTGAGGAATCCTTTTTGTAATGCTAATGGAGGTAGGAATGACCAGAGGTCACTGAACTGTATGTGGATATATAGTTCTTTTCCACAGGTATGTGCTATTTTTCTAGATCTGGTGAGCAATAGCAGATCTCTGCTTGCCTACTGTGTAGACTCACAAAAATGTGGTATTTAGCTGTGCTCTTCAATACAGCTTTGCTTCAACCCTGAACCCTGAACTCTGAATAGAGATCTTAATGGCTTTGGCTTTCTTGTAGTACCTCTAATATCAGCAGGACTGTTTCTGCCTAGAAAAGGTGTTTTACTTTTTGGCCTATTTCTCTTTCCTCTTGTTCTTTTCTTTCTGTGTCAGGTACACACACACATACAGACACTGTCACACAGTCATGAATCACAGACACTAGAATGCACAAAGCAGAATGAACTGGCAGGCCTGAGCACTCAACTGATTGTACATGATTTAAAAATGTACTGTCTGCCCAAAAAGAAAAAGAAAAAAAGTACCGTCTACCCTCCCTATCAACAGATTTTTTTTTATCCATGGATTCAAGCATACATGGATTGAAAGCATTCCAAAAATATAAATTCCTGAAAGCAAACCTTGATTTTGCCATTTTATAGAAGGGACACCATTTAACTAGACTATTGTGTTTAATGGGAATTGAGCATCCATGGATTTTGTTGTCCTTGAAGGGGGGTGGAGTCCTGGAACCAACACTCAGAGGATACCAAGGGCCCAGTCTACTTCTACTACTTCTTATTGTATTATTTTTCTTGCAAAAAGCAAATGTATGTTTGGGTGGTCTCAAAATGCCTGGTACTATCTGTCTGCATTTTGGCAGTGTTTATCTGCTCCAAAGGGTAGTGGTGTCCCTACCCCTGGTGTCAACGGGTGTATGTGGGGGGGAGGGGGCTACTGAGAGGATGGGGCCAAAGGGCATGCTCACCCTTCTCCTTTGCCATGGCAGAGACCTCCTCATGAGGAGGAAGCCAGCACTGTGGTAAAGATGGATCATGCTCACCCCTTCTCAACCCACAGGGGGAGGAGGGCCCTTCTTTTGGGGTGTCATCTAGTGTGGCTGCACCCTCTGCACCTCCCTAAGGACACCACTGCCAAGGGGGCTATCATGTCTCAAGCTTTTGGGTATTTATGTAAAAACACCTCCAGATGTTATAGCTTCCCAATGCAGGTCAACAGGAAACCCAAAGATTCTGACAAAGTTTCCAGACTCTGTTTCTGATTTAAGATTTAAAGTGGATCAGATTAGGTCTGAATTGGTCCAAACTGAATCAGGACACAATCAAACTAGGTTCTGAAGGGAATTTGGAGCCTATGAGCAGCCCTAACTTCAATGTCAAGTCCAGACTCCTGGTCCACCAGATTTTGCTTTTTTAACATCTTATCAGATGAAGAACTATAGATGTCTTGAAAAAAGTGCACACATTTTATGCCCCTTCAGTTGACCTGGTAACAGACAACATTCTAGAAAAGAGAGCAGGTCTCCTTTAAAAATATTTCTGCTGGGTGCAGGAATAATAAAAGTCTGGCAATCTCATACACCAAAGCCAGTTCACCCATTCATCTATGTGCTTATTCAGTGGGTTGTGGTCTACGCCTGGGGGCCTCAGAGAAAGAATGATAACATATCTCCATTTTCTTCTAGCTTCTTCTGCCTAAAACAAACTTGTAGAGAATTGATGTGAGTAGTGTTAAAATAGATTCCTCTATCCATGAAATACTCAGGATTTTGTTTTACAGTAGGAACTTCACAAAATGAGATCCTTAGGTCAGAGGTCATTCTATAGCTCTGAGAAAGGTAAGAAGATTCTTTCCTCACTCTCACACATCTGAACTTATTTGAATATCAACCAATTTGGATTAATTGGCAATCAATTAAGCCTCTTAACAAATCTCTTTGAGGACTGTTTGGCCACTGCACTGGAGACTTTCAGAGCTTGAAAGCCTAATAACATGAACCAAAGAGATAACCTTCTTGTTAGCTTGAATAGAGAAAGACATATTTCAGTAGGCACAAGGAAAAGAAATAAGGCCTGATTAGTAAGAAGTGTTTGCTGTCACAATGCTACTGGAACAGAACCTGTGCTGAAATAAGCTGAAGTGCAGGCTTTCTGTGATGATGAGCTACTGGTTATCAGAGGTCTGATATAAATTAATCACATTCATGTTCTATCTGGATAAACAGAGTAGCAGATAGGGTACTGCTACCCTACTGCAGTCTGTGCATTGGGGAACTAATGGCCATGGTACTTTGAGCCAAAAGAATATACTCATGTAATCTTCACCTGTCCCAGTTTTATTATGGTCCATGCAATGTAGCCTTTTGTATTTACTTTAGGCTGAGCCAAGTTTTCTGTCCAACACTGTCAGTTCAAAAGATAACAAGAGATGCAACATATTCACAAAACTCTCTCACCTGCTTATCCTTTGTATTGCTAAAACTGCCTATTTATAGACCTGACAGCATTGAACTCTATTTCCTCCTTTATCCACAAGAGGAGTATGACATTTGTGGACTAGACAGCATAGCCAGTGATGAGGGATGATGGGGGTCATGGTAGAACTATATCTGAAGAGCCACAGGTGCCCATCCCTCATCTACAAGTAATTAGAGTTAGAAGTATTGCCTTCACTCTAATTTTGCTTTATGGAAATGTCACCTAGCTGATGTGATGTATTTGCAAGGCTGATCCAGGACATTTTGCTTCCAGAGGTGAAGGATGTGATGTTGCTCTTCCCAATTCACTTAAAGAAGCCAAATAGACAGGCAGTTGAATCTTACATTGGAACTGGTAATGGGACAGCATCTTCTGCCTCATGTGAGGGCAATAGGCTAATTTTGGAGTTATAAGGTAAATTTGCCAGTAGCATACAACTCTCTTCTTCAATGGAACAGAGTAGTCAATGAGCTGTTGCTACCAACTGCTCTATACCACCAAGCATCTGCCACCTGAAGTGACCACCTCACTCTGACTTATAGTGGAGCTGCTCAATTGAAAAGGTAATAGTGGACATACCACTATGGTTAATATCTGTACCCAAAGCACTATATAAGTGATGCTCAGCAGTTTGATCCTAATCATGTTTATTTGGAAGTAAGGAGCTACCATATCTGGTACCTTTAAGACTGACTGGTTTACTTTACCATGAACACTTATGGCTCACAATTCATTTGTTCAAATGCACTGATGGAGGACATTATCACATGGGAAGCTCCGAACAGAAGCCAGCTTTAAAGTGAAAGTGCTAGAGCAAAAGTGGAAGCAATTAATTAGCCGGCTTTCCCTGTGTGAAAACCTCCTGCGCATTTAAAAGGAGGTTACTCCAAATGGAAAGTAGGCAGAAACTGCTTCTTTTTATTTTGGGAAGATCCCCGAAAATAAAAAGAAGCAGTTTCTGACTACTTTCTGTTTGGATTAACCTGCTTTTAAATGCGACGTTGTCTGAAAATATACCCACTTTTGTGGGTTATTTTCAGTTTAAACCTCCATTTCCTCACAGGATTTCTCCAGTGTGATAATGTCAGGAGTAAAGTATTCAAGCTTCAGATATAAAATTAAGGTTGCCAGGCTGAATATGGGTCAGGGCTCTTGTATCCTTAATAGTTAACATATTCTAGAGCAGGAAGATGTAGTATAAAGTTCAAGCAATCAGAACTACATGTTGCCTCCTCCCTCACCCCAACCCACCCAATTAGCTGCTGCATTCCTTCACAACACTGCCATTTATAGGCTGGTGGAGAATGGGGTGGGAGTGGAGAAGCATCCAGCTATGTTCCTATAGCTGATGGTTTACATTAGGTTTGCCTGCTGCAGAACCTGTTAACGACTAAAGATATGGAAGCAGTGTATTCAACCTGGCAACCTAGTATAAATGTACAATTACAAGGCTGTGGGCATGGTGTCAGAGTGAAATGGGATATAGAAAAGGACAGTTGACACGATGGACATAAACCTTCAAAGAACCTAACATGAATGTCACTTAATATACAGGTTTGCTACCTTCAAATCTATTGATTGTCTCTGAAGAGTGGGAAGCAATGCCTTCTGCTTTCAGGAAAGTTGGATGAATTGAAAGCAGTCTTATCTTGACAAAGCCTGTCTTTCTTTCTTTCTTTCTTTCTTTTTTCTTTCTTTCTTTCTTTCTCTTTCTTTCTTTTTTGGTTATACACACTATTGTAATGAAACCTAGCCTATTAATATATGTAGTGCACTAATTGCCTCGGCAGACGGCTAATTGAGCCGTCTTCCGGGCAGGGAAGAGGAGGGGCAGCCGCACGAGCGGCGCCCCTTCCTCTTCCTGAGGTCGCCCCCAGAGTTTCCGGGTCACCAGACGGCCGGCGCTCCGGGGGTGACCTCACGGCGCAGCGCCCACATGCGCTGTGCCGTTTGAGTCAGGGAAAGTGCGCCCGCCGCTTTTGGGGCGCCCTTTCCCTTAAATCTAAAAGGAGCGCCAATTTGGCGCTCCTTTTAGATTCGGCGGGGAAGCGCCACAGTGAGGACGCCCTCGTCTGCATCCCCCCTAAGTCACTATTCCCCCCTAAGTCACTATTCTCCCAGACCAGATCTTTGCTAATAGACTGGGATTTGTGAATGTTTCCTAATTCAGCTGACTTCATTTCCAATCTTCCTTTGAAATTCCTTTGTCTGAATACCTGTGCATTAAACTACAGATGTGACACTGTTTATGTTAAGCTCTTTGAAGTTTGATGGCCAGTGTGATAATTGTCATTTTCTGTATCCCACTTTAATCTGATGCTACCCACCACAGCAATGTAACTGTGCATTTATACCTGAGGCTTTAATATTATACTCCATCAGTGCATCTGAGAAGTGGACTGTAATTCATGAAAGTGCATGATAAAATAAACCAGTAAGCCTTAAAGGTGTTTCCTGCTGTCTTTCCTTCCCTAGTTTTATACTGTTCTCAGTGAGATGCACTTCCTTTCATTTCAAAGTAGCATGCCTAAGACTGCAGATTTACTTAGAACATAATCCTGTGCACACATACTAAGAAGCAAGTCCCTTTGAATTACAGCGGGGGGAAGCACACGAGAGCTTCCCAGATGCTGCGGCGTCCCTAAAAGGAGCTCCAAATTGGCACTCCTTTTAGAAGACAGGGAAAGTGCGCCCTAAACACGTAGGGCGCACTTTCCCTGTCTTTTCCGCCGCAGCGTGTGAGGGCGCTGCGGCGGGAGGTTGCCCCCGGAGCGCCGGCCGTGCAGAGGGCCAGCAGCTCCAAGGGCAACCTCGGGAAGAGGAAGGGGCGCCGCGCATGCGGCTGCCCCTCCTCTTCCAGGGCTCGGAGACGACTCTATTAGTCATCTGCGGAGGCCCGAAGGATCTTTGCACACTGCCAGAAATAGTGCAAATTGAGTCCACTTTAAGGTTTAGGGTTAGTGCTAGGGAATCATGGGAATTGTTTTTTTTCCCTGAGACATTGAGCCTTCTCTGTCAGAGAGCTCTGGTGCCACAATAAAATACAGTTCCCATGATTCCCTAACCCTAACCCTAACCCTTAAAGTGGACTCAATTTGCACTATTTCTAACAGTCTGCAAAGGCCCTAAGATTCACCAAGTTGAGTTATGTTTATTTCCAGACTCATTTGAAATGGTCAGTAGACTAATTCAATAACTTGATCTATCCTTATTTTCAGACAGATAAACAATGGAGTGCAGCCTAGCTGGATTTATTTTATTTTTATTTTTTACTTTTCCCCCAAAAAACATTTTAGTACCATTGATAATAGCTCATTGTTTGCAAAAAGCTTTAATCCCAAACCCATCAATTTCACATTATACAATTACAGCACATGGAGCCAGCATGGTGTAGTAATTTGGGCATTGGATGACAACTCTGGAGATCAGGGTTTGAATCCCAGCTTGGCCATTGAAACCCACTGGATGACTTTGGGCAACTCACACAATCTTAGCCTCACACAATGGCAATGGTAAATTCCTTCTGAAGAAACTTGCCATGAAAACCCTGTGATAGGTTCAGCTTGGGGGTCACCATAGTTGGAAATAACTTAATGGCACAAAACAACAACAACTATAGCACTATGCTTAAATTGTCAGAGCTGCATCCTGTGGAATCTCAGGGTTTCTAGTTTGATGAGGTACTAGAACTCTATTCAAAATATCTTTCCCTAAACTGCAAAAGCCATGATTCCACAGGATGGAATCATGGCTATTACTGTGGAATTATAGTGATATAATTATGTAGTATGAAAGGGCCTCTTGTCAAGTTTAACTCTTGGGCCAAAACAGATGCGACAATGAACTGAAGCTTTCAGTACAACCTAGTTGTGATTATAGCTGGATTTGGAATCTATTGTTTTGTTTTTGATTAAGCTACATTTTGCATTCACTTTGACCAAATACAGGCATGGTACTGAAGAGTGAATAGTAGATTGCTATACTGTCAGATTCTCAAGACCTTTTTGGATGGCCTAGTACCCATGGGATACATGGTTTCCATATTCCAGTCAGTAATAACTGGCTACATGGAACTTTGGATAAAGTACAGGCATCTCTCCTGATTCATGGGGTGGTGGTGGTGTCCATTCTGGACACACACACACACCACAAATTGGGAAAATAGCAAATATCCAAGCCCCATTGATTTCAATGGCAGTGTGTGCCTGCATGCACACACCATTTTGTATCTCCCCACTTGCTGTCCATGAAGGACCAAGACCATGGACTCCAGGCCTGCAAATGGGGAGGGATGAGTGTAATTACATCTCAGCTTCTAGTCTTGATATGTAATATGGAAATAATACTCAGCTTATAAGAGATCCTTGTGAAAACAAAGGCTGCAATCCATTTTGCACATTCAAAATGCTCTATATACATAATAAGAGTCTGTCACAGATTCAGATTCCTGGCTGGTTTTCAGAAGTCCCCAAATGCATCTAGCTCTGTTCAGCCCCATTTGCACTGCCATAATGGAATGTCCAACAGATATTACATCAGAGGGTTACTTGATATTCAATGTCTAACATGTTCCTTCTTCAATCTAAATTAAATCCCACACTGAAAAGCAATTTACCGTGAGACCATGAGTTCATTAGAAACCCTGGCTGAATCCAAAAGGTACTGCAGAGAGCAGGAAATGCACAAGAAAGCAGGTAGTGAGTTAAAGTTAAAAAGGAGGAAAATCATCATATTAGGGAGATGAAGATTAAGTGACAATACACCCACCTCTCCCACCCCAAATGGAAGGACAAGCAAGCAGACCTAACAAACTGTGACAAAGTGGAGTGTGCCGATACTTGCAGTCAATTCCCTTAAATAACACTTTTATTGGAAATGAT
>CM034706.1:215547526-215557575 GCA_020142125.1 Phrynosoma platyrhinos
TGGATTAACCAGCAGATTTGCCCCCGTGTGATAACGTCCTATGTCCAGCCTCTGTGCTTTCACCAATGTTACCTCCACACTGAAAGCCCCACACCATGCCAACTCCCATGTTCTTTCAAAGTGTCCTTCAACCCAGCAGATCAATTTAGATGGAGATGAGTGGGGGAACAATTAATATTGTCTCTTCCCCTTTCCTTAGAGGGAACCTTAAGTGGAGCAAAGAACTTTCCAACACCAGAGTATACATGCAGCCAATTAAATATGAATGAAAGGAAGCTCACTGATTTCTTCTATGACCAAAGAAATCAAATGTAAAGACATTTATCATGATAAGATGCTATTTTTAAAGCTCCAATTCATTAACTCCAGTTATAAATATGCAAAGGGATCTTGTAACACTTTTGAGACTAACTGAAAGATAAAAGCTGGTAGCATGAGTTTTTGTAGATTTGAGCTGCCTTCCTCACATGCATCTCAGGAAGTAAGCTCAAGTCTACAAAAGTTCATGCTACTAGTTTCTTTTTTTCAGTTAGACTCAAAGGTGCTACAAGATCTCTTTGCATACTGATTTTCTAGACTAATATGGCTATATCTTTGGATTCTATCTCCAGTTATAAATGTTCCCAAGGAATGTAGAGCTCTAACAGAAAGGAGTTAGGGATTTTCCCCCTTCTGTGTATTTTTTTTTGGGGGGGGGGTGAGGACTCTGAGGTAGGTAGGCGAAGATGTTGCTCAGCATCATTGCAAAAGTCTTGTCCCATTACTAAACACTGAGCTGTTTGGACAAGAAGTTCAACTTGTCTAATTTGCACTATTTAAAACTCCCCATTTGCCATCAGATGGTGAGAAATCCCATTAGCAAAGCAAAGCAAAGCAGCTTATTTATATACCGCTTCATATCGCACTATGGGATGTCTAAGCGGTTTACAACTGTGAGCTGATTGCCCCCCAACAAGCTGGGTACTCATTTTAGCGACCTCGGAAGGATGCAGGCCTGAGTCGAGCCTCAGCCCTGGCTGGTATTGAACTTGCAACCTTGTGGTCTATGAGTGAGTGGCTGCAGTACAGGCATTTAACCACTGCGCCACCAGGGCTGATTAGGAATGTTAGAATGTCATAGATCTTGGCTTTACTGAATACAGCAAAATTAAGGTTGAAAAGGGAAGGGGGAGTGTACGGTTGAGCAGCCATGACTTTTCAGATACAAGAATGAAACACCTGCAGAGTGTCTTGATTCAGATTCAGTAGGCTGAGAAGTAAGTGGAGGATTTTGTTGTGTTATTATAGGTAAACACCACTGACAGTAAGCTACATGATTAGCTACTATGAGGTAAGTGAAGGTCTTCTTATAAAAAGATGTATGCATCATTTGTTTGGCCCTCCAGATGTTGGACCACAGCTCCCATTGCCAGCTAGAGATGCCAGCTAGGCATGAAGAACATCTGGAGGGCTGCATGGTGCCCACTTCACATCTAGATGAATCAGAAGGTGTTGAATTTGATACAAAAATTACTAGATGAATTCCCATGACATAATTTAAGCACTAGATTAGAATAAATAGTACAAAGGTGCTCTGTAGGCCACCCATGGTGGAGAAAATACCATATCCTTTGCCCTGCTCGGACATGCTGGACTTGTCAAAAGGTGGTGCAGAGTAGCTTTCCCTCTTTCCGCCTTCCCTCTTCCCCGTCTCTTCCTGCTGCTCCTTTGCTTCCTTTTCTTCTTCCTCCTACTCATATTCCCACTCCTCTAATAAAAAAAAATGCTTACTCACAACCACAGTTCAAGTTGGTCTAGTATTTCCCCCTTTTGGAGACACTCTGAGGGAATTACAGTTTGACAAACTCAAGCCCTCATCCAATATGTATGTGATACACCCCTCCCCAGAACCTGAAAAAAAACCTGTTTTTTTTTTAAATTACATGCTGGATAGAGAATCCTGGGAATTGTAATCCAAAAACACTTCCCAAGCTCACCCTGCTACCATTAGAGAGGGGCACTACAAGGGGGTATTGTAAAGTTTTAATTATCACTTTTAATTTTTTTTTGACAGAAAGTTTGTTTTGGTTTATAGTTGTTAACTGATCTCTACATAGTCACCATCAAGATTTACAAATTTTTCCCAGTGTTTCTTGACCCTCTGAATACCGTTATTGTAGAAGTCTGCAGATTGCGCCTTATGCAGATTTTACACTTTAATCATTTCTGGCACAACCTGTCACAGAAATAAAGGACACAATGAGCTGATTTTCTCAACATCATGCACTTAGGGACCAATGATGACACTGACAAGATTTCATAAGTATATCATAATAACTTCCGGGTGATAATTACTACTTTATAATACCCGCTTGTAAGGCACAATCTGCAGACTTCCACAATATCAGGTATTTGGAGGGTCAAGAAATGCTCGAGAAAATGTGTAAATCTGGATGGTGACAACACAGAGATAAGTTAACAAATCAAAACAAACTTTCTGTCAATTTTTTAAAAAGGTGATAATTAAAACTTTACCATACCCCCTCATATTGCAAGTATTCAGCAGGGGGTTCTAAAAGCTTTGGCCCTTGAGTATATTTTCTTTATTTATTTCCATCAGACCATCCACCACTCTACCATGTTTCTGGCCATGTTGACTAGCCCCCCCCCCCCCGAGAAATGTAGTTCCACAAAGCAACTTTCCCAGACTCTGCTTCCCTCACTCCACATTGCACTATGGCTTTCTTTTTCTTTGTCTGGACTTGGGTGGGGCTGGGACAGGTGATGCTGCCTGCTACAAAATGATGTAAGTAGGGAAAAACAAAGCATTGGCTGGATACGCATCCCATCTATTTTACTCCGGCTCCTGTATGGCATAGAATAAAGGGCCTTTTATTCATGTCTACTGTTAGTATAGAATAGAAGTGTAACCATAGATTCATTTTCCATCAGCAAACGTTTGCATAAAACTGTATTAGTTAATAAAGCTACATTCATCATCCAGTTTTGATAAGGGAACAAACAAAATTTATTTCTATTTTTTTAAATCAAATCAAATCAAAATGGAGTGTCCACCCCCTTCCCTTGCCCATCTCCAGTATTTCTGGATATTTTATAGCTCTACCTAGAAGTGAAGTACTTTGATGTTTGTGATTGATTTTACATAGCAGAAGCTCATATCCAGTAGTAAAAGGCAGGCCGCCCAGCATCATCATTAACTAAGTGGGAACAAAGCCTTTTGAGAACATTGTGCCCAAGGCATTTGGGAAGCACCCTCTTCCCTCTATGCATGGCTGACATCTTCAGTCTTTCAAACTCTGCTCTCTTGTCACACTGAGTTGAAAACAGGAACATCTGTTGGCAAGAGGCCCTCCCCTCCCCACATAGAAACTGCAGGCTCTCTCCTGCTGTTTGCTACAGCCAAGAGACACTTATTATTCCAGCAGCTGTTTCTGCAATTAGAACCACAGGGGTTTCCAAGAGGCTGCCTCCTTCTGCCCTTTCCTCAATCTTAAGCAGCATAGGGCAGGGACATACTCTGAGGCAAGGGTGAGAAACATTTGCAAAATGTGTGTACATGTTTGTGCGCTGACTGTTATCAGAGTCCTTGTTGGCTATTATTTAAGCTTCAGATGTTGTAGCAAAAATACTGGGGCCATTTCCTAGAAGGGATGGCTCAAGGCATATTTCTGCCACAGGCAAAGGATAAAATGTTTTCCCTGCCCACTTTCACAAATGGAAACATGCAGAGTTGGTACATGAATCATATGTTATCACTGGTCATGGGACAGCAACCTCTACCACATCTGAGTGATGTGGTTCTATGATGCTAAAAATATGGCAAAGTTATAAATACTATTACAGTTCAAAAACCCTCTATTTACTGTACTACAGCTGGCATCCTGTTAGTGACATGTGTGCATGTGCCTTCATGTTGCCTGTCAATTTATGGTGACCCCATGAATTTCATAGGGTTTTCTTAGGCAAGGAACACTCAGAGGTAGGTTTGACAGATCCTTTCCATGAAATATAGTCTACAGTACCTGGTATTTGTTGGCAATCTCCCACCCAAGTACTAATCAAAGCTGACCTTCCTCCAGACAGGATCTGGTGCATTCAAGGTATGTAGGGGCTGTTAGTCACGTGTGTAAGTCATGCTACATATGTAGGGCAAATTATTTGCTATAGCTCAATGGATGCATTCTACTGACAATGGCAGAAATGGAGTTACACATATAGTAATAGTGTGCATTGCAGTTGTGTACTGTGCATTGAGACTGCACATTGTGCATTGCAGTTATCCTTACATTATGCTGAGGGACACTGAATTACAGCCCAGATATTTCTAAAACAGGAATTGGAATTGTGAGGCTTTTCACATGTTTCTGAACTACAAATCCTAGCAACCCTGGCCAGAACAGCCAATGGTGAGGAATTATGGGAGTTACAGTTAAAACAAGCTGCATGTGTCCCATCCTTGAACTAACTGCAGCATATAGTATGTATGTGTGTGCCTACAGAAATATGCATATATGTAGATATACTGTCATCCCTTCGATTCATGGGGGATCCGTCTGGACTCTGCCGCGAATCGGGAAAATCACAAATATTGGGGTCCCATTTGTTTTAATGGCTGTGCAATCCTGCACATGGTGCTGTGTGTGTGCTGCCGGCTCATGTGCCATTTTATCCCTCCACACTTGCCGTCTGTGAATGGGCGAGACCACAGATTCCAAGTCCAGAAACAGGGAGGGGCAAGTGTGTTTGGAGTGTGCCCTATGCAAGAAGAGAGCCAGCATGGTGTAGTGGTCTGAATGTTGGACTATGACTCTGGAGACAGAGTGAGAATCCCTGCTCAGCCATGGAAACCCACTGGGTGAACTTGGGCAAGTCACACTCTCTCAGCCTCAGAGGAAAGCAAAGTCAAACCCCTTCTGAACAATTCTTGCCATGGAAACCCCATGATAAGGACACCTTAGGGATGCCATTTGTTGGGAATGATTTGAAGGTACACAATAACAACAACAACCAATGTAACATGCACTGTGGAAAATATACTGGTCAGTTATATGAGGTTATCCAATGTCAAAGGCTAATCTATTGAGGGAAGCACAACGGCCTCTCCCCAGGTGTGTTTTCCATTCCCAATTAACCTCATAATGGAGAAAGGGTAATTTAAAATCTCCATAGCTCTAAAGGATTCAACTCTATTTCATATTGCTCCTCTTGGAGAGAGGGTAGTCTAAACTTTTGTATCCACACGCTCAAAACAAAAGAACTGCTATGTTTCTCCTGGTGCTAGGCCTAAGCCTAGGATGGTCACTGTGGGGACAGAAATAGCAGAATGCCTTGTGAGGAACATACTTTGGAAGGATGGGATCTAAGCAATTTTTTAAAAAACTGTCCCATGAACTTCTCTGGAAAGAAGACAGTGCACAAGTCAAGATGCTTGCCTTCAAAAAGGCAAGCTAAATTTACTTACAGCAATGGATCTCATGGTAGATACTCCAATACATGTGCACCCCCGTCCTGTGAATATGAGCCTTCCTAGTGCTTCCTTGGTCAGAGATGCCCTGGCCTGTCCATGCATCAGCTCTGCCTGATAGGCCAGTGTTGCAAACGCAGACTTAGCACTCCACCTTATGTCCTTGCTTATTATTGTTGTGTTGGCTAATCTAGAGTTGTCAGGCAAAACTAGTAGATATTCAAAGCAATATTCCCATGAAGACATCCTGCCCACCTCAACCTTTGTCTGACAGGAGGATAAGAAGCAACGATTTTAACATCATGAGCAGAATAGTAAATCCTTGGCTATTTGTTAGAATCAGAAAGTGCAGAGAAAAGAGGTGTCCATTCAAAAAAGGAAGTTCTGAGGGCTGAGACTAGGGTTGAGATGAGGGGCTTTGCTGTGTCTTTTTCATAGCCTTGCCTAATTAGTGTATCTAACATTAAAGGGATTTGGAGGTGTGGAGCAGTTGGGGGGCAAGGAAGAGAGAAAGAGAATGAGAGAGAGAGAAGCCAATCTCCAGCTGCCAAAAAGCTGTAAATTACAACAAATGCCAATAAGTCATTAGGAAGCACAAGAAAAATGTGGGGTTGCCATAGCAACTGACATTTACAGCGTTCAGGCGATGTTCTGGGGGCTGTGTTCTCTCATTCCTCAGGTGCATGCAGGAGATAGAAAGAGAAGTGCAGCTCCCAATTATTATGCCATGGGTAGCTGGGGGTGGGAGAGAAGGGTGGAGATGGTTGCGGATGGAAGTCAAAATATACCAGGCTGAAAGGGAACCTGTGGCATTAATCAAGGAATAGAAAAAGCAAGTTGACAATTGGATTTCACTGGAAGACCCTCCCAAGGGTGGGTGGCAGGGAAGCAAGGATGTCAATCAACTTTCACATACCTTGTTGCCTTTACATGGGTTGCAGTATCAAGGCATGTACTGGGGCATGAATCATCAACTGCCTATTAACTTTGGCATCCATATTTTCATGTATTGGATGGGGTAGGAGCAAAGGTGGGAGAGATGTAAAAGGAATTGCAAGGAAGAAAAGGGAAGGGCTACTGTTGCAAAAGGCCTACTAGGGATGGAAAAGAATGTCATTAGATTCCACAGTCTTGATGGAGGTAGCCTTTTCACATGGCTCACCAGTTGTATCAAGAAGAAACATACCTTGCCTCAAGAATTCATATATCTGCAAGGGTTCCCCATGGCATTACAGAGAAATAGAGTGCGCACGAGTTGCACATTATAACATGTGATGAGGTAAAAATGTGTACAGGTGAAAACTGTTAATTTAAAGGAGGAAAAATAATAATAATATGTAAGGTAGAAAGAGCTGTTCCAAGGACTGAATGGTTGGGATACTAAAGAGTACTTTGATAATAGAGTCATCAGGGGGGATTTAGGCAAGCTATATCCCACAAAGTTAATTATCAGAATAGTAAAGATAAATTAATTGAGAAATACATGTGTATACTGCTTTAATTGTATGGAAATATCTGTGTAAGTGGACTGGAACCAGATGTAAATGGCAACAACAAAAATCTCCAAGTCTCAGATTCAGGCCCAAGCACAGGTGAACTGTAGGCCGTCAATTGAGCAAGTTAAAGGACAAGACTTAAATATGTCTTTAATGGAAGAAATATGGAAAATTAGAATTGATTTGAGCAAAGAAATCCACGATTCAAGACAGGAAATGACAGAGCTTAAAACAGAAATCAAAAGTGAGCTAATAGAGGATCTTAAAGGGGTATCAGGAGCAATAGATAGAATGGCAACAGAAATGAATAGAATTAAAAGTAAAATGGAAAAAAATTAAGGCCAAACATGAAAGTTTTGAAGAAAATTTGAGTGAAATTAAACAAAAACAGAAAGATCTAGTAGAGGAGAATGTAATGAGACATGTGAGAGTACGAGACAGATCTTTAAAGATAAGAGGGATTACAGAAGAGGAGAGTGAAGATTTATGGCAAAAAGTTGTACAGATGTTAAGTGAGTATCTAAACAAAGAGTTTGAACAAAGTGAATGGAGGTGGACAATCTTTATTGACTAAACTCATATGTGGCAAAACAACAACAACAACAACAACAAAACCCCCAAGAGATGCAGTTGCTTTCCTTGTAAGAAAAAAATTAAGAGATAACATTTGACACAAACATAAGACCACACCAATCAGATTTGAGGGTAATGAGATACAGCTTTTTAAAGATCTACCTCCTGTAATTATAAGAAAAAGAAAAGAATATAATTTTTTGATGGCAGCACTTGAGGAGAAACAAGTTACTTATAGATGGAGGTTGCCAGAGGGACTTATTTTTTGGTTCCAAAAAGAAGAAGAAGATAGAAATAAAGTCTGTATAGGAAGTGAAAGAATTTTGGAAGTATTTTAGAAAAGATAGCAGGAAAGAAAATAATAAAGCAAGAATACAGGGAGAAGACTTAGATGAAAAGGATCAAAGTGAGACAGATGTGAAACAAAGATATAAGATAACAAAGGATAAAAAAGATCAAGAAGAGCAAAAACAGCAACATAGAAATACAGAGAAGGGAGACAAAAAGGTAAAAGGGACCCAACTAAAGAGAGAGAGGAAAAGCACTCTAACAGACAAGAGTGAAAATATTCCTTTGCAAGACGAAAAGGAAGGAGATTTAGAAGTAGATGCAGAAGACGATATTGAGGAAGAACTACCTTCGGGACAATCTGAAGGAGAGTTAGAAGATATTTAAAAAGAGATTAAGGGGAGATATAAATAAATAAATAAACAAACAAATAAATATATTAAATGATGAGCACTCTGAAAATTGCCTGCTGGAATAGCAAAGGCTTAAATGGATGAGATAAAAGGAGGAAAGTATTTCATTACATAAGGAAACAAAGCTATGAGGTGATATGTTTACAGGAGACTAGACTAAAGAAAACAGATGTTAAACTGTTAGAGAGCCCTAAATTGGGGAAGGTATATGTTTCAGTGGGAAAAAAAAGGTGGTGGAAGTATTAATTGATAATCAGGGATGATATGTTGGAGTGCAAATTACTCTGAATGGAGAAAAAATTCTTCTGTTGGGGATGTATGGGCCTTTGGAAAAAAAAGGAAAATTTTATAAACTTTTGTTAAATAAAATAGAAAACTTATCATTTGACATATGAGTGGCAATGGGTGATTGGAATGGGGTCATCAATCCAATACTGGACAGATTCTCAGAGAAAAAAAATAAAAGTTAATCAAGGTAAATTGCCCAAAGAATTTTTTGAGTTAACAGAACGTATAGGTGTAAGGGATGTGTGGAGAGAGAAAAAAGGAGACAAAAAGGGAATATACCTTTTTTTCAGATAGGCACCAGTCCTGGGCGAGAGTGGACATGATATTAGTTTCATCTCATTTAATCCCCAAGATAGCAGATATAGAAGTAAAACCTAGATTACTGTCAGATCATAATTTGGTGGAATTAACACTAGGTTTGAGAGATAAAGAGTTCAATTGGAGACTAAAAATGGAATTATTGAACAATGAGAAGGTGTATAAAGAAGCCGGGGTCTGTTTAGAAAATTATTTTAAAGAAAATATGAACAAAGGCACTAACATAAATATGATTTGGGAAGCACCAAAGGTGGTGCTCAGAGGATTCTTTTTGAAAAAGAGCTGTTTTATTAAAAAGCAGAAATCACAGAAACTAAGAGTATTGCAGGAAAGTTTAGCAGAAAAGGAAAATAAACTGAAACAGACACCTATAAAGAATGAACTAATAGGAGAGATAAAGCCAATACAACAGCAGATCTCTTTATATTTAATGGAAGACTTACAAAAGAAAATTAATTATCTGAGGCAAAAGAAATTTGAAGGTGCTAATAAACCTGGGAAATGGTTAGCCTACCAAATGAGGAAGGGGAAAGAAAACAACAACAAATAACATGCCTAAAAGAGAGAAATCAAAAATTTACAGAGCAGGATAAAATAAAAGAAATAATATATAAATTCTATTATCAACTGTATAAGAAAGATTAAATACAAGAGGACAGTATAAGGGAATATTTGGATAAAGCCATATTAGAACCTTTTGATGAAGAACAAAGAGAACAACTTAATAGAAAAATAATGACACAGGAAATAGTAGAGACAATAAAAAAAGTTAAAATAGGAAAATCTCCTGGTCTGGATGGATTCCCACCAGAATTTTATAAGAAATATGTGCAACAACTAGTCCAACCATTATGTGAAGTTGTGAATGGAATACTAGAAAATGACATCCCTTGCACATGGGGTCAGGCCAATATTGTTCTGATCTCAAAAGAGGGTAAAGATAGACAAAACATAAAGAACTACAGACCAATTTCATTACTCAACTGTGACTATAAGATCTTTGCTACAATATTAGCTGAAAGGTTAAAGAAAGTCTTATGTGACTGGATTAACAGGGATCAAAATGGTTTTCTGCCTTCAAGAAGGATTAAAGATAATATAAGATTTGTGTTAGATGTAATTGAATTGCATGAGAGGAAATGTGATAAAAAGTTAACAATGTTTTTTATTGATTTTGAGAAGGCTTTTGACAAGGTCAATTGGCAATTT
>CM034706.1:215557675-215572967 GCA_020142125.1 Phrynosoma platyrhinos
GTTCCTGTTCCAAAATATCCCAATTATTACAAATGATAAACCTTTTAACCAGTGGAATAAAGAAATTTCTAAGTTTATATGGAGTGGGAGGAGACTGAGAGTGAGATTTAAAATAATGCAGAATTCAACAGAGAAGGGAGGTCTAGAGCTACCAAATTTACAGATATATTATGAAGCTAGCTATTTGGAATGGCTGATGGCTTGGTTATTGAATTATAGGAAATTACTTAGCCTAGAAGGAATAGATCAAAGATTTGGTCTGCATGCTTATTTGTTTTATGGGAAAGAGAAGGTACATAAAGATTTTTTAAACCAATTTTCAGAAAGTCTCTTATGAGAACCTGGTTTTAGTATAAAGCTAGACTGTGCCCAGAAATACCATTATGGGCCTCAATTCATGAGGCCTTCCATAGTAGAGAAACAATAGTACAGGAGAATTGGATTACATACAAAGAGTTATTAATAACACCTCAGTTGAAACATAGGCCAGAATTAAAAAAAATAGAACAGCTTAAAGAAGAAAGATACTCCATGGGTTGGCTATTATACAGACAATTAAAAGAGAGATTCTGCGATGCGAAAAATACTGGAAAAACATTCATAGAGTGGTTAAGGAGATACTTCAATCTCAAATAGAAATGGATCCCAAATTATATCTTCTATATGTGTGACAATAAGGAATTAGTGATTAAACATGGAAAACTTCTTTTCTACTTGACAACCAGTGCAAGAATTGTGTATGCAAGTAAATGGAAAGACCGAAACCTCCCATCAAAAGAGGATTGGCTGAATAAGCTGATTAGTATAATGCAGATGGATAAATACACTAATTTGCTGAGAAGACATGATTGGGAAGAAATTGAGAGAACATGGAAACCATTGTCTAACTATATATGTAAGAA
Source organism: Phrynosoma platyrhinos (assembly GCA_020142125.1). Classification (NCBI taxonomy): domain Eukaryota; kingdom Metazoa; phylum Chordata; class Lepidosauria; order Squamata; family Phrynosomatidae; genus Phrynosoma; species Phrynosoma platyrhinos. Next base: position 215,558,578 of record CM034706.1, read on the forward strand.
AGAATGTAAAGGTAATAATGTAAATTAGAGTTATTATACGAGCATATTAAGACAAAGAAGATAAATAGTAATATAAGGAAAAGAATATTATGAATGGTTAAATAAGTGGCTAACCGAGTGATTGTTGCTTTTTTTTCTCTTTTGGCATGCTTTTGGTTAGTTTAGAATATAAATCTCAAATAATTTATAATTTTAGTCTTAATTCAGTTTAAGGGAAGAAAGGCTGTTCTTTTTCTTATTTTTATGTTTCCCAATAATTTGGGAAATACTATGACTTGGTAAGGGTTCAGGAAGTTCTATAAAGGAATGGATGAGAGGAAGGTTGAAATATTGGAAGATGTATGAAATACTAATTAGGAATATTAGGTATGTATGTGAATGTAGGTTAGTATGTTGGTATGTGTTTATGTGTTATATGTACGATGAATTTTGTGGATGTTATAATATGTTAGGTTAATAAGCTAATGTGAGAGTATGTATGTTAATGTGTTCATTTGTTTTTATTGAATAAAAACTTAATAAAAAATGTTTCAAATTGGGTGTATGACCATATAATAGGAAATATGGAGTTTGGTGAATGGCTGAACTCCACATCCTATTGATGATGTGATTGGCTGTGAGGGTGGCCTCGCCCCACAAGAGGGCAGGAGCCTGTGCATCCAGTATCAAACAATCATGCATTTGACTGATGACCCCAATACCCCTTTCTGCCAGACCATCCTTCTATGGAGTGGCAGGATTCATGGTCTTATGGTTAATGCCTTTCTGTTTCAGCCAATTTTGAAATTGGTTGCTGAGGAATTCACCAATGCATCAACTTTGTGTGGGAACTCTCTCTCAACTGAGTTTACCCATTGTTTAAATTTTGCAGCTGCCTTATCTTTGGCTTTTTAACAGAAAGACTTACCCATATCTTGTGTGTCTGTCAACAATGACCAACATGTATTTGTTGCCACCTTCACTGGGCCTATAGGGGCTGGCCAAATCAGCATTGATCACTTGGAATGGCCTTTGGATGGCACACTTGCTTTCCTTGGGCACAGGGAAGTTTTCAGTTTTGCTTTTTTGCACACTGAACAATCCAAATACCTTGTACAGGGGTTTCATCTGCTAAACACACAGAGGACACTGGAGCAGGCCTTAAGTTCTTCAGTGATGAGTGGCCCCACTGTCCAGGAGCCAAACACCCCCTGGAGTGCTTGCCTGGTGGGCAAAAGCAGGACTCCCTTCAGCTTGAGAAACAATGCCCCTCCTTTCTTGAGGCTTCTTCTTCTTGCCGCTGGCTGACATTCCCTTTCATGATGCAGAAGACATCCAACACTCTCTCTGGAGATGCCCCGTCTTCCTGCAGTTATAACAGCATCTCTTTCTGCAGACGGCAGCTCTCTCACCTTCAGACACTGTGGGAGACATCTTTACATCATGGATGATTGAACTGGCTTTTTCCCTCCTTGCAGAACTCTGCAGCTTGGCCTTGAAATCATACCTCTGGACTTCCTCCAGGATCCATGCTGATGCTAGGTCCAGGGTCAGGTCTTGCTCTGTGATACAGGATGTACACCAGGAAATCCCACTCTTTGGAAAAACCTCCAGGCAATATGTAAGCCTTGTAAGTCTTTGGAATGTTTACATCATGAACAGCAACTTGTGTAAACTGTCATGATTCTATCCTACAGAATCCTGGGATTTGTAGTCTGGTGAGGCACCATAACTCTCTGACAGACCAGGCTGAATCCCTCACCAAACTACAAATTGGTGTGCTGCAAACTAAATGTCTCTACAAATCCTCATGTCATGATAAGAGTCATCAGTACCAACCCCAACTAAGAGCAGGATCTGGGCAGCAGAGGAAGCAATAGAAACCAAGGTGTCAGTAGATGTAACTATGGCAACTACCACAGCAACCACTACTAAAATTCCTAGCAAAATCCTCCCTTCTTCCACCAAACCATTGCTGGTAGGAGGAGAAGGACCTCTGGAAATCTTGTGAGAAGGGTTAAAGTCTTATGTAGTTGGTACATCAAAGAGGACTTCCCTGAGACTTCCCATGAGAAAAAGGATTTATGAAATTTGAACTGAACAAGTGAAACAATGTTATATGACATATGCAAAGAACCCAGAACACATAACAACAGGTCTGTTTTGCCCCAAGATGAACAGGGCCTCTCTTCTCGTACTCACTTGTTTTCTCTAACCTATCTTTCTGTATTGGCATAATTATTTGCATCTAAAACAGTCAGCCAGCACAGAATTGGTGTTCCATCTTACATTGCATGTATGATGAAGGGTCAGATACTCCTGAACACCAGATAGCATACTGGAAGCTTATTGAGGGTTCATAGTACCCTACCTAGAAGAACAAAAGCAATGTCCTTTAAAGCTGGAAGTGTATGTGTTTGTTATGAGACCTGGAATCTGGATTCAGCAATTAAAGGCTGTAATAAGCTTGACCATAGAAGAGAACAGTAAAGGCAAGACTGGAGACCAACTTGTGCAGCCCTTCAGATGTTTTTGGACTGCCACTCCCATCAAATTTACCCATTGCTATGCTGATAGAGTCCAACAACATCTAGAAGCCCATAAATTGTAAATTGTCTGCCTCTGAGTTTCTGAGGTTTAATTTGTAATGGAGAAATAATGTAGTTTGACACTGCTTTAAGTACCATGGCTCCAGGCTATGGAATTCTGGGGTTTAAATTTGTTGTGACACCAGAGCTCTCTGACAGAAAAGGCTGGATATCTCACAAAACTACAGATCCCAGCATTTTATAGCAGTGAGCCATGGCAGTTAAAGTGGTCTCAATCTTCATTAATTCTATACTGCAGATGAGATCTGAATTAAAGAGTTATATCAGGATTGGTTGATATATGCCTTCCAGATATTGTTAGACAAAACCTCTCATCAGCCCTAGTCAACATGGCCAAATACTGTTGGTTGGTGGGAGCTGCAGTCCAACAACATACGATGGCTATGAAGCCCCCACAGTAGCTACCAGCATCACCCAAAAGCCCATGAAAGACCTTTCTTGTGGAGTTCTACTGATAAAAGTAAAATGGATTTTTTAGAATGGTGGGAGAAGTGAAATCATATGGTTCACATAGTTCAAATGTGGGGCTTGCTTATGCGCCCTTTGCCTTTTATAGAAAGATACACCTCCTCCTTGCCATGTTAGCTAATTTAAATGTTTTCATCTGGATTAGACTGTCAGAGGAGAATGAGATGTTGCACACTTTCTACCTACAAGGGAAGGATCCTCTACTGCAAACCATCAAATAACTCATTTTCTCTCTCTAACCCCCTCCCAGCAGCCAGAGTGAATTATGAAGATCCTTCCTTAGAATGAAAGAGATGGAATTGCCCTTCATGGGTGAGGAGTTCTATTTATCCTCAGCAAATTCACTTCCACTTTATTTTAAATTAAACTGTCTTGACTCTTACCATTTGGAACCTGATGATGAAGGAGGAGTCAGGGGAATGAGATCAAAGCCTAATATAGTCCCCTCTCCAGGAAAAAAAAAGAGGATTGGGAAATTAGCACCTAGAAGGGCTAGAGGTCAAGCAAACACAAAGTTGGGCCAAAAATAATGCATGGAAGGAATTCCAAGATGAGGGAGATAAGGCCAGAATCTCTATGATGGGAAATATTTCTGTTCTTCTGGCATTGCTGGTGAATTATTGCATTTTGCAACACATGATATTTCCTAAGAGAATGAAATTTTCAATACTGAACTGGGCCACAAAGAGCAGAAGAAAGAAAGTCCTAATCATTCCAGTCAAGGGATAATGGGTTGATACATCTGGTTCCACTGGACTTTGTTGTTGATGATGATATTCATAGAATCATATGGCAGGAAGACACCACAAGGCCCATCCAGTCCAACCCCCTGCCATGCAGGAACTCACAATCAAAGCACCCCCAACAGATGGCCATCCAGCCTCTGTTTCCATTGCCAATACACTATTTTTTTACACATACACACTCCACCTCCCATCTACAAGTGTGAATGAGTCAGCCTTTCTTTTAGATAAATATACCTAATAGAAACAGGGTGAGTGCCGCAGACATTTATTTCTCTTTTTCTTAGGTTTGCTTAATGTATCTCAGCTTCTTCTCATCAAAATTTCTCCAGATAACCAATAGTCCATCCATTTGCCCCAGTTTGGCAGGGACAATCCTGATTAATATTCTGTCATCTCATTTTCCCCCACCACTTTTAAAATATCCCATTTTTCCTCTCCTCCCACTGTTTCCTTTTGCTATCAGTTTACTTCAGTTGCTGCAAATTGAATTCAAAGTGCAAAAGTAGTCTGCACCCATTTAGCAAGGGAAGAGGAAAGGAAAAGCATTTTCTTATCCTTCTTGATAGATTCAGGCAAAAACAAACTGTTGTAGCATCTCCTAACTTGTGTTTATTCTTCATTAATATCTTTTGTCATCTTCAGCACACTCTGATTCCACACATATCCCAGTTTTCATCTGTGAAATACCAATGAATACCAGTGAAGTGCCACATATTTGGACTAATGGTTAATGAGTATCGCTGAGAACCCATTGTGCAATTGTGTATAAACAATGTGCATTCACGTGCTTTAAGGTACAACTGCATGCATGGACAAGGGTCCAAAATGCACAACTCTGCTTACTCTGTTTTCAGTTGAATATGGTGATTATGCATTGTTCCAATATATATATATATATTCTGCATGTGTATAGCACAATTTATGACTGCATAAGTTGCTAACAGGTTGTTGGCTGATGTTTGTTAGTGTTGTCCTTTTGCTCCCATAACATTTCATTCAGATGGGTTTTAAACCAGGGATGGAGAACTTTTGGCCCTTCAGCCATGCGGTTTGAGGTTTCTGGGAGCTAACGTCCAAAATGTTGGCCATGAAATATTGCTCACTAGAGAGAACAGTAGTGATAGGGTTAAATAATTTCCAGTAACCCAACATCTGCTCATCTCCTATCCAGCAGTCCTAACTTCTATGGACTGTAAACTAATATTCTTGGTGTGTTTTTTTTAAATAAACAACTTTATTGGGTGTTCCAGGAGAACTCAATATAAAGTCATAGAAAACATACAAAAGCATACAGTGTTGTACAAAATATAAAAGCAAGGAGACATTAATCACAAAAGCCCAGGAAAGAATTTTCCTGTTTTCTTATTCTCACACATCTCGCAGAAAGTAAAACTAGCTTAGTTTTGTGTTAGCACAGCACACTTAGATAACTTCCCTATCTTTAATGGAGTTCTTACTATAAAGCTCTAGCTTGTTTCTTGAGCCATTTTTGTCTTTACTCCTTAATCAGAATTGACAGCCACTGTACATGCACATACTCTCAATCATCCAACATTTGATGAGCCACAGGTTTCCAACCAGAAGGCTCCATTTTCACAGGTATGGAACTTCTCTATGCAGTCCTGGCATTATCAAACTATATCAATTGATCATCTATAGTTTATAAGAATATCACATGGAATGAAAAAGATCTAGTATTAGCCACTGAATTTAATAGGCTTAGGATTCTAGCCCTAAGGGATGTGTCTTGTTTACATGTAAAGCTGTACTTGGGCATTCATAAAGCACTAATTTGATTTTCCAGTGGAAAACTAGTACCAGAGTCAGGAGGGCATTGTTGTTTCACAAGAACCTCAAACTGCTATAGTTATTCAAACACTGCTATTACTTCCTGCTCCAATTATCAGCCATTTCTGTTGCCTCTGTTCTGAACTCTGACCTCTAGTGGAGAACAGGCCATCTCTTCTATCATTTCTTTTCAAAAACACTTTAGAAAATTGTAATCTGCTTGCTTGAGCTTCATCTTTTGAGATTTGTTTTGTTTTTCTGCTTAAGTACCAAATTACAGTAACTTCTCTTCCCAGGTGGGGAAGATGATTTTTAAAAAACACAATTGTCTTTTCTTTTCTAATGTTCTCTCTGTGATATTCCATGCATGATGATGATGATGATGATGATGATCTGCCCAGAACACTTGCAAAATAAAATAAAAAACATGTTCCAGTTATCATAAGAAACAGACATCTCAGAGTTTGGCTGTCATTGTTGAGATAAAATAAAGCTTCACACAGCTTCTCAAAACTATTTGCAGCTAGAAAAAATCCCCAGCAGTTCTGTTGAAAGCACATGATGAGTAGCAGAACTCAAATGAGGATCTGGCAATTTACTATACATTTCACATACAAACTGAGATTAGTGCTGAAGTTGGCAGCACTTGTGTTGTATGTCCAAAGTAGTTTAACTGAATCATATCATAACTCCTTGGTGAGTCTGTTTTCTCTGTGTGTGACCAATTATCTATCCTCATCATATGCATAGTAGCTATGTTAACACTACAGTTCAGGTCACTTCCACATTTCTTAAGGCTTGAAACAAATAACACAAATCCATAGTAAAAAGTTAAGAAATGAAACATATAATTGCACCATCAGTTTAAGAAACCCAAAGATTCATGAACATACTCCTAATTTTGTTAACCTCTGGTTAATCAAGATACCATTTTATCCAAAAGCATGGATTTATCTTTATCAGTTAGAAAAGTACAGATGTTGAAGCATATGTGACATTCCTTTGTAGCATTTTGATTCTCACTATTAGAATCCATGTGCATTTAAAGCTGCCTTGGTTTTTTTTAAAATGTTCTAAATATTTGATACTTCTCCCTGCATTAACAAAGCTTTCGGTAATTATGCCCCCCACACATGTACACCTTGTGTCCCTACATTTGGTGGTGGTGGTGAGAGCCACTGGCTTCAGTCACTGTTGAAATGGAACCTAATACTACTGTATACCACAAGAATCAGGCTTCCTGTGCTGCCAAGTGGATTGTCTTTCCTCCTCCCCCTCTCTTACTTAACAGGAGGTGACATTGCCCTTTCATCCATCTCCTGTGAGAAATTACAGGCATTACACTCTGTGTATGCTGTCTGGAGCCATACACATCAATTTCAACCTCCTCCCACTAAAGGTTGGCAACACACAGTTGGTTTTTCTCATGTTGCACATGGCATTCAAGAATATTAATCCTAGCCTGTTATTAATTCCTATTGTGCATCACTCCCCCAGAAGGCCATTTGGACTTCTTTTTTTCTGTATATAATTAATTGCCTTTTAAATATTTCCTAGAAATATAGAATGTGCTTCTTAGTTGGAATCCCTCACACTTTTTAATAGCTTACAATCATGTCTCCACAATTAAGATGCAAATGTTAAACATATTATTCCTTTCCCACTTTGATGCTGTGACCACAGAGAGTTCATAGCTTTCTTTTGGCAGTTGTGTGTTGCAGCAATCCAGGGATCTATAGCAGTGAGCCTTGTTGTTGGCTTTCTTTATTAAAAGGCAGCAGGGGGTGGGAGTAGGGGAAAGATATAATTACAATAATGCCAACAACAGCAGCAGCAACAATTTTCTCATCAAAATGCTAGCTTTTTGAAATGCCTGATTACTGAATATTTGATTAGCCATCTCCTACTCCACCTCAGTGCTGTACATCCTAGAGCAATATCTAGTCACACAAATGTGTGTGGCATGAAATCAGAAGGAAGAGATCTTATGTCGTTTTAGTGTGGTGGGGTGGATAGCATGGTAGATCATTTTATATCCCATTCCATTAAAAATATGATATGAAAGTTCCCAGGGGTGTAGGCTTGCCATTTGTCCTAGAAAACCTGGAAAACCCCAGATTGAAGGGACCAAAAAATGTCCCAGTTGAAACAGTAAATTCTAGATTTCTCCTTCATCACAGGCTGATAGATCGGTTAATATGTGGCAATGGTGACAAAGCAGGAAGCCATGCAAGAAGACTGGCATTGGCAGGAGCCCCATCCCACTCTGCAGCCTCGGGCTGCTACTGCACAAGTATAGTATTGCCACCTTATTCTTCCCTTCCCCGTTCCCCCAGTAGGGGAGGGGAAACTGGGAAAGAAAAGGAGGCAAGGAGAGATGGCCTTGTGTTATATAGTGATCATGTTGGTGCCTTTAGCCTAGGGTTAGGTAGCACAATTGAACTTCTCTTTCAAACACCTTCAAGAGAGTAAGCTGCATGGAAGCCTCCCTCTCTTCACACTAGCTAGTGGGGAAAGGAAGAAAAAAAGAGCTCTTAGCTTGGTAGTGGTACTAAGGTTGAACCATAATGCTAGAAAAAGTACAATAATTAATGTATTGAATTTGCATAAACAGAATGCAAATTTATAATATGCATAATTATAATAATTTGCACAATATGCAAATTATATACCTGAATATGAAGGACTGGAATATGGCAACCTTACTGAGATGTTCAGCCTTTCAATGCTCCTAAACCTAATTTCATGATAAGAAAGATTTACTGTAATATTTTTGTTTGTTGGTACTAGCCAAAGTGCTATTTTAGTATCTTCCTCCAGTTATATACCTGCTTAAATGAACATCTCCACTCTTGCTTTATGCATGGCCAAAATGCCCACACAGAGATACATATGCAATACATATGGTACCTGTCATAAAATTCTATTGTTTTCTATCCTCCTAACAAATGACAGAGAGTAAAATGTCAATTCTTGTAGGTTTACATATTTTAAAAAATCTTACCCGTGAAAGAAAATGGCTCAAAAAGAACACAATTATTCCTTAGCATTTCCATGTACAGTCAGCCCTTGTTATCTGTGGATTCTTTATGCACATATTCAACCATCCACAGTTTGAATATATATACATACACACACACCAAAAAGCAAACCTTGATACTACCATTTTAAATAAGAGGCACCATTTTACTCTGCCATTGTATTTAATGGGACTTGAGCATCCATGGATTTTGGTATCCATGGGGGATCCTGGAGCCAAACTCCAGCAGATACCAAGGATCCACTGTACTATTTTCTTCAATATGCTCAATTGCTTAGCATACATTGTGTCTGTAATTCTTACAACAATCCATACAGAAAGCCAGAAAACTTGACTCAGTACCTGTCGTATGAGACAAGGTGGTGTAGTGGTATGAGTATTTGACTATGACTCTGGGAATCCAGGGTTCAAATAAACACTCAGTCAAAGAAACCCACTGGATGACCTCGGGCACATCATACTCCCTCAACCTAATAGAAAGGCAATGACAAACCTTCCCTAAATAAACCTTGTCAAGAAAATCATAATGAGGCAATGTCTACATTTACCATAAAATCCAGGTGGGCCCCAGGTTCTCCAGATTTGCAATGACCCTGGATTACAGTCAGCCCTTGGTATTACTATGGACACTTGGTATTACTATGGGCACTGAGGCAAATAGCTGCAAATTTGGCATAAGTGGCATTCCTTCCCCTATTTTGAAGTTGCTTCATTGTAAATGGAAGCCCACAAGCAAGTTTCCCTAAATCATTTTTTTTCTAAATCAGAGCACAACTGGCCTTTGGCCACCACTGAAGCTAAGCCAAGCAGTTAACTAGAGGTAGGCAGAAACATATAAATACCTACCAAGCAGATATATTGATACCCAGTTATGCGCACAAATGCAGCATCCTTTTAAAAATGATGAATGAGCCATTTAGATTTCCCATCTCTTGAGTATCGTCACTTTCTGGTGGGAATGTTCATGTGACTACCAGACCCTATCTGACCTGCCCCAACCACCACAAGTTCCTCCCTCCACCACCAGTGTGAATCTGCCAGTCAAACATCCACTCTTTCAAATTTTCCAGGAAAATCCAGAGAAAAATCAAGTTTTTTCGTCTTCTCTATATTAATGACCTCAGGGATCGAAAAGCTCCACACCCACTGCAAATTTGTGTCTGGATCACTGCCAATTCTAAGTGAGTGAGGGGTTGTTGAGGTTTTTTTTCTTTACTAGTGTAGACAATCACAGAGCTGCCAAAGTTAGAATCAATTTGAAGGCACATAACAACAAATCCCCAGCTGGAAGAGATTCTATGGTAATATGTTCAGTCCACACTTATATAAATCATATTGATTCAAGAACTCTACTGTAGTGGAGATTAAAAACAGAATTCAGCCCATTATCCCTATATAATAGAGAGACAAGGCATGGATGCTAAGAGGGAATGGCTTGGACTGCATACATACTTCATCCTGAAATGAAATGAGATGTACTGAAATCTGGATCAGAAGACCTTTGGCTCACCCATGCACACTTAAAGAGGTTCATTCAGAGCTTAGTCATCCTTATACACTGATTTTTAATCCACAGATTCAAGCCTCCATGGATTGAAAGTATTCCAAAAATTATAAATTCCCCAAAGCAAACCTTGATTTTGCCATTTTATAGAAGGGACATCATTTTACTATGCCATTGTATTTAATGGGACTTGAACATCCATGGATTTTGGTATCCATGGTCTGTTTGTGTGTGTCCTGGAATAAAACCCCAGTGGATACAAAGGGCCCACTGTACTTTAAAAGCAGCTGGTTACAGTTATCCTTGTAATTCAAAATGGTAATGAATTACACAATTATAGTTACAATTATTGAAAAGTAACATCACTTTCACATTTTTGAAAAACAACTAAAAATAAGCTTAGTTACTTTTTAAAACATCTCTGAATGCTGCAAGCTTCTGAACTTTGGTACAAAATATGTTCCTATCCTGTCTACCTCATTATTGCCTTGACATATATTGCAGAGCACATGGTAGCAGCATAAGCCTGTACTTGATCCATGTGCTAGTCGTCATCTACCATTTATTGAGTCCATATCCCTGTCACTATAAAAGTAACGGTTACAGTTATGCTGTAAAAAGGAATGAAGTTATTCCTCAAGTGAGAATTGTCATTGTTAAAATTGCACTACCCTTGATAGGCTTCTACCAAAGTTACAGAGCTGTGACCATACAGCTAGTTCATACGGAGCCACATCCAGATGTCTTTGCAGCTGGCACAGCATGGTTAGCATTGGAATAGGGATTTGGAAGATCCTCAGTGCTTCCAAGATTTTATTCAATTCCTGTTGTTTCAGCATGATATGACTGCACTAAACACAGCTCCCTTGAAAGATCTTACCTCTGGTGTGAGACTGATATGCTAATATTTTTCCTATTATGTTTTTCATATTATGTGCAAATTCTAAGTGTAATTTGTGCAAAACTAATTGCTGAAAACAGTATCAGGAACAACAGGTTGCTTTAAAAAAAGATAATATTAGGATTTTTCTATAATATGAGCCCACTGTTGAGGGAATGCCAAATACATCTAGTAAAAGTATTGAGTATTTTAACACATTTAGTAAAACTCTGCACGTTTTACAAAATGTACATTTTTTCTCAACAATGGGCCTTTGCAGATTGCCATAAATAGTGCAAACTGAGTCCACTATAACTGCCCTGACTCAGTGTTAGGGAATGACGGGAACTGTAGTTTATTGTGGCACCAGAGCTCTCTGACAGAGAAGGCTCAATGTCTCAGAAAAAAAATACAATTCCCACGATTCCCTAGCACTGAGCCAGGGCAGTTAAAGTGGACTCAATTTGCACTATTTCTGGCAGTCTGCAAAGGCCCAATACCTCCTTCCCCCAAAATCAACAGATCTCATCATTATGTATACATTTGTATCCATTTTGTTTTCTTGTGAACCAACAAGTGTGGATGAAAATAATCAGAATTAATCCTAGAAGGCTCCTCCTGGCTCCACTAGGATTGCAATGTAAGTGCAAGTTTCATAGTAATTTCACGTCTCAGTATACATTTCAGGGTAATAGAAAAAGTCTTTTATTCCAAAGATCCTAGGGCAAAACTAAATGCATTCTTTGTCCTAAATGGGTCATTGACCACTGCACGATATTTGGCTTTACATTTTGCTTCTGTCTCCCTTTAAAAATATGATTGGCAGCAACTCTAAAGTGCTCCTTGCGATAACAGATATGCATGATGGATGTTGCATGAAATAAACTTTTGCTTGTCTGGAACCGTAACTTGTCACTGACTCTGATTCCAGTAATGTTGGTATAGGTCTGAAGTAACTGCACTGAAATACAGTCGACCCTCTGTTCTCATGGGGGATCTGTTCTGGACCGTGAGAACAGAAAATTGTGCAATAACAATAGCAGCTTCATTTATATACCACTTTGTACCATGCAGTCTCTATGCAGTCTCTAAGCAGTTTACAACTGTAAGCTAATTGCCACCAACAAGCTGGGTACTCATTTTAGTGACCTCAGAAGGATGGAAGCCTGAGTCGAGCCTAAGCCCTGGTTGCTATTGAACTCACAACCTTGTGGTTTGTGAGTGAGTGGCTGAAGTACAGGCATTTAACCACTGCACCACCAGGGCTCCTATAGGCTTGAATGGAGGAGCGTGCCCCATTTTGTCCCCCTTCCATTTGCCACCTGCAGATAGGGGAGGGATGCGGACCCCAAGTCCATGAGAACAGAGGGGTGACTGTACAAGGCATCACATTAACTGGCCTGGCCTCCTCCCTTTATTCTTCCATCATCACCATGATCAACTGTTCATATCATATTACTTACAGAGTCACAATTCACTCTGTTGTTGTTTCTGAAAGCCTGAAGTCATGAAACTCATAATCAAACTGAGACCATTTCAGTGCTGACATGCATTGTATATAAGAGCCTTGATCTGATTCTTGCAGAGAAAAACTTCACAATGTGATTGCTCCCTATACCCGAGGGCTAACAAGCCCCAAACACATTGGAAATAGCTTGACATTATTAATCTTTAACTTCCACAGTTTGAGAAAAATGTCTCAGCAATGGTCAAAACCCATTTCAGTAAAGGAACCACCTGTGTTTTTTGTGATACTGGAGCTCATCTTCTGATTTTACGTCCTTCCTCCAATTCATAACTCTTATTCTCAAGAAATATACACATCTAAAAATATGATTTTAATGTTTGAAACCTAATATATCAGTATAATGATATCACCTGGTTTGAAAAAGTGGAGATTCATTCAGTCTGGCTATATTGCAAATTATAGCATAGAATCACAGAGATGGAAAGGCTATCAGGGGCCAAACCCCCTGCTCAATGTAGGATCTCCAGCTAGAGTATCCTTGACATGTAGCTATCCAGTCTCTTCCTGACGGCATCAAGAGAAGATCCCACCACATCTCCAAACAACGTGGCAGTATTTTACCCCAAGGTTCTTCTCCACTCAGAATGGAAAATGAGATTCTTCCCATTCATCTTCACCTGATATGTGTGTTCAGCATGGGCTTTGCAGTTACAATCATAGAATGTATTTGATGACTCTCATTGTTGTGGACAGGCCATATGCCGGGCTTTCCTTGACCACCGTCCATTCTAATCAACAGTCGGCAGGCATGTCAGACCTTCCCCAATCTCAGCTGCTCACACATTTCACCTGGCATGCCAGGCTTTACAGTTGTTCCAGGGCTTCTTTAAGCCCCACTTGGTTAATGGGCCACCACTGGTCAGCTGGAACTTCCATTGGTTCCCAGCAGCAGTATCGGCCACGAACAATCCAGTGGGACAGAACACCCTTTTGTTTTAATTTTTTGGGTGCCATTTTGATATTTTATGTTTGAGTGCCATTTTGTTGCATAAGTACAATGGCCGCCATTTTGTTAGGGTGATACAGCCATTTTGTATTTTGAGTCACACTCTCTCAGCCTCAGGGTTAATTAAAATAATGATGATGATGATGATGATGATAACAACATCAACAACATAACAAAAAGCCTTCAGGGATAGCTGTGTTGCCCATTTACAAAAACCCATCAATGATACCTTCATTGGCCAACCAAAATGTACAATATACTTGTTGCAAACTTTGGAAGCTCCAAAGCAGGGGTAGGCAACCTTTCCTCTTTAAGGGCCGAGGGACTTCAGCTCCCAGAATCCCAGGAACCATTGGCCAGCATGGGACTATTGGCCAACATGGCTGAGGCTTCTGGGATCTGAAGTCCCTCGGCCCTTAAAGGGGAAAGGTTGCCTACCCCTGCTCCAAAGGGTCAGAAGGAGGAGGAGCCTGCCTGCAAAAGAGATCCTCCCACCATATACCATCTTAACTGAAGACTGAAACAACATGTAAGCATCTGACTAACATCTCCAATTGTTTTTCTCCTGTTTGGTTTGTAACATCTTGCCCGAAGAAGAAGCCCATGGAACTTCCAAAGCTTGCAACAAATATATTGTGCATTTTGGTTGGGCATAAAAGTATCACTGATGGATTACATAACAAGTTCCCATTATCACCTGGGCTGATTATAGAATATAATTGGGCACTTTAATAGATAGATCTGAAGTTATACTTGGTTATAGTTCCATTCTACATATTTAATTACTACTTATTTAGTTTTCATTCATCTGTTATTGCACTTTGTTAGATGATCTTATAATTATAATTCACTGTCACTCCTACATTGGTTCCTGGTCAAAATGCCATAAAAAAAAAAAAAAA
>CM034706.1:215573015-215590589 GCA_020142125.1 Phrynosoma platyrhinos
AGTCCTTGATCAGTCAACCCCCATTCACTTTGATACATCTAGTGATGAGGGTGACATGGCCACCAGGATGGCAATATTATCCAAACTGGATAGGCTGGAGAAGATTCATGCTGACAGCCAAAAGCCTACACCACAGGAATTAAAAAAGGTTTCAAAGGACTTGTTTAATTCTATGTTTTTTGTCCCATTTAGAGGCACTTGACAGAGGTTATCAAGAACAATTCTGGGATGAAGCTGTAGAGGTCCCTCAGTCATCTGTGGATCCAGCTCCTTCAGCCTTAACGGTGCAAACAGTGACTCCTGCTACAGGTACATCCTCTTTTTATTCAATGCCACAGGCTTCTTATATTGACTGGGCTCAGGCTTGTCCCTGGAGAGTCTGGAACACAACACCTAATGGGCTCCCAATCACTACACCATTGCCAAATGATAGCACATGGGCAATCAAATTTGCAACTGGGTTCCATGCCACCTCAGGTGTGGGTGGGTGGGCAGCATACCCTATGTTGGTTCAACTTACCAACCCCCTCCCTTACATATCCCAACCTTCCTGTCACGTTGACTATGCACTAAGTTCCATCAGTCAGTCAGGCAGCATTACAATCAACACCGGTAGTTCCTTATTCATCCACATCAGGTGGAGATTTAGATTCCATGTTAGGTGAGCATTTGACACCCACCACAGTAAAAAAAAAATCTTAAAGGAGAATTTGTTGATGGATTCTTACTTCTATACTGAGAAGTAGAGAAAAAGGATTAGGAGGGTATGGATGAAAAGAAGCATGATAAGGTTCGCAAGCAAAAGGTAGACAGAAATGGGCAGAACTGGCTATCTGGTATGTTTATTTATGTAGGGGTCATAGCCAGGTTGCAGGCGACCAGAGCCCACTCATTCATTCACTATATGGACATAATTCATAGGGTCTATGCCAGGGGTAGGCAACCTGTCCCCTTTAAGGGCCGAGGGACTTCAGCTCCCAGAATCCCAGGAGCTATTGGCCAACATGGCTGAGGCTTCTAGGAGCTCAAGTCCCTTGGCTCTTAAAGGGGACAGGTTGCCTATCCCTGGTCTATGCAGACTTTGCCAGCTTTGCATGGCTTCAATACAACAAGGCCTTTAGAATGAAAGTGGCTAGGAGAGTGGATCAAGTCCACTCTCAACTATGGATGCAGTTAAAAACCCCAGCAAGACCCATGCAAGGCAAATGCACTCATAGTGGTCATATGGTCCCAAAATCCCAAACTAGTTCTTCAGCTACGAGTCCATCGACCCCTACAGACTCTTCCAAGATATGTTGGGATTTTGGAGTGCAAGGTTCATGTAATAGATGTCTTTGTAGGTATCATCATGAATGTTCCATTTGCAAAGGGTCTCACTCCTTTCACCAGTGTCCCAAGGCCAAGTCTTCATCAGGTTTCAAAGATGCCTCTACCAAATGGGACCTGGGGCTCCCACTCCATCTGCAAAAGGGGCCCAGTCCAATTAAGCTGGACACTTTGTTCAAGCTGCTGTTCATTTATCCCAACCGGCCAGCAGCAGACTACCTAAAGAAGAGCTTCCGTGATGGTTTTCACATCCCTTTTTATGGTCAGCATAGACTTTATCATTTGAAGAATTTACATTTTATAATAGGCTTAGAGCATGTAGTTAGGGAAAGCATATAGAAAGATATAGAGTATATAGAAATAAGTTGATGAAGGAAAAGTTATAGGTCCCTAATCTTCACCCCTGATTCCTAACTTTAGAGTGTCTCTACTAGGCATTGTCCCCCAAAATGTCCCGGGGGAATATAGGTTAATCCATCACTTATCATTTCCATGGGGTGATTCACTTAATGACAACATTTCTCAGGAGCTCTACATGGTGTGATACTCTTCCTTTAATTTGGCATTGGCTACTGTGCATAATAAAGGCTTTGCTGCTGAGCTTGGAAAGTGTGATATTACTCTGCATTCAGACTGTTACCAGTTAACCCACAAGGCTTCAAGTTACTGGGTTTTTCATTCGAACACAAATTCTATATCAACAGGGCCATTCCCATAGGCTGTTCTATATCCTGCTCAGCATTCAAAGCCTTCTAAAATGGGTGGTGCATATGCAATCTGGGCTTCAAGTAGTAATTTATTATTTAGACATTTTTTTTGTTTGTTGGTAGGGCAGGGTATGGCCAATGTCACCTTCTGATGCAGCAATTCACATTGATGGCTGACAACTTAGGAGTCCCTTTAGCACATGAGAAGACTGAGGGTCCCACCACCTGTCTAATGTTTTTAGGCATTGAAATTGACACCATAAAGCAGTGTTCCAGGTTATCCCAGGATAAATTAATGAACATTAAGGAAAGGCTTTATAAGTTCCTGCAGTCACGAAAAGCCACCCTTTGAGAGTTTCAGGAATTGACTGGCCACTTAAATTTTGCCTGCAGGGTAATAGCCCCAGGCTGTGCCTTTCTTAGGCATTTGTGTTCTGCAATTATCAGTGTTTCTCAAATGCATCACAGGATATGGGTTACCAAAGACATTAAACAAGATTTACACGTGTGGCTTTCATTCTTGGAATCCTTCTAATGCTGTGTCATTTTGGAGGGACATTTTGAGGCTCCAGGGGGCTCTATAAGTTGCCTCAGATGCAGCAGGCTCCATTGAATTTGGAGTATATTTCAACAATCATTGGTGTGCATAGTTATGGACATATGATTGGATACTCATGGGCCTTTCCAGAGACTTCACCTTTTTGGAATTCTTTCCAATAGTGGTAGCAGTACACATTTGGGCAGAAGAATTTGCCAGTTTGTCCATTTTTGGTGTGATAAGGCAGCAACAGTGCAGATAATTAATCATTGATCATCCAGGTCCCCTCGGGTCATGAATTTGTTTAGGGTTTTTGTCCTTAAGTGTCTGATGCAAAACATCTTGCTCATGGCCTTCCATGTCCTGGGGGTTGACAATGAAATCGCTGATGCCCTTTCCCACCAACAGATGTGTCATTTTGGATAGCTGGCTCTAGAGGAGGATCTCAACCCGGCAGCAATGCCAGAACTGTGGACGTTTGGAAGGGTGAGGTGGCAAGGGCCATAAGTGCTTTGCTTTTGGACAACATGCATTCTAATTATAAAAGGCCATGCAATGTTTTTGAGCAGTTTAGATATGCTCATGGTTTAAGCTCCACGTGGTCTGTACCAGAGGAACATTGCTTACAGTTTTGTGTCTATCTACATGACAAAGGGCTCATGCCTGAAACCATTAGAAATATGTTTTTTGCCTTAGCCTTTGCTGCCAAAGCTCAGGGGTTGGTTGATCATACAGCAGATTTTAGGATTTGTAAAACCTTAGAGGACTGGGCCAGAATTCAGGGCATCAGGCATGATGATAGGGTACCCATCACACCTGAGATTCTCGGATGTTTAAAAGATCAGTGGGCTTACTTCTATTCTTCCCCTGATGAAGCCACTTTATTCCATGCAACAGCTTTAACTACATTTTTGGGGGCATTACAAATGAGCAAGCTAGTCTTGTCATCAAAAAATGACACCTCAGACAAGGCCTTACTAATTAATGATTTGGTTCTAACAAATCAGACAACGATTCTAAGGATTAGGGGGTCTAAGACTGAACAAAAGGGGAAAGGAAGCTATATCACATTAAACAAATGTCTTTTAGTGGGCCTTTGCCCCATTCAGGCCTTATTGGAATATTTCTCCTTTGGGGCCAGGTTTGGGTCCCTTGTTTCAACATGTTGATTGATCTCCTTTGACCAAATTTCAGTTTTGGATAGTGGCAGATAAGGCTTTGGCAAACCTTGGGCTCAAGGGGCTCAAATTTGGTACACATTCCTTCAGCATTGGAGCAGCATCCACTGCTGTTGCTATTGGAATGGATGACATGACAATTAAATGCATTGGTAGATGGAAATCTGTTACTTTCAGAAAATACATGCAGAATGTTCAAACTTTGAAGTAAGCATGTTAACTTTTGCCTTTTGTTAGATTTCAGATTATGTTATGGTAGATTCTGTGTCCTCAGCTGTGGCCACAGTGTGATTTACTGGGTGGCCCATCAGGCATGATCCAGCCATCTTGTTCCCATCTCAGTCTTAGTGACATTGCCACAGTCGAATGGTTGGGCAGACGAGGTCTGCAGTGGAATGGTCTACTTAAGTTGCTATTTCAGGATCCTGTTGGCCCTTAACCTGATGTGCTGGTGATACACCTTAGTGGAAATGACTTGGGCTTGATAAAGGGCAAAGCCCTGATTTGGCAAGCAAAAAATTATTTTGAAACAATATTCCACACATGGCCCAGTGTCCATATAATTTGGTCAGACATTTTGCCCTGAAAGGTGCAGAGAGGGGAAAGTAACTCATGCAAATTGGATGTCGCTAGAAAAAGAGCTAATAGAGAAATACGAAATTCATTATTGAAGCAGTCTGGCTTTGTAAGCAACCACCCTTTAATTCTATTCCCATGCCCCAAACTTTATAGTTTGGATGGTGTCCACCTTTCAGATGAAGGCAATTTGATATTGTTGAGGGATTTCCAAAATGGATTGAAAGCTATTTTGAATGGCCTGGTGGGGGAAAGGGACTAAGCAGATACTTGTCCCTTATTGGTGGCCCATATGGGAGATAAAGAACTATTTGTTGCACACCATTGGCACCCCCTTGTGGTGAAAGGTTAGGCTGTGGAACAACTTAGGACATTATCACAATCGTGGGGAGAAAGTGGAAATAAACGGGCACGAGCAGAAGTCTTTAATTTACGGGATTTGTCCCGTTCTGCCTCGTCTGATAACTAAATTTGAATTTAAAAGGGGGTTAATTCAAATGCAAACCTGATCTTTTCATTTTCGGGATTTTTGAGGATTTGAAAAGATCAGTTTTTTGTTCGAATTAACCCCCTTTTAAATTCGAATTTAGTTATCAGATGAGGCGGAATGGGACAAATCCCGTAAATTAAAGTCTTCTGCTCGTCCGGTTTATTTCCACTTTCTCCCCACAACTCCCTGTGTGATAATGTCTTTAGACAGGTCAAGGGATCAAAGGGTTGTGAATGAACCTTCCTTTGGGGTGGACATGGGGGGGTTTGCTCAAACTTACAAACTTGAGGGAGTTAGGGGAAGAGTGCCTTAGGTTTGGCTGAGGATATAATTCAAATCATCAGATTTACCTCAGGGTCTGCACCCAAAAGGAAGGCTGAAGAGGCAGTCTGGGATTGACACCTGGCTTCACCCGGACCCGTACCAGGCTTTTCACTTTAGTAGATTTCTATCAAGAGTTTTGAATTTCAAGCCTTTGAAGTTTAAAAGTTTAACATGAAATAGGTTATAGGTCAAATAAATGGCCCTTCAGTCATCCAGACTATTGCGGTCTTTATTTCATGATTGGGTATCATTAGTCAGAAGTCATTTCCAACACCCTTAGATTGAGAGGAGTTTGGATTTAACATAGCTTCAGTTGGTCTAGTGTTGGCCCATCTGACTCTTGGCTATCTTCACATGTTAAAAATAAAGTTCAGGAACCAATGAGGCAGATAAAAAACTATTTGATCAAAAATATCTTTTTGATCAAAAACTATTTGATCAAAAAAAAAACAAAAACAAAGGAAAATAGGTAAATTTGAAATGCTTTTTATTGTACTGTATTTTACCTCGGCTGTTTTAATTTTATGATGGTTTAATTCAGTTTTAAGGGGTGGGTGGGTAAGAGGTGGGAGGTAGAAATTGTTTTACTTGTTGTATTTTTAATTCTGTTGTATGCCGCCCCGATTGCTGAGCAGAGGGGCGGGTTATAAATAAAATTTATTATTATTATTATTTGCATATTGTGCTATAAAATTGTTTGTTCAGGCTTCATCTTGAAATAATTTTAAGCCTATCTATTTTCCTTGAGGTTTTAATTTGTTGCAAACCAACTTCCTATTTGTCTGTCTTGTTGATTCCTGAGCTTTATTGTTTTAAGAGTGTTACTGGTGCATCATGCTAATTCTGTCCTTCCATATGAATCCCATGGCCATCTTCACCAGTTAGAATTGTGCTCTGAAACTGCAGTTTCACTCCTAGAATCACTTTATTCCCTGTTTGCCCTCCCCATAACCTGAGACTTACTTCCAAATAAATATTTCTAAGGTCTAAAACACATTGCAGAAATAATCCAGTTTGAGATCACTTTAACTTCCCTGGCTCAATGCTAGGGAATTCTGGGAAGTGTAGTTTTGTGAGACATTTAGCCTTCTCTGTCAGAGAGCCCTGGTGCCACAATAAACTACAGTTCCTAGGATTCCCTAGCACTGAGCCAGGGCAGTTACCCAAGTTATGATGTGAGGCTGAAATACGGTAGGCAGAAAAGCAGGTCTATGCTATACTAGTTAGCATTTAAAATAGGGTACTGAAGTATGTGAAAAGGGAAAGGGGATTTTTACCAGTAAAGTAATTAAATTATATTATCATAATTCTATGTCACTTATACCTCATTCAGTTGCTATCCAAATCTACCATTCAATTACCACTCTTTTTAATATATATATAAAGCTAAATTGATTTTCATAGCCCTTCCTGCAAGTACAATCCTTATTCAGCCCTCCTGCTGATTTGCGTCAGCTGCAAAGTAATGGGCACCATTTTTCACATGTAGAGAGAGTTTCACTGGCACTGGTGTATAATCAGAGCAGGAGAAAGAGGGAGATTTTGGCTATGATAAGTTATCGCTTTTAAACATAAACAGGTCTTGTTAATTTAACTTCCATTTGAAACAGAAACTAGCACAGGAGGAAATTCAGCACTTGCCAAATGGAAAAGGACAAATTCAGTCAAGCTGGGGATGAAGAATTTTGCTTTGGAATATCAGAGTGGATTGGGAATGGGAAGGGATGGTATGAACCAGAAATATACACAACGTCAAAATGCCCTAATATATCTGAAGAGCCTTGCTGAAATCCAGCTTTGCCTGTTTTAAATAGTTGCATAATGAAAAGGAAGGCACAACAGAAGATGTCAGCCCTGGAATATGACTCTCCATAGTAATCTAGACACAGTTTGCTCAGCAGGCATCTGGAACAGCTCAGACTTCAGATGGTGTCAGGGGGAGATTCTATTAAACCTGGAGGCCTTGCAGTGGAACAGATTGCAAGGAAATGACTTCCTATTCTTTGGAAGTGCCAAGGGCATAGCAGGACTCTTCCCTACTAAGCATGCTGAATAGTAACCACTGTCAATATCTAGCTTGGATTTTAGAGTCCTGCAGTTAGTAAGCCTTGTAATACAAACTTCTAATCCCCTAGAAGTAACCCTACCATTAGATAACAGGAAGAAACAGAAGGTGAAGGGCCAGGAGCTGATGGAGCTGTGTCTGTTGTGCCCCAAGTGTTGTATGCATGAGGCTAGCCTCCGATCCCCAGGTGTGGTCAAGAATGAAGCACTATTTTATGTGCTTAAATAAACTCCAGCTATCAGCTTGTGTGTATGGACAGTTGTGCCTTGATGTCTTCTTTTACAGTGGGGTGGGGAACTGAGTTGTTGGTTTAGTATAAATTTCAAAGAAGCTACCCAAGGATCTGAAGTTAATTTGCAGATATGGTTCCATGCCTTGGAAACCTACTTCTAAGTATGGACCCAAACTAAAGTGGATTCACCATCCCACTGACATGAGAGACACCAGCCACTATTGGATATGGTGGCTGTCAGCATATGGAGCAACCACTGAGAGCAAAATATCTTGGGCCAGTCCTAGCTATGAATCTATATATTAGAATTCCTCTAAAGCAGATGTGGGCAAAGTGTTGTCCAAATGCCACATGGAACCCTTGGGATCCCAAAATGAAGCTCTTGAAGCCCCTCTGCAGCAGTTTAATATCTTTTCAAGCCACCCAACCCTTGCTCCACCTAAAAAAACCTCTTGCTGTAAAGAGAGGAGGGAGGAGGGAGGAGTTGAGAACTATATGAGTGAATGGGGCAGGGACATTTCTCTTACTCATGTTGCCACTTTTCTAAATCACTTTTGTCTACTTGTTCCCAGCCCCCTTCCTGGTTATTTGTGAAGACAATGGGAAGATGCAACACTGGAGAGAAAAGTCCACCTGGGTGAAGAAAGATCCAGTTCTCCCAACCTATCTGTACATGCTGTATTTTAAATATCTCCTTTTAAAAAATGTGTGCCAAGTTGTACCACTGCCATGCCAAATTCAACAATTTGTAGTGTGATTATGTAGGAAAAAATAAATGGGAAAGGCTTATACCAGGAAAATAGGCCTTTTTGCATTCTGGCTTGTACCTAGAAAATAAACAATACAGCGGGGCTGATGAATAGGGTGTTGTCTGTCTGTCCCAGATAGCAAGTGGAAAGGCAGGTCAACATCATCCAGAAAGCCACACATTGCTCACCCCTCAATATGTGTTGAAGGGGAGGGAGAGAATAGTGGGGGGAGAAGATAAAGAAGATGAATTATTCCAAAATGCTCCCTTCAACCAATTAGTGAAGAAATCATTCTTGAGTGGTTGCTCCAGATTTTGGAAGACCCATGACCAAAATATCCTCAGTGGGGTCCCTCCCTCATTGGCTCAACTATGTCCTCATTATCATTCTTGCCAAATGTCCCTGCTGTCTCCTTTTCACCATCACCACTTGTTTTCATGGTTGGGGACCAAAAAAATAGGCCAGCAGAAAGTAGGTAGCTCTTCACCAGCTCTGTGGCTCACTCCATTTGAGCTGCCATGAGACCTGGATGAACTGCAGGCTCTGTGAGTGAAGTAAGCAAAGAGATTTCTGTCCATTCTTCCTCCCTCACAGAGTGTGGCCCCTTAACTGATGCCATGCCAATCCTTAAGGCAAACCTGGCCATTCTTCATTTTAAAAAGGTAATCAGCTTGCCTTGAGTATCAGCTCAGAATCACTTCACAAAGATTATTTATGTATTATGACTGCTATGCTCCACTTACTTAACCACACTTTGCTTCTACTCCAGCTGATGCAATTCACACACACATACACACTTTAACATCACATATATTTTCTCTGAGGTCTAATCCACACTGTAGAAATAATGCAGTTTGACACCATTTTAACTGCCATGACTCAGTGCTATGGAATCCTGGGATTTGTATTTTTTAAAAGATATTTAACCTTCTCTGTCAGGGAGCTCTGGTGCCTCAACAAACAACAAATCCCAGACTTCCATAGCATTGAACCATGGCAGTTAAAGCAGTGCCAAACTGTACTATTCTAAAGTGCAGATTAGAGCTGCATTAGGCTGCTAAAGCAAAGTCAATCTAAAATTTGCAGGGATATCCCTTCTATCAGCTGTATTTATTAACAGCACAATCCTATGCATGTTAGAAGTAAGTCCCACTAAGTAGAATGGGGCTTATACTCCCAGCAAGTATCTGTAAGGCTGGAGCTTCAACTTCCCAGTAAATAGTTTTCTGTTACACCCCCCCCAGCTGATTAACACCTTGAAATAAAAACATACATTCCGATTACATCATTTAGCCATGGTTTAAAACTGATGAATACATTGCATAATGTACAGATATTTTCTGATTCTCTATCTGGCTATTCATATTGCTTCCTCCTCGTCAAACTGTTAAGGGAAGTGTTTATTTCCCTGTGCTCTTGGAGTATAGATCAAACAAAGAGCTTGGAATTGTTACTTTTTATTTTAATTACAACTGGCTTTGCTTACTGGTGGTAACTTTTCCAAGCTCTGATCATGATGTATGCAGGTGTATGATGTAGACACCTAACATAAACATTTGCTTCATGTTCATTATGAATGCAATGGCTCAATGAACATGAAGCACATTTACATACAAATATATCCCAATGGTTTTACTAGAACTTCAAAATGTCATTAGTTACTCCTCTGCAGACTCTAGACATTGGGTACCTTTATAGTTATTATATCAACCACCATATTTCACGTGAACTGTCAGCAGCACCCTCTAATTTTGCATATAGAACACATGTTCAACTACTGACATTTGGGGGTGTTTGTGTATGTAACCAAATTGTGATCACAACAGCTCCAGAGTTCCCTTCTAAAGCTGAAAGAGCAAGACACCACCTGAACATTATATACCAGGTTCCCACCCAGTTTAAAACATACTGTCAGAGCTTTTCAGAACTGTTCATTCAATATTTGTTAATTTAATAATTTGATTTCCATTAGCTCAATATTCAAAATGGGATATTTGCTAATAAAATAATTCCCTAGTCGGCAACTTTGGATAGTCTCCTTGCTGTTCTCAAGACTGCTAGAAACATTTATGAGCTATTGCTTTTTATGTCCTAATTTGCTAACTCAGTAGTGGCACAGCAGAGCATTTGTCCCAGGTGCTTTCATTCCTGCTTGCTAGCCTTTTAACAGCTCTGGCTCTTACAGTAAACTGTGAACCTGTCTGGGCAGAGGACTAAACCACACACTGTGCTAAAATTATATGTAACATGCAGCTGAACCTAATTTTCTTTTCATATCCCAAGTAATTTGGAACCCCAGTGTGCAGGGCTCCAAAATATATTGGAAGCAGTATGCATGGGTCAGAAATTGGACATCTGTTTCCCTTCTACATCCCCCCACCCATCCCACTCCCACTGGGTTCTCTTGTTCTTCTGCTCTTTACTAGTGCTTCATTGCTCATTTACTTGCCTTCACTTTGCTACTATAGTTAACCAGAGGAAGAAGACAAAGCAACATCAGGATGGTGTTATTTCTGTCTCTGCACTCTGACCTGTGCTTGCCTGCTCAGAGAAACAGGCTTATAGCCACTTGTGGAGCCTAATGGCTTCCCTGTCAGGTAGGCAGTGAATCTACTCTGGGTTTTAGTGCAGACAAAAAGCAGATTCACTCAACTGGAAGCGTCCAGCTG
Organism: Phrynosoma platyrhinos; assembly: GCA_020142125.1. Lineage (NCBI taxonomy): Eukaryota > Metazoa > Chordata > Lepidosauria > Squamata > Phrynosomatidae > Phrynosoma > Phrynosoma platyrhinos. The sequence continues at coordinate 215,583,870 of CM034706.1, forward strand.
CCTCTGGCAGTAACTAAAAGAGCAGAGAAATTCAGGAGTTAACTATTCCCCACTCCAAAGTGTTGTGGGTTGTGGAAATGCCTAACAGCTCTGCATGTGATCATAATAGCACTGCTGGATCAGACTAGAGAGCCATCTGGCTTAGTATTCTGTTTCCAACAGTAGACAGCTAGATGCCTCTGGAAATCTCACAAACAGGAAATGAAGAGAAAGGAACTGGGCAACCACAGTTCAAAAAGGATGTGAACAAGCTTGAGCATGTCCAGAAGAGGGCAACCAAAATGGCGAAAAGTCTGGAAACCATGCCCTTTGAGGAGCAACTTAGGGAACTGGGTATGTTTAGCCTAGGGAAGAGGTTAAGAGGTGATATGATAGCCATGTTTAAATATTTGAAGGGATGTCATACCAAAGACAGAGCAAATTTGTTTTCTGCAGCTCCAAATAAAAGGACCTGGAACTATGGGTTCAAACTACCGAAAAAGAGATTCCACCTCAACATTAGGAAGAACTTCCTGACAGTAAGAGCCATTCGACGTGGAACACTCTCCCTTTGAGTGCAGTGGAGTCTCCTTTTTGGGTGTTTTTTAAAAAGAGGTTGGACAGCCATTTGTTTTGGGTGTTTTGAATGTGTATTCCTGCATGGCAGGGAGTTGGATTGGATGGCCCTTGTGGTCTCTTCCAACTTTATGATTCTATGATTCCAAGGTGACAGCCCTCCACAGCATCCTCTGCTTCTATCATCAGCATCTAATATAGATAACAACTCCTAAGGCCCTGATTTCCCCTCTTTATGTAGAAGACGTGATTTCACTATGGTTCACTTTAAGTCTTCCCCATCTTCATCAAAGTATATCAGTTTTGTTCTCTGTTTAGAAAGTGGATTTCATGTTTTTAACAAGTTGTGCTAATTTGATTCTTGAGTATTCTTCATCACTAAATAGACTGAACTAGTTAGTGAATGATGTCTGAACAATGAAAATTTCTAGGATAGAAATTTAGGCAATCCAATCCATCTCTTTCTTTGTTTAAAAATGTATTTTGCATGGATATGGCATGTTGCTCAGTCAAAAACAGGGAACAAATGAACAGAGTGGTTAGCTGACTGGAAATGCTCAGTTCATTTCCATCTTAATATTCTCTTATATGTTAGAAGACATTTTGTCAGATGAGTAGGACGTGGTGTGAAAGATGGAAATCTTATCTATGCAAAAGAATATGAATATCTTTTAGTTGTTAGAGCAGGACCTGTTAGAGAAGAACCTGAGGCTCACCAGAAATCAGAATTTCTTTTCTTTAAAAATAAAAATTGTCAGCAATTAAGATGGTTAAAATCAAGTTAGTATTACTGAATTTTACAGGCGCACATATAGTTCTCTAGAGGACAGGACAATTTTGTTTCTTGTCTTTGAACTTTTAGTATTGATTCAACTCAAATGTAAGGAAAATGAAACAAGAACAAAGCCCTTCTGATATGATGAGGTGTCTTTATAGAGTATAAATTAGCAGAGTATAATTCTGGGGAGGAAAATTATGCCCAGTGCTAAGCTCTGCTAAATATTACTTCATAACAACACAGAGAAAGGTTATTAATTCTAATGGGAATCACTAGAGTCTCCACGGGGTTAGTTGATATTCCAAGTATTTTAAATGCAGAAGATGCTGGAAGGAAAAACTGGTCTTAGAGTAAAATGGAATTCCTGAATAATTCATTTAAAGTAAATTATTATGGGCATCTATGATGCTGCAGTTACCATTTAGATTATCAGCACAACACTGAAAGGAAAGATGGCCCAACATTCAGTATGGACTGGTATGTTCAGAAAATCCAGCTTTTTCAGGTATACAGATTCTTCCAACTAAAATGCAATGAAACATTTTATGAACACAAAACAGACCATCAGAACTAAATTTATTATGTTATTTAAGCAATTATATTTGTTTGTTGTGTTCTAAGGTGGTTTTTTTTTAAAAAAAGAAAATACTTAAGTGTTATGCATTTCTGATTTCTCAGCCAGAAAGCTTAATTGTCTGCAGCTTCTAACGGTGGATGTGTGTGATTAAATGGGCATATATATTCTTTACTAATGATAGTATGCTTTTGCTAGAACACCTGTTTTATACACAAGTGATGTGTGCCATGTATGAAAATTGTTGTGTGCAAAGCACACCTCAAAACTATAAAGAAAATGATGGGGAAGAGTAACAATGGAGGCTTCATCCAAAACATGACTAGAAAAAAAGCTTCTTTTTCATGTGTAGGAATGCAAAATTGCACTCTAAGCTGTTATCATTTGCCCCTCTTCTTTTCTTAAGCAGAAAATTCAGGTTCTGTGATGAGAGTATTTCACATACACACACATGAATGAGAGCCTTCATGGTAAAGGTTTCAGATCCCGGCTTGGGCATATAAACCCACTGTATGAGCCTGTGCAAGTCACACTCTATCAGCCCCAGAGGATGGTGATGGCAAGCCACCTTTGAGGAAATTTGCAAGAAAACCCTGTGATAGGTTCACCTTAGGGTCGCCATAAGTCAGGAACAACAAAAACAAAAACAAAAACATGCATTGCACATGCATATATAGTGAAAACGTGGCTCATGTGTTTTTGACTTTTCCCATCTTCTGGGCATTCATAGATGAAGCCCAAGAAAACAGTATGGAGCAGCAGTTAAAATGACAGACTGAAATTTGGGAGATCCAGTTGAAAGTACCCATTGAGCCATGAAATTCACTGTGTGACCAAAGACTAGTCAAATTTCAGCCTGACCAAACTCAGAGGGTTTTTGTGACCAGGAAATAAGCAAGGGAAAAGCCATGTACACTCCCTTAAACTAATTGGAGGATGAATGTGACACAGTTGGAACAATCATCATCATCATCATCATCATCATCATCCTCTCTTTCATTCATCAACTTGATGCACAAAACATGTTCCATCTGCTTGATAAAACTTCTAGTCCTACTTTCTGTTCCTACAGTGGCCAACAAAATGCTTCAATAGTAAGGTTATCAGTGAGAGAGCTATTTCCTATTTGCATCCCTTACAAAGTGGCATTCAGAAGCATAGTGCTCGCAGTACTGGAGGTTGATATATAGCCATAATAAGTAATACCCAAGAACCAACATGGTGTAGTGATTTGAGTGTTGGACTAGGAACCTGGGAGAGCAGTGTTTAAATCACTGTTAAGCCACAGAAATCCACTGGAGGACATTGGACAAGTCACACTCCCTCAGCCTGTCAGAAAGGCAATGGAAACCCCTCTCTGAACAAATCTTGCCAAGAAAACTCCATGGTGAAGTACCGTTAGGAAAAAGCTGGAAGACACATGATAACAAAGTAATACACATAAGCAGTCCTATTCTTCCTCTCTTTTTCTCCACCTGGATCATTCATAGTGAGAAATGCTTATTACATTTTGTGTATGACCTTGGGCAGGTCTCACTCCTTTGGACTATTATTATTATCTACTCCAAGTAAACTGGCTTGTCTGTTCAAGCAGCACCTTCTGCATAGGTAAAGAAAATACATAATCAGGGCCAACTGCTAGCTGAAAATAAAGGATACTACCAAACCACTAACAACAGTATCTACCTTGCACAGAGAGAAGTCACACACCTCAAGTCACTCTTCTCCATTAGCTTTCCTTTCAGCAAAGCCAGGGACTTGAACAGACCTGCACTAACTTCTGTGCCTGAGATATACCACAATGCAATTGGAGCAATTTTCTTGACCATTTATTGCCTTACTAAAAACCACTCATTGGAACAGCCTTTTACACAACCTGCAATAAATATATTTATCACAAAATACTCTACCCCATCAACAATCTCCAGACCTGCACGTATATTTCACTGCCTATAAACTGATTGATGCCCTGAAACTGTTCAGACTTTTTAAACAGCCTTTCCTCTCCTGCTTCTCATACTCTATGGCCTAGGGAAAAAAATTAAAGAGGATAAGAAAGTGGCAGAAGACAAGTTCAAAATGGCCTACAATGCAGGAATGAGGAAGCGGACAAGACACAGGAAGATGGAAGATTGTCCATAGAACCAGTGTAGAAACATCCAAGGACACAGCAGAGCTGCCTAAAAACCTGTTCTTCCTCTTTGCAGAGATGGATAAGATATGCAAACAAAATTTCCAGATAAATCAGGCAATAACAAAGAATTAGCAGTATAGATTTCTACCTATCCACTCAAGTGAAAGTCCCTTTGTTACAGACCCAAGCAAGTGGACAGATTATTGCAGCCTAAATCAGGAGTGGGTGGATTTCAGGGTGCTGTTCTGCTTTATTTTTATTTTTAAACATTTCTACTAGAATGCCAGTAATTGAAGAATTTGGAGTTATGGATGGACCATTTTGGCAAGCTCAGTCTGGCTCATGTTCTTATTTCCCAACACTGTTATTTTCTTTTAGTGAGTACTAAAAAAAATAATAATAAAAAATAAAAAATAAGTTTTTCAGAGAGTCCTCCCCAGCAATAATTGTAAAGTAGAAGTGGAGTCAAGGTCCTTCAGATGTTGCAGGATTGCAGCTCACATCTTTAGCAAGCATAGCCAATGATAAGGCATGCTTGGAGTTACAGTTCACCAACATCTGGAGGGCCCTATGATTCCATTCCTATTGTAAACTCTGGAATGGTGTAGAAAGATGAGAAATATTAGCTGGGTGCTTCACAACTCAAATAATATCTAGGGCTAACTCATTGAGGAGAGGTCATAGGACCATTAAGTGAAAGGACAGAATTATTAATTGCCCCACTGGTGAGCAGTGGAAGGGAAGTCTTTTGGTAATAATTTGCCACTGCTGTCCACCATTGAATGTAGATATCAAAGATGAAAGGCAAGCAGAATATGGTCTCCATGAAGAGAAATCAGAATTTATCTCTGAAACAGCTTACATGTATTGCCTACTTTAATAGAATAAAATCACTGAAAGGTGGCATAACCCTACCCACTGCAGCTCATGTGCAATATCTGTTCATTTTAAAGAGGCTTGTATGCAGAGGGTAGTATGGGGAGGTTTAGATTATCCTCTTAAATTGTGACACCAACCTTGATCTCTTCAAGCATGTTGCAAATTTAATTTTTATCATGGTGTGTGTTAGCACAAAAGCTTGACTTTGTGGTACAAAAGCTTGATACACATATACATACACATATATTTTCAGGATTTTCTTGCTAAGTGTGTTGGTGGGTTGGTAAACTGATAACTTCCAGAGAAGAAAAAGGAAAGTTAATTCCCAGGAAACAATAATTTCATTTTCAGAAGCCCACCCACCAGAATGAAAAAAAGTAGCTGCTGGCACATCCTGCTCATAGAAAAGGGCAGAAGAAGATATCATCAATCAATGCGCCAGTGGCTCACACCTCATTGCAAAGCGAGTCCAAGCGAGACACAGATCTCCTTTGTGCTTCCAGGCACATGGACTGGATTGCAAAAGCAATTGGCTGCAGCAAGCTCCTACATGTAGGGAATTAATTAGTTGGCCCTCGTTGAATGGCCTTGGGTATCTGCAGGCCAAATCCCCACATGATCTTAAAGAGTAAGGTGAAGACTGGCTGGAGACAGACTGATTTACACCAGTTGAGGATCATATTGCTATACTGGCTGGTGGCTACTGCATCATAAATCTACCTCTTCCAAAGAAATAAACTTCTTATAATATATTAATAATCTGTGTGTGTGATATATCTATCTATCTATCTATCTAGTTACATAGTTAGGTACCTGTAAATATATACTGAGATATGTCTGAATTGTGCAGTTTCCTTATCACCTGGATGTCAAATAGTGACATTTAGCTGTTGACTGATAAAGCTATGAAGACAATGGAGGTTATATTGCTTTTGATCATGAAGTTCAGTCCTTTCTCTTGTAATATGGTTTAGTGCTTAGGGTACTGTGAGGGTACTATCAACCTCATAATCTTGTCACAAGCAAATGACTTATTGATTTTCAAACAAGATAGTGGACTGTAATTTTTTCATTAAGTAGAAATAATAATAATAATAATAATAATAATAATAATAATAATAATAATAATAATAAATGTTTTACAAATTAAGTATTGTTCAAAGAAATACTGATAATCATTCCAAGTTTTCTTCATGGAGAACCAATAATGACAGTATTTCAGAAAAAGTAACTTGTCATAGTGTTCTAATAAAATGTCATTCTTTCTGCTATTTTCTGAATGTTTAGAATAAGGTCAGAGGTTGTGGATTCCTCCAGTTTGCTGTTAATAAACATTATATCTTTAACATTAAACAATGTATTATTTGAGCAATTTTTCTGCTGTTTAGAAGTTTCTTTTTGATAGATATATTGTTTTTCAATTAACCTTCAGGGGTAATTCTAGCACAGTATGGAATCACCAGTAAAGGAGACCATGGGGCAGGTATGCAGAATCTCTTTGTTTATAAAAGTAGTAGTTAACATTTACCAGCTTTGTGCCCCAAGGAAATTTGAAACAGTCCATCATGTTTCTCAGTCATCATTTTAAACTTCCAGAACATAGGTGTATCTCTTGTATAAAGTGAAAATCCTGTTAATTTTTTGGCTAGTAGCCATGTCTTTCAACAGGTATTCCATCCTGCCATGTTTTCTTACCACAGACTGTCCACCTTCACACAACGTCTTCTACACAATTATTCCCTAGGTTAGCTTTGGTGATCATGTCCTCCTGGAGTTTATTATACAGTGGAAAGGAGAAGC
>CM034706.1:215590689-215609688 GCA_020142125.1 Phrynosoma platyrhinos
TGGCCCTTGTGGTCTCTTCCAACTCTATGATTCTATGATTCTATTCTTTTGGTGTTTTATCAAAACTGATACCTATGCTAGTTGCTGTATGCCAAATGTTCCCCGAGACTGACAAATAACAACAACTGCATTTTCTGTTTAGTTGTGAAATTACAGCTCTTCTGCTTTCATTAGGTTGGCTAGAATGGCTACTTTGTTGCCTGGTAAATTGAATTACTTAGAAAACCAATAACAATGGCATAAATAAGGTGATATAAGTGCCATATGGTCGTTATATCTGGAATTACTTATACACCCAAATGTAATTTTTTGGCAAGCCTTTATAACTGACTGCATTTTGCAATGTATGTCCCTAAATCCAGGAAGATAACTGAGTGGAAGTATTACTTTATTTCCCCAAACTGGCTTCATTTGACTTCTCATTAGAATTTTTGCCATTCCTTATGACTGCTAGAACTTAGCAGGAATTTCCACTTGACCGATCCTTATTAGTTCATTTCTCCAGAATGCTTTCAAATTTGTACTAGAGCCTTACTTGCTGGGGGGTTCTGAGAATTGTAGCCCCCAAAGTAACTTTTCTATGCTCTTCCAATAACACATTCTGAAAACCCAGCTGTTTCCACACAATGGATGATTTTACTACCTCAGATTACTAAGAAAATGAAAAAAACTTGATAAGTATGATAGTTCTGTGCCTGGGTTATGTGATATTAATTCATGTCTGGCCATCTTTACTTCTGAAAGACTATCACTTGTTCCAGTAGCTTAGACCAAAATGGCAGAGGCACAAAAGGTGAATACAGCCACCCCTCATTTTCACGGACTTCAAGTCCACATCCCTCGCCTATTCATGGGCAGCGAATAAAGGGGGATAAAATGGGGCATGTGTCTGTGTAATTTCTAATAGAATCATATAACTGCAAAAGAATTATTTAAATGAGAAAAGCATTTATTTAAGTACATAAATGAACTTCCAGTGAGGAACAAAATGTTTAATCCCAGTGACAATTCATGTTGTAAGCTATTGTAAGAGGTCTGATACTAACAAATGTGTGATAATTTGAGGATTTATTTTTGGCAGAAGATACCTTTAAGATGCAGAAAAGCAAAATCCAGCTGTGTTTCTTTTTAGCCTGACACTATACTGTTACTGTATGGCGGTCTATGTTGAAACAAGACTTGAAAGCCCCTATAGGTATTTAGTAGATTTAGAGCTGACTTATTCCAGCTGCTCCTCTGGTATCTTCAGATCTGTTTATATATATATATATATATATATATATATATAGAGAGAGAGAGAGAGAGAGAGAGAGAGAGAGAGAGAGAGAGAGAGATTGAGAGAGACAGAGACAGAGACAGAGAGAGAGAGAGAATCTTACCTAGTCACTGAAGAAGTTTGGCTCAGATATGCAGATGTATATACAAAAATAAATGTCATATAGCAACCAGTTACTTCACGTGAAACATGCCTTTGAAAATAAACACAGCAAAGAGCAGGATGGAGCAGTTTTTCCAGGGAAGCCTTTGATGTAATAGTAGGGAAAGGATAGAACATAAGACAAACCTTGTTGTAAATTTGGATATACCTAAGGGTATACTATAGGAGGATAAAGCATTTGTAGAACAAAGATTTTAAGAGAATACATCCCAGGAAGAACACACTTTAGTTAGTGTATCTTGAATTTCAGTAAGAAAACTAATTGGCTTTTTCTTTATGCATATCACAATGTCAAAGGCATACCTGTTAACACAGTAGTTTAAGTACCTAATTTCTTTCCCAATGACTATAGTGTTACTTTACTTCAGAAAATTATACACTTCATAACATAAAGTAACAAGAGCTCAGAAAAGTTGCTTTTTTGGACTACAGTTCCCTAAATTCTCCATGATGGGTGGGATTCTGATGAACTATAGGTCTAAAAAGTAACTTTTCCAAGCTCTGAAATTGACAGTACACACAACAAGGCACTGCTCACACATCATAACTGCGTAAACTGAACATACTTGAAGGAGCATAGGATTTAGGTGTCTAGAGCATAGCATATATAGACAATAGCTCTTTCAGAAAGGCATCTGAACACTAAAGCCTAAATAGAAGGTGTGGCCATATGCCTGCTCTTGAAACATCCCTATGCACCTGGTAGCCTTAGAGACCTTTGTGCATCAAACATAAGATATACACAGGGCACTGCAGCCATACTCAGTCAAATACTGTTACTGATTTTGTGTGATTGGGAACTCTACCTTATAATTCACTTCCCAATCATGTGAGCTCTGTAACTGTGTTCTGCCAAATGTAACAAAGACCCATGCACCTGGCAGCCTTAGAAAGGGCTATAGAACTTTGTGCTCAGTGCAGAAAGATTTAGTACAGTGCCACGCAAAGGGGTGGTCTGTGAACTGATGCTGGTTCACAAGCTATTGGCTTCCAGACCTCAGCAAGTTTCCAGGAAAGAAAGAAACTGTTTTAGTCAATGGGCACAAATATGAGTACCTAGCATGGTAATGGTGGGGAACTGCCAGTTCCTGACATCAGAGAGCTTAAAAAGCACTGATATGGGGACATTTGGAGGATAGGGCCTCCATCCTTATCAATGTCCATAACATCCTTTTAGCCCTTCATGTGTTTAGGGGAATGTGAACAGGGCTTGTACATACAAACAGGACACACATACAGTCTGTTCATACAGTTGGAAACACCACTTTTTGCATGGGCTTGACCGATGGAACAGGCTACATTAATGTGCTGGTAATTTAAGTCTGCCTTATTAAAATATATTTTAACTGCCTTTCGTCTTGGCAGACAGCAGAGTGGTGCACAGATAATTTAAAGGAAATACAGTTTTTAAAAACTAGAACCATCTTCATGGGAAGGACAGAAAAGTGAGCAAATATAATGGAACAAACAAAACCTGGGTAAACAAAGAAGGTTTGAGCTGGTATCAAAACAATTTGTTATGTTTGTGCCAGCCACAATTCCATAGTTGTATTACAGGTTGAATCTCTCTTATCCATAATTCCATAATTCAAAATATTTCAAAAACCAAAATGTTTCTCATGGGTGGCTGAGAAAGTGACACCTTTGCTTTATGATGTACATAAGCTTCATGTACAAAATTATTGTTAAAATATTGTATAAAATTACCCTTTGGCTATGTGTATAAGGTGTATATGAAACATAAATCTTAATATGTATGTATATGCAAATACAGGTATTCCAAAATCCCAAAAACTCTGATATCGAAAACACTTCTCATACTAAGCATTTTGAATAAGGGAGACTCAATCTGTACAATAATGTGTACATAGCATAATGTGTACATCATGTACACATGGAAAGTTATGGTGTACAAAGCAGGACCTGTGGCAGGCACAGCTCCTCCTTTGTACACATTCAGTGAACACACACAGTTGTGACATGTACACAGTCCCTTTGCTAATATAGCCACAAAAGAGCATCTTAATTCCTTCAGTGGTCTTCTTTCCTCATGTCTGGATTCAAGTGATTCTAGTTTGTAAGACATTATGGAATATCACAGCACACACCTCTGACAAGATTTGACAATCCTCATGTTCCCCTGCATAACCGTTTCCCTGCTATACAGTGAAATAAGCAGCAAGAAGAGGGGAAGATGTTCATTCTTGTTCTTAAAAAACAAAATAAAAATGGCTGTAAAAGATGTACATTCAGTGGATAATATTTTCACCAAGCACATATTGGAGACATATGTAAGATTATGTAGGAAGGAAAGGGGTCACCTTTTACTGAGCCAGCTTTAGCAGTAGAGAATTGTTCAAGCAACATATAACTCTCTGTTGGACAGAAATGAATACCTAGGTATTAGCCTTAAGCTTGTACTCTGAGTGTTTTTACTGAAGGAACTTACACACTTAGACCAAGTAAAACCATCACCTTCATCATTCATAAAGTCAAATAGAGTAATGCCACAAAATACAAATCCAACATAGTAACTCACAACAAACTAGAAAAAATATATAGAAAATTTAATAACAATATTAAATATTAAAACATATATAAATACCCAAAAGCAAACCTTGATTTTTTCCATTTTATATAAGGCATACCATTTTACTATGCCATTATATTCAATGGGATCTGAGCATCCATGGATTTTGGCCAGCTGAGAGTAGGTAGAGATGGGTGCCCAGTCTTTAAAGCCCTCTTGCATAAAACATTTCTCCTCCTGAATTCATGATAGCTGAGAGAAAAAACAGTGAATATTACAATCATGCTCCCCCTTGCATATTCATAAATGAATGGTTATAAGATGAGGGCTAAAGAGGAGATGTTGCTGTATAAATCAGAGCTTGGATTTTTTAATAATTATTATTATACTGGCTGTACAGGATGAAGGGTTGTGGGAATTCTAATTCAAAAAAGTAACTTTTTAAAGCTCTGATATAGAGTCATAAGGATGTAAAAACAGATTCCCTCAGACTCAGTTTGCTACTATTGGATCACCACTTCATAGGTAATCTAAGTTCAGTTTGACCAAATTAAGTTCAATTAAGCTTGATCCTTTGTAAATAAAGAGGAGAGGGAAAATAGGGACTTTTTCCCCATCTGCATCCTCATTATTTTCCCCTCAAACTTGTGGTGTATTCAGACCTTGTGAGAGAAAGGCTTTTTGTTTGATACAATCTCTAGCACTTCAGAAGTGTTCATAGATCCGAAGATCCCAACAGGATTTCCCATGAATTCTTATGGTCAGGACACAGCAGTGCCAGTGGAACCACAAGGCTTTCCAATCAAAGCCAGCTGTCAAACTTGGGTGGAGACAAAAAGGCAAGGCTGCATTGGGAGATGTTTGTAAGAGACTTGTGGTTTTGAACTGGATTTGTTATTGTCTGAAACCCCTAATTCCTCACTTTGGCATCATCACTAGCCAATATATCTGATATGCAGATCTCATTTTGGTCACAATTTTTTAAGATGTTAAACTCACTGAATCCCTTGGTGACCATATTGGCTGAGAGATAATTGTAGCTATAGCCCAAATATAATGTTTACAAATGCCTTTAAAAAGCCTTAGCTTCTTATAATGTGAGGGTAATAGAACCGTTGTACAGTGTTGTTGCAAGGTTTACTGAAATCATCATGTATGTGAGGTGCTTGAACATTCAGATACATGGCATATCAATAAGGATATTAGAAAATGGTAAAACAACTTTACTAAATTACATAGCCCAGAGCTGGTCAGTCTTCCAGAATTACAAAATTGGTATATCTTCATTAGCCTTTTAAAAAAATTATCACCACAACTTGACTTTCTTGAGTCCTTGGGGTCCAGCAATATAGCAATCTAGTTATTTTTGATTTTTGCCTGAAAGTAAACTCTGTAAAGCTCAGAGCTTGTACAATTAGGGCAACAAACAATGGCTCAATCAATACCTTCTATCCATGTTGTTTTGTAGCATACTCTTGGACCAGTATCTATGCCAATCATAATAAAACCTTCCGTTTTGATGCAGTCTCTTCAAACAGAATACCCAACAAATATTTTGCAGAGAATTCCAGTACTTAATGACTGTTAACATTACCACTATATTTCTACATTTAGAACCACATGTGAATATCAACAATTAAGCCCTATGCAAAAATGAAAGTTGACCCACTAAAATTGGATGTCTCATATTGTGCACCCATCATTCTTGTTCCAGCAAGGCTGTTCCTGCTTCAGAAATAAATGCACCTTTTCTTCCAGCAGCATAGTAGCTTCATGTGCAGTCATTTTGTATCAATGTAAAATGGTAAGTATTTCACACTTGCTTTTAACACTGATGCTGAACTAGTGTAAATGTCACTGTCTACAACATAAGGCTACAAAGCAGTGTGGAACTAGGTCACCTGAACAGGGGTGGTTTCCCCGAGGTGAACAGTGACACCAGGTCTAGAAAAACTGCAGTGTATTTCTGTGAGTTAACAATGGGAAGGTAAGGGGTCAATTTGGTGAGCAGAAGATATTTTGACCCATAAGAGGAAAGGACAATCAGAAAGCCCTTGTCAGACGTTTGATGAAAAGAGATTATTTTCTGATCCTGAGTTTAGCCATTGGATCAGTTTACTGTAAGTTCTGATGGTGGAGGTAGGAATACTCTCCATGTTAGGATCCAGTATAGGTGATGATTTTGAACAGAATCCATTCCTCCTCATGAAGAAACATCAAGAACCTGCAAATTACAGCATTCACCCTGCTTACTTAGCATGGTGCTACGTGCCTGCTTTCTTACTGGATGCTGAACAAAGCACAAAAGTCCCCTGCTCCCAAGGGCAAACACCATAATTTTTTTTAGATTGGGAAATATGGTCACTAAAAATTAAAGGCACTTGTTGCTTTACACACACACACCATGGGGGGAGGGGACATGGAAGTTCCTGATCAAATGTCTCTACATCACTTTGAATTCCCCTTTGGTATCTTCTTGCCCAAAGCCTGGAACCTCAACCCTTCATTCTCAAAATACCCAGAGATTTCAGCTGTGACTCATGGATACTTAGACTTCATACAACAGAACAAGGGGAAAAGATTTTATGCTAGAACTGAAAACAAACAAGCCTCTCCCAGATGAAGGAGCAACATCTACCAAAGACCTGATGAATATTTTCTATTAAGCATACTAAGAGGTTCTGAAAGCTTTATTGATGTTGAAGATGCTGAGTGTGCATAGCAGAACCTATAAAGATCCGGTTCCCAAAGGCAGCTTTGGGCATTTTGCAGAAGTGGAAGGAGAAGACTTACAACCTCTTTTTATGGACCTCTCCCACCACCTAGGTGTGAAATGCAAGTTCGAGCTTTGCTGATAAACCTCCCAATAGAGTTCCAGTTCTAGTTCCAGCTACATTAAATGGAAAATACAAAAATAAGTGCAAAGCCAGTGTGCTTTCTCTCCCTACTTTTCTCCCAAAATATTACACACCCACACCCCACACACAAAAAGGCAACCAAGGAAAGCTCATGCAGACCTTCAGTCAAATGTTTGCATTCTTAAGTACCATGTAATGGAGTTCTACTTCCTTTTGACCAGAAATCAACATTATGCCAGGATCATGGTGTTGGGTTTGGGGATACTGGGGAAGATTTTTTCTGGATCTCCAATATGATGCTTTTTATGCTGATATTTTGTGGAGACAATTTACACAAAGGATGAAAGATTGAAAGATACCGGTATGCAAAATAAAGGAGAAGTGGGGGAAAGCAACTATGTGGCTTTTAGAGCAAGAAAAACTGTGGCCTCAGAATTGTCTTTTTGCAGAATATTATTATTTTTTAATCATAAACTCATTTTCCATTGACCTCTCCCTCCCTTTCCCCTTAGTGAGAGCACCTACCCAATTACTAGGGAAGGGTTTCTTTCACAGCCATGGGGAGAAAACCACATGATCCATGTGAAGAATAAACACTTTCATACAGATCTGTTATTTGTGAAAGCTCATATTGTTAAACTCCCTTACCTTTGCTAGACAGCTACACAACTCCACACTGCACAGGATTAATATGATGGGGTTGCAGTGCAGATCAGACATACAATTTATCAAAACAAGGGGAAAAATTGCAAGAAAACAGGAAGGCAATGGAAAGGGAGAGTTAACAGGGTCTCTTTATATAAGGGATATTAGATGCTGTAACAAAAGCATGAAATCATTTCTGTCACTGCATTTTTCCTAAGTAAGTGCAGAAGAAAAAGAAGGATCAGACAACCACCTCCCCCCCCCCCCCCCCCCCGATGCCTTAGTTGTTCCATCAACCCTTCAGCAAAACTGACCCCTTGTTATTCACTCTTTCTGGCCAGCCTAAACCTCTTGGTCACAGGCTAGCCCAGCTTCCTCTTTCTCTGAGCTACAGATGATGGTAGTCAGCCATCATCTGGTGTTGTATAGGCTTTAAAGGATTGGTGGAATGGAGGGTGAAAGGTTTGCCTTCATTAGGTGATGAATCCTGTGAAGTGGGCACCTTCTTTACTAATGCACCAAGTTCATTCTCAGCACTTTTTCCCTTAGAGCTCACTTGTCTGTATCACCTCTTCCTGTTTATTTTGTTTTCTCCTTCATCTCCTTGGGAGTCTGGTCTGAATCCTTTCATTTCTGCCAACTGCATTCCCCTTGTAGGGCAGGGATAGAAGGTGATAGGCTAGACTACATTCACTAATACATCTTTCTCCTATCTAACACCTTGGATGATTCAATTGTTTCTTTGCAACATGAAGGGTTAATTAAAAGACATACACAATGGCTAACAAGTCGCAGCATCCCTGGATGAAACAAGGATGGATAATTATTACAAGCAAGACCTGCACAACCCTACAGGGACCATTCTGAAACCATTCTGGATTAAACATAAAAGTGAACCATATCACAATCTGACTAGGTGCTTCTGCACCAATCCTTTTGCACCAGTCATTAAAAGTTTGGCCCCATCTCTTTGAAGGGGGATGGCACACCTGGATGTCATCATCATGCAAGAGCAATCAGAATATAGCCTCTACTATCTCAAGTCAACTGCTTGTTAGGCTGGAGATCTATAACTGAACTTTGTTGTCAGTCACCCATAATTTTTCCTAGCTGAGATAGTGTCCCTGCCTCCCTTTCCCATTTTGTCTCCCTTCCACTAAGTGTGAAAACACCGAGATTAGAAGTTTCAACAGCCAGCCACATGCAACACTTTCTTTTCTCAGCATCCAGCCTCTTCCAAAATGAAGAAGTGAGGTGGGGGGGGGGGGAAGAGAGAGAGAGAAGAACAAGAAGAAAGGGTGTCAAATAGAATCTCCCTTATCTGCTTTGGAGAATCCCATTTGCCCCTGCTACTGCCATCACTGATGAATAACAGAGCTGAACTTACCCTTGGTTTCTCCTTTCTTCTCCCAGAGCCACTGTTGTCTGTTCTCTTGCTGCCTTTGCTGCATGCACATCTGTCTCTGGCTGATGCCTGGAGTTGATAGACAGAAGGAGGCTGAGGGGGTGTTGGTTCTGTAGCCCAGATGAAGCCCAGGAGGATTCAGGCTTCTCCCAGCATTGAGGAGATTATGGCAGAACAGTCTTTGCCTTTGTCTTCTCCTTCCTTCCTTGTCTCCCTCTCCTTTTCAGTTCTTTGGAGGCAGCAACAGCAGCAGCAGAGAAAGGCTCTCATTCCTTTCCCAGCCCACATCTCATTTGCTCTCTCACACGCATACACACACACTTGGCTCTCCTTCCCTTTCATCAACTCCCACCACCACCACCACCACACCATGCTCACCTCCTCCCCTTCTAGATTCCCTCCCGCCTCCTTCTAGCTGGAGTCTTGTCACTGCAATGTGCCACCCACCTGAATCAGCTTCTGCCTGCTTTGCCACTTAACTCCCAAGGCACCAGCAAGCTCCATGTGGTAAACAACAGAGAGTATGTGAGAGAGAGACAGGGTTCGTGTGTGTGTGTAGGGGGGAATAGGCAGCAGAGGCAAGAGCAGGAGTGGGTAGGGACACTGGTAGAAGTGACAGGCTTCAAGAAAGGCAGATGCCTTCATACAGAGATTGCCGCCTCTGGGCCTTCAGGCAAAATCCTTCAAAATTGCCAAGCCTGAAGTACCGTGCTGGTGGGGAGGAAGAAATGCAGAACAGCCAGGACCTAAATACAGCTGGTAGCAGCCTAATATCTTATTTCTTTTCAGTTCTTTTCTTAATTTTATTTATTTTATATAATGTTAAATAAAACACTGTATATTAGGGTTTGGGGGCATAAAAATAATTTTTAAAAAGGTTCCTAGAACTGGGTTGGGCAACTGTGGTGGGTTCAGGGACCAGTTTTCAGACTTAGAACTGCCAAAAAATGAAAAGAAAAAAAAAGTTGCTAGAAGTCCACTCCCAGTTTTTGAAAATGGCTATATTTTGATGTTGAACAGTGTAGTTTCCTGAAACCTAGGAAAATTGCCTCTCCTTCAGGCTTCTAAGGAGGTCACAATTTACTCTTTTTTTTTGGTCAGAAAAGGGGCAGTTTAGGAATCTGTCAGAGTCAAGGGTCACAAAAACAGCTTTGACCCCAGGATTGAATGTTGTCCATGTGTGCCCTCATAGATGTCATCTGTGGTGTTGCCTTTGCTCTAATTCAGGGGTAGGCAACCTTTCCCCTTTAATGGCTAAGGGACTTCAGCTCCCAGAACATGGGACTATTGGACAACATGGGACTATTGGCCAACATGGCTGAGGCTTCTGGGAGCTGAAATTCCTCGGCCCTTAAAGGGGAAAGGTTGCCTACCCCTGCTCTAATTGATCAGAACATTAGAAAGTAGGACCAAGTGTGGTTCTTTCTGAGCAACTTGAAAGAATGCTGTAGTCCTTTTCCTCCTTTCATTTGGGAAATGGTCCTGAAGTGCCTTCTCCAATGTTTTAGAGAACTTGAAGAGGTTATGTGGTCATGCCAGCTAGAGAACTCTTGGAGTTTGGGCGTGGGTTTTGGATTTTGATGAGCACTCTCTTGAGCTCTGCTCAGTATAACTAGTGGTTCAGGATAATGGGAATTGTGGTCCTTGGAGAAGGCTGCTCTTTTTCTTTTATTAAAAAAAAGGAAGCTGAACATTTAGGGAAAGGAGTGAAGCAGGGCACACAGACTGTTCAGTGGCTACAGGCCTGAAAAGTGTCTGTGCTTGCACTTGCTCGATCTGTATTTGCTCTTCTCTGGAATCCTTCAGATGCCCAGACATCTCTCTGTAATGCTATCTTACTTTAGTTTGGCACTCTGCCATGGATTTTAAATCTCTATCATAGATCTTAAATCAGGGGTTGGCAACCTTTGTTGCCGGGGGGGGAGGGAAATGGCGTGGGGGGCCGGGAGGGCACACGCATGCTTGCGCGTGTGTGCGCACTTCCCCCCCCCACACGCACATGCACATGACAATGACGGCGCCATTTTGGAAGCTCCCCCTCACGGATCAAACCTCAAATGATAAAGTGGGCCCAGGATTTGGGCCATAACATTGACCTGTACCAATGGGAGAAATGTTGGCAGAAAAGGTTAAAATATACCTTGAGTTGTAGCATAAAGGAAAATTTTTACAAACTTCAATATCAGTGGTATTTAACACCGTTTAAATTGGCTAAAATGAAAAAAACTCAAGACTATCACTGTTGGAAGTGCGAGAAGAAAAGTGGATCTCTTTTATTATTTATGGTGGAGTTGTCCAAAAGCAAGGGAATTTTGGGACAATATAAACTATATGATGGGTGAAATTTTGAAAATCAAACTGAAAAAGGATCCTCAGATGTTTTTGTTGGATATTATCATCGACCAAGACATGGAGAGAAAATATGGAAAATTGATCTTTAATCTTATATCGGCCGCTAGAATAACATACACAGCAAAGTGGAAATCAAAGGAAATACTATCAACTCAAGATTGGATGATGAAAATTCTAGATATTATGGAGATGGATAAATTAACAGGTTTAATTAGGGGAGATAGTGAAAAATTGTTTAAGAGTAAGTGGAAGGGATTGGTTGATTATTGGAAGCGAACAGGAGATCTCGTTAATACAACAGGTTTGGATTAATTATATATAACAGAACTTTTAATAAGTGCTGTGTAAGTGTGATGAGAAAAGATAGATCATAGAAAGCTGTGAAGTAAAGGATCACAAAAGAGATTTAACAATTATCAATGTATGACATAAGATGTTAAAAGGTGGATTTTATAGAAGTAGGAGTAAATCAGGCTAAATTGCAAGTCATGTCAAGCTTCAGGAAGTTGTTTTTAAATGTTGGTGTATTTTTGTCCATTTGTTTGTATGTTTTGTATGTTTTTGTGATAATATTGTAATGTATGTTCTTATTTCTTTTCTTTTTCCTTTTTTCCTTTCTCTTTTTTTCCTTGTTAGTGTTTGTATGTCTTTTTTGTTGTTTTCATCAATAAACTTATTAAAAAAATAAAAAATAAAATTAAGAAAAGAATATACTGTGCACCTACAGATACATAAAAAAGTACTGCATGGGAAGCTGATGAAGAAAAAGAATCAATCTCAAGTTAAAAAAGAAAAAAGAAAGACATCATGATTCACTTGATGATCCAAAAACTTGTCTGAAGAATTGGGGAAATGGTGTTCCCTCTTCCCCATTCATGATGCTGAATATTCCAAAACACATGAGAACCTCAAACACCCATTCTCTTCATTGGTACAGTAGAGAGGAGGAGGAATCACTCACCCTCACCATTATTGTTAGCACTGCCTCTATTATCACCACCATAATTCCCAATTAATAACACTACAATTTCTGACACTTGATAACAGTCAAAATCTGCTTGACTGAGTGAGCTTTGTTTATGGCACTAACCAATGCTTTCCCTTTGCTTATTGGCACTAGCTAGCCCCAACAAGGAGCCACCCTATAGCTCAGAAAAGCTCCCTCAGCACTTCATCAACCTAGCTTTCATACAGAGATCATCAGTGGGAGCTCATACCTTCCATATCAGTGAGGCTACAAATCCATTGTGTTGTTGTTGTTGTTGTTGTTTTAAAAAAACAACGCTACAACCTTGGTGCTATCCAATGTGCTGAACTCTGTGCCTCCAGCGCAGATTCACCATCTTTCTGGCATGGTAGCCATCACCTGCATAGTGGACCATACTGAAAATCACATTGAAAGCATTGGCTGCAATTCTACCCACCTTGAAAAGCAGCTGAAAAGTAGTGCCATGAAAAGGCATACAAATAATGGATATCAGACTTAAAGTAATGAGAGATATAGGACAACAAACACTATGGGAAGGTGTTTTGGTGAGTGGTTTCTTTAGCTACAGTGCTTCTGCCTTTATAGTTTAGGATTAGATATAAACTCTTTACAGGTATTCAGATTTGGGAAATATGGAGTGTGATTGGCCAGGATTTCTGATCACAATTACAATCCAGCCAACACTTTAAGCCCCCTACCTCCCCCCCCGCCCCCTCCCCCAGCATTGTCATTTCGTGGCTGGTGGAGAGCAGGATGGGATTGGAGAAGTGTTTTGCTATGTCCCTGTGGCTAGATGTCAAATAATCCACTGAGGTCTCAGCAGATAATATAATCATTCTGTGTCTTGATAATCATATTGTGTCTGTGTGCATAGAGATTCTCAGTGATTCTGAACCTTTATATTCCAGGTTTCTGTCTCATGAGAAGAGCCACCATAAACAAAAGAGGGTTTCCTCTAAAAACTCACTACTTTTTAACATAAACAAAGCAAGAATGGAGAATGGGTTAGTACTCTCCTTCTCATATGTTTACTTAAGGAACAACAGTTTAAGAGAAAGACTAATAGAAATCTAATTGGAAAAGGCATCTGGATACTTCTAGTCACCTAGCAGAAACTGATAGGAAGAAATATATGCAGCAAGGGAATGAGATGAGCTTGGGGAACCTTTCACATCCCATGTGATTATATTACCTACAGGTCTTGTCCCATGCTCCATGACTTTTCCAATGCCTGCTTCCCTGCAACATTTGCTAGAGCCTACTAAACATCTGACATTATATCATAGCATAGGGCCATTGCTCTAAATCTTTTATCTAGGAATAGAGTTAATATCAGACTTGAGAGCTAAATGACCTCAAGGAGTCCAATGAGAAATCACTTGGGTAGTGCCAGCCATACCTTAGGCAGAAAGGTAGATGTCATTAAAGGGCAGCAAATTGTTATTTACTTCTCTATTACTTTTGCTGCTGGGATGGGAGAATGGGCTTCTGGGACATTCTACCTCATGTTCCAAAATAACTTGACTGTCTTTGGGTATTACACATCTGTATTTGTGTGGAGTGTGCTATTTGTGTGGAATGTGCCTTAGGCAGCAAAATGTATTGGCCTGGACCTGTGAAAAGGACAGGGGAAAAACAACAATTCTCTTCCCTGACAGGTAAATATGAATTGAGATCTATATGACTGCTACTGCCAAAAATTCTGGATATTGTTTATACCTCTTTTTTTGCAGAGAGTAGATCCAAATTGTATGGATTGAGGTAGAAACCTCCAGCTGAGAAATGCTGGGCTGTCATCTACATCTCAGAGTCAGCTCCAAATACTAATACAAAGGCTGACATGATTTTGACAGCATCATCTTGGATTCTGTTTTTAGCTGTCCTTCTAAGCTTTCTCTTAAATCAGCTTGATAAAGTCACAAAGCAGCACTCTTGTCCACAGTACTGTTCTATGTATACTTTACAAAACAATTAATCAGAGGTATCTATTATTTACCCTAGAATTATCTATCCCATGTATAAAATGGGAAATGGAAGCAACTTTAAACCATAGACTTTTCCCTGGCATTGCAATATAGGGCTGGAGACTATCATTTTTAGGAATTTGGCTCTGGTCTTGGCAAGAGGATATTTTCTAACCCCATCATAAAACCTGAATTTGGAACTGGATTGGAAGTGAAATGATTGCAAGGGTGAGTCAGATTTGGGGTCCTATTCTCATTATACTTTAGCTGGCTTGACATACTATGCTGAATGACCAAAGTCAACAACAGTATGGTCCCCAGTCCACTGTTCTCTCAGCAACAGCTGCTGGAGCCATGAATGTCTTGGATTCTGGGAGCACCAACTGTGACTGTGACTAAAAGCCACTGGTTTCCAGTTTTGTATTTTCCTTGTCACACATCAGATTGTAGATGGCAACTTGGTTTTCTTCCATTTCTAACAACTTGCCTGGGGCAGTGAACTAGGGAGGAAGGAGACAGAACACACGTGTGTTAAGAGGGTGAGGGGGAATGAATGCAGTGACCTGATTTTGTTGGCAATGCTGCAGCAGCACATTGTTCCTGACTGATAAAGTCCATAAGCCTGGTTTAAATGGCTGTTTCTAACTGCTGCACTTGGTGCAGAAATGTAAGCATGCGGCTAGATTATATAAATTTTAGTTTAGATGTGTACTTATTTAAATGCCTTTCTAAATATGGGGGTGCTTTCAGGATAAAAATTCCATTTTAGAAAAATCCTCCAGACATCAAACTGAGCAGTTTGACAAGAAGATATGTATGGATGAGTGTGCATCACACCTCTGGCCCCAAGGTGGGTGGAAATCAAGGTTTTATTGTGATTGTTGTCGTTGTTCTTGCATGCACTGTTTTGCATGGAGTTCAAGAGATTAGTTATTCAGTCATTTTGATGAGTCTTCTACATGAGCCCTGTACTCACAACTGTCACAGTAGTAAAAATAATAATAATGGGGACATCCCGCTCTTGAAGGAAGCCATTACTGCACCTCCTCTCATGTACATGACCCTATAGTGCTCTCTCCCTTAACCTTGCTTCCCTGCCTCATGCATGCCTTTAGGGTTTGCTTGTTTTTATTTCCCCCCTTTTTTTCATGCAGTTCCAGAGTTCTGCTACTATGATTGAAGTAAAAGAAAGAAAGAAAAGAAATAGAAAAATAAACAAATAAACAAACAAATAAATAAAGGTAATAAAGATAATTAGGAATAGTGAGGGGGGGACAGGGGAAAAAGGAGACACTAGCATCATGTGACTCGCAATTGTGCAACATCAATGAAAAGAGACAGGTCAGAGACAGAGCAGCTCCAGGTCAAGAAGTGTCATTCAGTGAGTATGGCCAATGCCACTTCTTTCCTGGTGTAATTGCAGTTTAAAAGCTATGTGTAGTAATGTCCTAAATTCCTTGGCTTTGCAGGAAGAACAATATTATTGTAAATCTACTGTCTGATTATTCTGGATAATTTATAACTATGACTGCTTGAAATGTGATGCTGGAACTCTCTAAAATCCTGGTAGTGCTGGCCTCCTGAAAACTCTCATTGCTAAAGAAATGCTGTGTCCTATTTCACATGTTAAACTCCTCCCTATCCACGGGAGAAGGATAGGGGCTTGCATGAGAAGATGAAGGCCTCTGCTTGCATAGCAGCTCTCTGACCCTGTCCATAATTATTTGAGAAGAGAGATTCTCACATCCTTCACAAAATATTCTCCCCAATAAGTATAGCAAGGCTAAATATGCTAGCTTTAAGTGGCTGGAGTTGTTTCAACATCCAAGGTTGGCATGCACTATCTAGTGCTACAAAAAGGGGGCATCAGGGTAGGAGGAACTGTGACTGGCTTGACGTGGAGGAAGGCACTCTTTCAGCAAACAGCAACTGATGGGACTGAATCTTTAAAAGAGCTATCCAAGCTGCTGAACCCAAACCTTCAAATAGCTTCAACACTTTGGATAGCTTGTTTAAAACCTGAGGCAGATTCACCATCCATTGACATGGAAACCACCAGCCACCATTGCTTTCAGCATTGACAGACACCTGTTTATTATTTATTTATTGAGACACAAAGCAGCATAACGATTAAAATGCAATTAAAAGCATACAAATGTGAAGCCCTAAAACAGAATTAAGCCAGTACAGTTTTAAACCATCCTCATTAAAAGAATAAACATACTCATTAAAAGGAAAAAATGCAATTAAAAAGATAAAAATGCTTAAAATCAGTACATATTACAACAATTAAGAATACTAAAAAGCATTAAAACAATAAAAATAAAACTATTAAAACTTTCAGATTTAGAACCACACACCATTAAGATCCCAACCTCAACCATTTGTAAAGGCCTGGTGGTGCAAAAATGTTTTCTGCAGTTGGAAGGATAGTAAGAATGGGGTCATACTGGCCTATCTGGGGAGGGTTTTCCAAAGTCTGGGAGCAACCCTTGTTCCCCCCCAAATGAACCTGAGAAGGTGGTTGGGCAGAGATGAGGGTCTCTCCAGATTATCTTAAAACCCTAATGGGCTCATACAAGGAAATATGTCCTTCGAAAAGCCTGGACCCAAGTCGTACAGGGCTTTATAAGTTGGTCTTTTTATTATGACATCTATGGGCATTGGGAACAGAAAAATGCTAAACTAATGACAGTAGTATCTGTTAGGTCTTTCTACCCACTAGAATAGGCTAATAGGTGGCTCCAGCACAGGAGGCAAGCTGGGTGGGAGGTATAGGGAGAAGGCCAAAATAAATAAATAAATAAATAAAATCCCTCATCACTCTGTGTACGTTTACTCAGGAATCCTAGTGAAGGTTCCCTGCTTTCTCATCTTTTGAGAAAGAACCATTGAAAGAACTGAATAGATTTCTAAGTAGGCATTTGCTTGAGTGCAACCTCTGAATGTGTATGTATGTCAATTACAGTTCCAATGAGATTTGAGTCTCAAAAAGGTGCCTCTTTTTGGTCTCTAAAGATCACCAATAACGTAATTAAAGGTCTTAATTATTCCTGGATCCAGAGACACCTTGCACAACTTTTTTTTTAAATGACAAAGTATGTATATATTTATTTAATTTTTATTTTTTGTTAGCAAGTATTTTAGTATGTTGAATTGAAATTATGCATCCTGCAACACATTTCTGTTGCAACTTGCAACAGCATTCTTATTAAAAATATTTTGGATATAAGTCATAGTTCCAGATCAACAATTTCATAAATCACTGGAAAGCCAATGGGTGCTGACTGTATCATAAAATAAAGTTGTGTAAATTAATTGTCAGGTGCAGTGGCTGTAAAGCAGACAAGTGATGGCAAAATGTGTGATGCTATGAAACATTCCCCAATAGAAATTCTGTTTTACTAAATTCCACCCCCAAACACAGCCTAGCACCCAACTTTTTAGAAGTTCCATGTGGGTTTCTATCTTTCACTGCATTCATTCTAATTCAGCTCTTCAGATGTATTTATGCATACAACTTTTTCCTGTAGTTATGGTACATCATGGGGGTTGTAGTCTGATCTCACTTCATTATTATTATTATCATTATTATTATTATGCTTTATTTATATAGCGCTGTTTTGCTGAATTGTGCAATGAATAAGAGTTTTGTTTTGGAAAAAAATGTGTTAGCAATTAATCGTTTTATTAATCTGGGGAATATCTGCTCACAGTTTTAAACAGGTCCTGCCACAATAGGTTGCCATGAAATTGGTCAGAATATGGTTAGGTAATACATCAGTATTAATGCTGTGAGAATGAAAATATCACAATAGTTTAGAATATTTGTCATCATAGCACTAAATAAAATGGGAGCATTCTCCAAACAAATGTGTTGTATATAGTGATGTAGGTTTTGCTAAATCCATCCTGAAATTTCAGGATTTTGTTCCAAATTGATGTAATTGAAAATTTTGAATTAATTGCTGCTTGGAGCAGACTTGCAGCAACCTGGTGAAAAGGCAGTACATTCAATGGGTATTACTGGCGTAATATGGTCCCTCCTAGATGTTCCCAACACTATCCTGGCCACCATATTCTGTACTAGCTGCAGTTTCTGAACCAAACATGAGGGCAGCCCCATGTAGAGCGTGTTACAGAAATCTAGACGCGAGGTTACCAGTGCATGCACAATAGTCTCAAGATCCCTTACTTCCAGAAAAGGGCGCAGCTGGCATATCAGCCGGAGCTGATAACAGGCGCTCCTGACTGTCGCATTCACCTGATTTGCCATCAGGAGTGATGAGTCAAGGAGTATCCCCAAGCTGTGAACACAGTCACTGGAGGAGAGTGTGACTCTGTCCAGGACTGGAGGTTGCAGCCCAATTCTTGGTTTTGGGGCCGCTACCATGAGACCTCCATCTTGACCGGATTCAGCTCCAATCTGTTTTTCCTCATCCAGCCCATTACTGCCCAAAGACATTCATTAAGAGAGGAGACGTCATCGGAATTCAAGGCCAACAAACGAGACATGGAGAAATAGATCTGGGTGTTATCAGCGTACTGATAACACCCAGCTCCATAACTCCATATAATCTCACCCAGTGGCTTCATATAGATGTTAAATAACACAAGTGGCTGTGTTAATCCAAATCAGTTCTAGTAGTTTTCCTTCCCACTAATAAACAGTCTCTTGTAAAGCTCAGAGCTTGAAATTTTGCTTTTTGTACTGCATCTCCAAGAATGTCTGAATTATTAGAGCCTTTGGGCTTTGTTCATCCACTAAACCTCACTGGAAGAAGAAAAGGGCTCTGAGTCTCTCCCACCGGCTCTGGAG
>CM034706.1:215609788-215625506 GCA_020142125.1 Phrynosoma platyrhinos
ATTATTATTATTATTATTATTATTATTATTATTATTATTAACAGAAGAATATGGCCAACACACACTGGCTGTAGGGTTTTGGGAGTTCTTAGACCAAAAAGGGAATTTTTGCAGGCTCTGGTAAAGTAATGGATTTTAATTTCTCATTGAAGATCAGCTCACTGCAAAATGCTACATTATTACAACAATTACAAAATAATACATTATTACATCGTTGGTAGCTTACCACAACACATATTGTTGCTGCCAAAATCTCCATCCCATCACCAGCTAGTGTGAAGACAACAGCTATGCTCAGTGAGAACAAGGAGAACAGAAAGGAGAGTCAGAGGAATGCCATCATCACCCATTCTGTTCAAGAAGTTCCAGGGTCCCTTTCACACTACACAATTGCAGAACTATGATTCCATTTTAGCTTCCAATTTTCATTGTATGGAATCTCATTATTTGAAGTTTAGGAAGGGATATTTAAAATTCTGTGCCAGAGAGCTCTAAGGTCTCACCAAACTACAAACCTCAGAATTCCCAGGATGTTTCCATGCAAGTTAAAGTGTGATCATAGTGCTATAACTGTATAATGTGAAACAGCCCCAGAACATTGATTTGCAGAGAACACCGGCACAAACAGCCAGACACATACACTTTTGTCCAGCTGTTTTTGCTCATGGTGCCAGCAGTAGCTGATGGTTTCTACATCACTGGAAAAGTGCATCATTCAGGGCTTTAGCCTGAATTTAAGAGAGCTAGCCAAGATGCTGAACATAATTTTGGGACAGTATTCTCCATTTAGATAACTCCTTTAATGTTTAGACTAAACCCAGTGAGATTCACCATTGGCATGGGCCCCTCAAGCTACCACTGCATATTGCCTTTGAGATGTCTGTTCAGGAGTACAGCCATGACTACAGACTGATTAGTACCTTCTTCAGCAATAATGTCCATTCCATTCTTTGGGAACAGAAGGTTATGCTCACCTTGTAGCTATGCTGACTTGAAGTCTGTTGTGGTGACCACAACTTGCTTCTGTGCTGTTCTAATCATTTACAAAAGGATTGGGCTGCTTGCTGGGTTTCAGATGGAAGGCTATTTCAAGCACAGCAAGTTTGGCAGTCTCTCAAGCACCCAAAGAGATGGAAGAATAAATGGAAGCACTTATGTATTTCTCAGCAAACCTTTCAAGTGTTCCCTAAAAAATCAAAATCATGTTCTTAGTAAGAAGTCAGAGGTTCAAGCATTACTATATCTTAGCTATTCAAAATCATAATTCAATCTTAACACTAATTATGAGATTAATTTAAGATCAGGAGACTGGTTTAAAAAAAAGAAAAGAAAAAAGAAAAACCTAGAAGTGTTTGAGAATCCTTGTATTTTCCCTTTGGTTTCTAAGCTTTTTCCCAGATATTAAGATAAAATGTACACATATAGAGTTCTTTGGTGTTTGGCCATTTCCCCAAACTGTCAAATAACTGTGTAGAAAATGAGTGCATCTTGATTCTAGTGTAATTGCATGCAAGTGTACATGCGATGACCACAACCCTAAAGCAGAAGTTGTCATGTGCCTCAAGTGTATTTACACCAAAAATTATAACAATCTGAACTGCCATAGTTGCATCCTAATGAATCTTGAGATTTGTAGTTTGGTGAGGGACTTGGAATTCCTTGCTAGTGAGATTTAATGCTATAGTTTAAGGGCTTCAGAGAATTTTAAGAATCTCACTTAAGTACAAATCCCAGGATTCCATAGAATGGATCCATGATGATTAAATGAAGTGCAAATTGGTAGTACTATGTTGTGTGGATACAGGTTTAGCCATGGAATACTGGGGACCTAATGGAAGAGAAACAAATAGGCAATAGCACATGTGCAATCATAGCTAATGCAAATCAAAGAAAAAGTTACTGATAAGAACATTTTATGCACAGACTGACTTCATGTCTTAAAAAAGCTACCATTCCAGTGAAGCAACTTTGATGCTGTTCATAATGCTCATTTGGATCAACATTCAATATTCCAAATGAAGTGCAAAGGACTAGAATCAACCTAGTTGATTTTGGGTGCTTTTAGATAGGTGGCTCCTAGAGCTAGCATAGAAAAAGTTTTGTGCAGCTGTTTCCTACTTAATAGGGAAAAGGCAAACACAGCAGTGGGGAATATTGGAAGGTTACAAATGGAAAATGGACCCCCTCTAAAAATTCCATGAATGAGGAACAGCAATTATTCAACAAAAGCCACATCTAGAAGTATCGTGACTCACTGCATTTCCCCCTTTTTCCTTACAGAGATTCTTTTTTTTAAATGCTTAATCTGTTTTAGTTCAGATTATATAAGATCTGTGTCCACATGTTCCCTGAAGTCTAGCAACCTGCCTCCTGCCTCTACCTATATTCACAATCCTTTTATCCACATCCACATAGCGGTGCAGTGCATCCCTCCCTTCACCAATTTTTCACCTAGGTAGTAAAGTCATTAAATATTTTGATGTTGCTTCTTTACTGGCTGATTCTGAGTACCAAAGTCCAGAAAGTCTGAGCTGTGCTTCAAGTGCTTCACAATTACTTTCCTCTTTCTAGTATCTGCTTCCTGAGGCAGCCTCCATATTCTGCCCAATGATAGGACGAGACCGAGTATAATTCTCTCATAGAAGGCTTGCCTGTGATCTTGCATGTGTATCCTCCAAAAGGAGGAACATGCAGAACTCCAGCTAGTATATTCAAAGACTAAATCAGTGAACTACTGGAGTAGCGTAGCTAGCCTATGTGTTTATTTTGAAGAAGGGAAGAGTTTGTGCAACCAAGGAAAAAGAAGTTTATTGTAGCAGAAAGCTCCATCTAGTGGAAATCTTCTGTGTCCAGTAAAGTAGAACAATCCCTGTCCTAAAATGTCTTTCTTTTCACAGCAGAAGCCTAAACTGAAAACAATTTCTAATTATTACCATTGTCATAAAAAATTCTACTAATTTCATTTAGTATATCAGCCCACTTATTCTTACAGAAAGTAATCATTATACAAGCCCTGCTTGCCAGAACTAAAATGTTTCAATTGATTTAATAAAATGTGTGTGTGTGTGTGTGTTTCTCTTAAAGAAGAAAGAAATAATGAGAACTTATCTTAGAGCTGGATCACAGAGAAATGTTTCTCTGTGACTTTTAAGGTGTCAGTATTTTTAGGATGACCAATCTTTCTTTAGCTGAGAGCCACATTACTTCATAGGTCATCTGTTACAGGGCAGGTGCATGCTGGAAGTGAGTGATGCCAAAGCCAGCAGTGGGTGCAGCCAGAGCCCAAAGTAAAAAGGATCACAGAATTACTGAGTTGGCAGAGGCTTCATGGGCCATGAGGTCCAACCCATTGCTCAGTGCAAAATCTCCAATACAGCATCTCCAGCAGGTAGCTGTACAGCCTAATTCTGAATGCATCCAGAGAAGGACACCTTACCATCATTCCAGGCCCATGTTGGCAAACCTATGGCATGCGTGCCAGAGGTGTCACACAAAGCCATTCTACCTGGCAAGCGGAACAAGGAAGAAGAGGAAAAGGTGTGTGCCTGTTCCTCCTCCCCTCAGCCATCCCAAGCCTTCAACTGCCTTTGGAGAGGCAGCTGAAAGTCTGCGAAGGTGCAGGGGAAGGGGGAGGAACAGGCACATTGCTTATCCTCCCAAGACTTCAGCTGCTTCAGCTCAAGGCTCTTCCAAGGACTTCAGGTTGCAGGACTTCAGTGGCCTAGGAAGGTGCAGGGGGGGGGTGCCTCTTCCTCCTCCTCTCAAGTTTTCAGCCGTGATGGAACAGCAGAAAACAGACCTGCCCCTCCTCTCTGTTACAGTTTTGATGTATTCAAAAAGTATAGACTTTTCTTCCTCAGTCTTCTCTTCACCAAGCTGAACACGCCCAGTTCCTTCACTCTCTCCTCATGTTTTGTTTTCCACATCTCTTATTATCCTCATTGTCCTTCTCTGAACTTGCTCCAATTTGTTTATATCCTTCTTAAAATGATGCACTTAGAACTAAATGCAGTACACCTAACCAGCACAGAACATAGGGAGACTATTATTTCCCTCAAGAGCCAGCATGGCATAGTACTTCAAGTGTTGGACTATGTTTCTGGAGACCAGAGTTCAATTCCCAGTTCAGCCATTAAACCCACTGGATGACCTTGGAGAAGTCACATGCTCTCAGCCTCAGGGGAAGGCAATGGCAAACATCCTCTGAACAAATCTTGTAAAGAAAATCCCTTGATAGCCTCACCTTAGGATGACCATAAATCAGAAATGACTTGAAGACACATAACAACAGCATACAACAACAATTACTTCCCTTGACTTGGAAACTATGTTTTTTTTATTAATGCAGGATAAAATATCATTTGCCTACTTTACTGCAGCATCACACTCCTGGCTCATGTTCAATTTACGAGCAACAATAATAATAATAATAATAATAATAATAATAATAATAATAATAATAAGTTTTATTTTTAACCCGCCCCTCTGCTTCACAATCGGGGCGGCTTACAGCAGTTAAAATACAATAGTTAAAACAATCCAATATCCCACTCCCTCCTCCCACATGCCTCCCACACCCCTTAAAACAGAATTAAACTTAAAAATATATTAAAACAATAACTATATAACAATCTAAAAATACAGCAACAACAAAGAACAACAAAGCAACAAAAGGCTTGAGGAGGAGAGAGATCAGTGTTTATCCTCTGAGGAGGGTTATTCCGGGAAGGTCTTTTTCACATACAAATATCCCCCATTCTATACCTGTGCATGTGTTTTTTGAGGTCTGAATGTAGAGTTTTGGATTTCTGTCTATGATGAATTTCATTTCATTAATTTCTGTTCAATTTTCTAGTTTATCAAAGTCCTTTTGAATTCTGTTCTTATCTTCCAGTGTGTTAGCTACCTCTCCCAGTGTTATATCATCTGTAAATTTGATAAGGATCCCCTCCACCCCATCATCTAAATCACTGATAAAAATGTTGAAGAGAGTGGGCCCCAGAACAGAATCTTGTGGCACTCCACTTGAAACCTTCCAATTTGAAGCATTGCCACTGATAACAACTCTTTGAGCATGGTTCTCCAACCAATTATGAATCCATTTAAATGTGTTTCCATCTAGTCCATGTTTAGTCAGTTTACTAATCAAAATATCATGGGGAATCCTATCAAATGCTTTGGTGAAATCTAAATAAATAAATTCCCACCATCTACTAAAGTAGTGACCCATTTGGCAGGATTTGTTCTTGACAAAAACATGATGGTTCCTACTAATCACTGCATTGTCATCAAGATACTTGCAAACAGATCCCTGTATAATCTGTTCTAACATTTTTCCTGGTATGGCTTGTAGTTTTCTGGTTTTCCTTTTTGCCTTTAAAAAAAAAAAAAAAAGGGACAGTCTATGCTCATCTTCGTCCTCTGTCATCTCACCCATTCTTCAAGATTTCTTTAAAATGATGGCAAATTTTTTTGCAAGCATGTCAGCAAAGTCTTTCAATATTCTGGGATGCAGTTCATCTGGCCTTGAAGATCTGAACTCATTTAGGTTAACTGATTGCTGTCTAAATCCTTATCAGTTTTGATTTGCAACCTGGATTCTTTGCCAAGGTCTCTTCTGATGCATGGAAGCACACAGTCCTCTTTTTTTTTGGGGGGGGGGGGAAACCAAAGCAAAATAGTTATTGAGCAATTCTGCCTTTTCATTGTGGTCTGTTAGCATTTTACCATGTTTGCTGAGCAGTAGTCCCACCATTTCCTTCATCATTCTCTTGCATCAAACATATGGGTGTGTGTGTGTCTTTTTTGTTGCTTCTAGCTTGTCTTGCCAGCCTCAGTTCAATTTGAACGTTAACTTTCCTTACACTGTTCCTGCAAGCTTGAGCTATATAACTGTATTCTTCCTTTGTAATATGCATGCTCTTTTTTCCTTTTCACATTCTCTTTGAGTTTACTATGCAGTCACATTGGCTTTTTCAGATATTTCCCATTTTTTCTTCTTCCATTGAATTGTTTGTGATTGTGCTTTTGACAGTTCCATCTTCATGAAATCCTACCTGTGTTGGGTGTATTTTTCCTTTAGCATTTCTAGCCATGGAATTGTGCCCAATATTTTTCTGATAAAAATAATATTTTCTGAAATCCTATACTTTTTTTTTGGCCTGTCCCATAGTCATGAATTCTAGCATTACATAGTCATTCCCCCCAAAGTATGAACTACTTTAATTCCACTGACCAACTCCCCCTATTAGTTAGCATCAAGTCCAAGATTATTGATCCCCTTGTTCATTCTTCCACCTTTTGAAAGAGAAAATTATCTTCAAGGCACATCTGCAATTTGTTGGAGAGTCTATGCTTAGCAGAAATAGTCTCCCAGAAGATACCAGGATAATTGAAGTCACCATAACTACCAGTTCTTGCTTCTTGGAGATTTCAAAGATTTGTTTCAGAAAAGCATGATCCATCATCTTGTCTTGCTTTGGTGTACTGTAGTAAACTCTTACCATAATGTTGCTTTTGTTTCTTTCTCCATTTATTTTTATCCAGATATTCTCCACTGGTCCAGTTTGATCTAGAGGCAGGACTTCTGAGGGAATGGGACTTCTGGGGAAGGATGGATTTCTGTACAAGTGAATTTGTCTTTAATATATAATGTTAGTCCCCCTCCTTTTCTTCCTCATTTATTCTTTTTGAACAGATTATATCCCTCAGTTGTTATATTCCAATCATGGGAGTCCTCCCACCAAGTCTCTGTTATATCTGTAAAGTCATATTTACATTCCTGCATTAGCACTTCGAACTTCTCTTATCTCCTAAACTCTGTGCATTGGTGTATAGATATCTAATGTTTTGTTTCTTCTCAGCTTTTATTCTACTGTGAGTTTTACTATGGCTTCAATTCTCTTCCTTAGCTTCTCATATAGAATTTACATACGGTACTTGTGTTTAGATCTTGCTTTTGGACAGAAATTTAAGCTGTCATCTTTAAACCCACAAGGATTTAGGGCCTTTAAAGACTGCCAGAAATAGTGCAGCTTGAGGCCACTTTAACTGTCCTGGCTCAGTGCTAAGGAATCATGGGAACTGTAGTTTATTGTGGCACCAGAGCTCTCTGACAGAGAAGGCTCAAAATACAGTTCCCATGATTCCCTAGCACTGAGCCAGGATAGTTAAAGTGGCCTTAAGATTCACCATGCCTTTGTCAAATGTCTTTTTGTCAAAGACATTCTTCCTGGTCTTCATGAGGTGTAACCCATCTTCAACCTGAAGTGATGACGATAGTCCCAGAAGTTAAATCTCCCATTAACACCATCTGCATAGCTAACCATTCACCTTCAGTATCTTTCTGTCCCTGTGTGGTCCTCTATGTTTCATAGGTAGAACTGGTGAGAATACCACTTGTACCATTGAACCATATAACAATGGTTCAATAGTCCAGGATTATCTGCTCTGGGTTTTGGTGTACCCTCAGGCAGGGATCCACCTCCTTTATTGTGGACTCCTCTCTTCTTTGATCCAGTTTTCATCACCAGCTTCTGTTGTATTATCTTACTGCTCTCACCTTGGGTGTGTGTGACTGTGTCTTCACATTGCCTGTCACCTTATGGTGATCCCATGAATTTCACAGGATTTTCTTAGACAAGGAATATTCAGAGGTGGTTTGCCAAAAATATGCCAGAGAGAAAATAAGTGGGTAAGCAGGTAGGCAATGATGTTTCTCTTCTCTTCCTTGACATTGTTGCTTCCTCACACCAACAGACAGAGTGATAAGGTCATGGAATATCAAGAATAGTGAATTGTGCACTAAATCTTCCTGGAAGAATCATCCTTCATCTCCCTCCCTTACTTCTTCATGTGTATTCTTCATGTGTAAAATAAGTGTATTGGTGTTTTAAAATGGTAAGAAGAAATTTACAAATGCTGAATTTTTAAAATGGAATGAAAAAATTTCTGACCCATCTGCAGTGGCCAGTTTAAGTAGTTACAGCTTTTTCACTCATGGAAAAGACCTGCAACATAGCTCTACATTCAACAACACCAATCAGTGTACTAGAGACCTTGCTATAGCCCTGTCTCTTACTAGTCTGCAACATAGATCTTAGATCACTTACTTGCTGAAACAATCTGATGGATCTTGATCTGTATTTTCTGATTCTGACATCCAAGATCCTCCCTCTGCTATGGACTTGTAACTCCTCCTCTCAATGCATAGCATGTATAGTCCTGTTTGAAGCCCACTTTGATCTGTAGCTCCAACTGTCTCTGCTCACTGTCCATGTTAGCTGCACAAACATTTGGAGAAAGTTGGAGGGAAAGCAAGTTTAATGGAGCCATGGCTTCCTTCTGAGTTTGTGAGAAATTATTTCTTTGAAATGCTCAGCTTTGATTGATTTTCACCCTGTGAATGGAAAACAGCTCTCTCTCTCTCTAAGCACAATCAGTTTTGTACTGTCTCCAGGACAAACCTGTATTAAAACATAGGTTTAAAACATCTGAAAAGAAATGATCCAGTCACAAAGTCTTCTTACATATGTTGCCAAAGCTGTTAAATTTGCAGGTTTTCATGTGTTGTCACATCCTTCAGGTTTTCCCTCCTTCCCTCCACTTTATCTTCTTCATTTCCTCTGGTCTTCTCCTTTTCTCTGAACCTCAGAAGTGGAAACTGTCTTGTGCGGATACATATTCAGAATGTTTAGTACTCTGCCAATAGAACAACAACAGCAGCAGAGGCAACAGCAATAACTTCTTACCCTGTTCACCTGGATTGCTTTGGGAGATCATCACTTGCCAAATCCCCAGCAGGATACAGGGGAGTTGTAACCATCACTGATGGATCTTATTGCACTGCCCTGTTACCCAGGCAGTAGGCAGCCCATATCCAACCTGAGCTTCTCAGGCAGCTTTTCAAGAATGGGAAAATCCTGTTCTTGAAAAACTGTGTGAGAAGCCTGGGTTGGATATGGGCTGCCTACTGCCCAGGCACAGAGCAATGCGATAAGATCTGTCAGTGACGGTTACAACCTGCATCTATCCTAATGCAAATTTGGAGTGTGATAATCTTGTATGTCTGCAGTGCAGATGCAGCCTATGAAGTAAGAACAACTCTACATCATCTGGTAGTCTTGTTTTATATCACCAAACCACACTATAAATTAAGTGTGTTCTCTCACTTTGTGGTTAGCTCTGTCATCAAGTGCCCAAGGTAAACCTGCTCTGACTCAAAATAGTACCATATATGCTTGCTGCACTTTCTCTTTCCAGACCTTTCCCCTTTAATAAAGAGAAGAGTAGGACAAGACATAAACTTACTCATTCTTAGCTAATTGGTTCACTTTTGAGATTAAGAACTACTCAACTATGCTTGTGGTTGGACAATTTTCAGCCCACACTGAATTTCAGAATAGACTGGATGCTGATTAGGATGGAGAAATTTTTCAGCCCAGAGTCAATATCCATTGAATTTTGACAGCTTCCATGATTTATGTCAAAATAAAATGAGAGCCATAGTCATTGTTTTAGGTGCTGGAATGGGGAAAAAAAGTATTCCAGAGCACATTTTGTTTCTGGATTTATCCTAGATTTTTTTTTAACATTTGCTGTTAGTTACACCAAAGTTACTTAGAACATAACTGAGAAGTTTCTTTCATATCCAAAACTGGTCTGAGAGGAGAGATTGTTGTCACCTGACCAAGTGTTTTATAGCAGAAACCTAATTAAAAGATACTTAAGTTAAAACCTATACAAAACTGAGGAGAAGGTACCAGTCTGGGATAGGGGGAACATCAGGTAATGTTTCCAAGTAATGGAAAATATTATGGGCCACAGGCTACCAATGGTTCAAAATAAGCATTAGCATTTATGTGTGAAATAGTGCCTTATTATTAGCATATATTCATTTACATCAGGAGTATGAATCATGTGGCACTCCAGATGTTGTTGGATTGCAGTTCCCAGCACTTTGCACCACTGGATAGGTTGACTAGAGCTTCCGGGAGTTGAAGTCTAACAACATTTGGAGGGTTCCATAATTCCCATTCCTGGTTTACATGGATCTGCATTAGAGACAACACCCACTTATTTCCACCTCAGTGACTGAAATTTTAGCACATCCTTACCCAAATTTCTACCCTCCAAATGTGTTGGAACACAACCCCCACCATTCCTCAGCCATCATGGCTATGAACATATGCCAATTTTGATCAAAATTGGTCCTCCTTTTTCCTTCTTATTGAACAATGCATTTTCTCTTTGGGGGCAATTTGTAAAAGTCTAGCCTACTACCTGGACAGCAATGTGGGAAGTCACTTATCTAGCTGTCATGAGTTCATTTTTGCTCCACCTTCTAAGTGTCAACATGGTTCAAATGCCTTGCAAAAGAAAGGCAGTTAGTACAGAGTGGACATAGGCAGCAAGAGCATTTCCAAGAGTATTTTGGTATTTCTTCACAAAGCAGTTCAACCAGCTGGTATTGCTGTCCACATGCACTTTGTTGAGAGCTGTGAGTGGGGAGAGGGTAGGGATCCCTTGCAAAACATCTGCTCATATTATGTTCAGTTGAATCATTACTTATCAGACTTATATTTCCCTGCACAATAATCCTCTCAAAGTTATAAAAAGACTTAACTCTATACAGGCTACCTACAGTGTCACCATGAAGAAGTTTTGATTGAAAAGATGGTGTTTCAACAGATAGGAAGGTTGGGTCAAAGGCTTGCAAAACCTGGGTACATTTGTCTGATCTGCAATGACAGACTCCACAACTCTTATTGGGCAAGTCCTAAACAAGTAGCAGCACCTCCAAACTGGTTGAAAATACTTCAAGTTCCCCACACTAAGAAGCCTGTAGATTTCAAACCATGTTCAAGGTCTGCCCTATAGAAAGTGCATTGGAGTAGTTTGTCCTAGAGGTGATATAAAGGCAAGGTTTACTATAGCAAGATCTCTGCCATCTAGCAAAGGGTCAAGCCTAGCTGATGAAATTGACAGATACCAGGGATAGGAAATGCTTGCCAGTTTCATTCCCCTCTATTTTCATGATATTTAATACATGAAGTTCTTTCTGTCTCTGGAAAAAATTGAAAATTTGGACTGACCCTTCCAAAATTGAGCTGAACTGAATGTCTTCCCCATTTGCACTAGACAAATTCAATTGCTCTAGCTATTCCCTGTTGGATCTGCCTGCCACAAAGGTGAGGAACTTCTTAAACAAAGGAGTTAGCAATCTTAATTCAGCACTAGCCTCATTGAACATGCAGGTTCAAATCCAGACTTAATTGCATGCTCAAAGTCCTGGGCCAGGATACATGAATCTGTCAATGTTGGTTTCTCCCACATACTGACTGAGATTCTGCATTGTCAGAACTAACTATGATGACAGAGTATCATCATTACATTTATTTCTAACAATACCACCTTTTAAAAAAATCTTTTCAGCATGCAGTGCTCCAGCTGAATGATTTGTGAGGTGCTGCATATTGTGATGCTTGGAAATGACATCTACAACACTACCAGTTGTGTATGTCCCTGGGGTCACAACTGCTTGTTTCAATGCACCCTGCAACCAGGAGGATGCTACAGATATCATATAAGTACATCTAGGAAGTGATCACATTGCACCAATCTTAAAATTATTCCACTGGCTGTGAATTAGTTTTCGAGCAAAGTACAAAGTTTTGGTTACCTTTAAAGCCTTACATGGTTTGAGTCCAGCTTACCTACAGGATCACCTCCTCCTGTACAATCCATCCTGCACAGCCAGATCCTCTGAATAATGTTTGCTCCAACTGGCCAAGTCTAGACTGGGAGGACCTTTTTGTCTGCTGACCCCTGACTATGGAATGACCTGCCAGAAGAGAAAGGATAGTGGAAAACATTAATGATATTTAAAACAGCATAGTGAGGCCTTGTTATCTGTAGGCTTGCCATCCACAGATTTAAGCATCCTTAGATGGCAAGCTATGTTGTTCCTAATGGCACATGTTGCATTGCTATTAGGGACTTGAGGTCCCACTTTTTTGGTATCTGCAGGAAGGTTCAGAATGAATACCCCACCAATACCAAGGTCCGACATATTAAAGACATATCTTTTTTGGCATACCTACCCAGTCAATTTTAAATCATGACTTTGACTTTTTAATGTGCACATGTGCTCTTATGAGTGTATTTTAATGGGTTTATAGTATTGCATTTTAAGTAAGGGTTTATGGAGAGTATGGGTTTAAGTATGGGTTTATGCATTTTTAATTGTGTTTTGTATTTTAAAATGCTGTACCCCGCCATTATTATTATTATTATTATTATTATTATTATTATTATTATTATTTCCCAGTACTTTGATCTGCAGCATCTTGGAAACCCTTTGGCTGGGATGCAGCCAAGCTCAAAAGGTAGGTTTTGGGGGTCACATTTGATCGTTAATGTTAATAAACATGAATTTCTGGCAGTTACAAGATCATAATAAATCCAGTTGACTGCCAGTTACCATTTTTCTTTTAAATCTCAAGTTCTTTCTATCACAAGTATGAAAATAGTAAATTCATAAGTTCTTATCGAAAACAAATTGAAACCAGATTATTTTGCATTTTGGCCCATGGCAGTCAACTGTTTCTCCAGGAGCAATAGTAGATCCATTGACTAAACAAAACTTCATTCCCAAGAAGAGACTAACACCTTCTCTGGATCTACCTTTAATCTGTAGTCCCTCAAAACCAGTCTTAAGATGCTTAGATAATGAAAATTGAGCTAGAAAAATAAGAAGGAATATTTATAGGCAATATAGAAGCCTCATTGGCTTGGTATGCTTTCACTATGCATCTACGTGTTGATATAGTTGAGGGATTTCAGGTCCAGTTTATCCACAGGCATATAGGCAATTCAGTGCAGGATGGGCCTAAGTTATTAAGATACAGCAAAGAGCTAAGCAATATGACTTCTAACAAGTGATGTAAGAATCAGTTGTACCTACTACCTCATGTGTTTTCACAGGCCAGGAACTCTTTTCTATTCCATCACCTTCAGGGCACTCTCTCCAGATTCCCCCCTCCCCATGCTAGTGGAAACAATACATATTTTACTTGTCATAATACAAAGCCAATTAATATATATTTGTATCTGCAAAAATGTGTTTCTTTTCCCTTCTCTTTGATTTACTTCTCTTTTTCTGTCATTCATCATCATGGCTTGCATCCTGTTAGTGAGTTATGATGGCACAAGTCCAACTTATACTATTGTCAACTACTTTTTGTTGTTGTGGCAGTCTCAGTTCTTTACTTACCACAAAATGACCTAAATCTCTCCAGGCCCTGCTTATAGGGAACATTGCCCACCTGATATGGCAATTTCATGTTGTTGGAGCCTAGGCGAGGGGACCAGTAGAGACATATGTAGCTATTCTCTTGTTCCTGGATGCCCTGCAAGGATGTCACCTGCAGGAACTTCCCAAGGACCACAGGAAAATAGCTGAACATGTCTGCATGATCCCTCTCATTCTCCAGCAACATAGAAATGTTGAGGGGTGCATGGCTTAAAAAGGCGAGTTGGGGCATAGCATCAGGAGATGTGGCTACATGCCAGATGTGCATCTCTCAGTGAAGCTCTGAGACCATATTTTCCATATTCAAATACATAAATATATTGGCAAGTTTAAAGGACAGTCTTTCCCATTTGAGCAAAAATTCTGTTGAGATCAGGTACCCTGGCATTATGTGGAATCCAACCCTTCAGAGCAGGAGATTTCATGGTAGATTTTGTTAGCATCCCTGCTTATAACTGGGAATTCTTTGGGTAGCATTTCAAATGCCTCATGAATGCCTGGTTGGGCTGCTGTTATTATATACCACATGCTAAAGAGCAAATGCTTCTTGTCTTCAGATGTTTGTGCTCCTGGACTGGTCTTCAAAGCATGTAGTCATGTATTTACATTCACAGGATTTGTATATCTAGCTCCCAAGCTACTCAGTTCTGTGTTTATGGTATTTTAATTATAATATTTATGGTCTTTTTGAGGTGTTGACTTTCTTTTGTATTTTAAGATATCCTTTCTCCCTGCTGTGAAAAGTGTCAAAGACATGATTTGTGTGCATCGTGTGTGTGTGTGTGTGTGTTAATTAACATTCCAGTGAATAAACAAGTGCAATTCATTCTGAATATTTCTGGAAACATCCGGTTGCCTCAGTTTATGTATAAAAATCCTGCAATGAACATTCTTTTCTCATGGGATGGAATTTATACATTTATCCTATAATATGGCACAAATGCTGAAGGACCAGATAATATAATGAATAGGAACAGTGATCACTCATGCTATTCAGTTGTTTTGCATTCAGCTAAACTCATTTTCACACACACAAAAGTTATATCCTGTCTAAGTGCCAGAAGTTGTCCCCTCATGGTATCAGGTAGGTTGACATGAGTTATCTTGTTGGATAACTCAATTTTGTACAAATTTGGTGTTTTTCAAAAAACTGCAAAATGACACTGAATGTTTAACTAAATCCCAGGAGAAGGTAATAATACCCCTAAAGAACAGGCATTTCAGAAAAGATGCCTCTAATTCATGGTTTCATAGTACAAATACAGGAAACTCTACATTAATCTGTAGAACAGACAGAGACACAGGCAATGGCAGATGATGGTTCTGATCACTATGATGTTATGAATCATCTCTGGGTTGTACTTCAGAAGAGCTCCCCATGGTAATGAATACTGTTCCTTCAAATAGGGTCCTGAAAATTTAGAGCAGATTCACTGTCCCACTGACATGGAAGCCACTAACTGCCATTCAGCACAGGGCCAGTGGAAGACAGCTTGCTACCTGAGGCAAAGGACAAAAGGGTGCTGGACTAATGCTTCTATCTTGCTTCAGCACTGAGAACTTGATAGTATCCCCCCACCATGCCTGAGAGTAGCAGGCCAGTTTAAAGATTCAGGACATGCTGTGTTGTATATGTACCTCCAAGAGAGGAAAATGGCCAGGAAGAGAATATAGGAGCCTACCATTGCTCCACCTAAATACCTGCCAACCAAGGCTGTAACCCCACTTCATACAATAGCAGGGCTCTGTGATGTGTGTGTGCGCTCCCCGCCAAAGCCCTCTATGAATCTTATTGCCATTCCCAACTAAAGTAGACCCATTGAATTAATGGGATTTACCTACAAGTTGGTTTCCCATTCAGCAATTGATTCAGTGGGTCTGCTCTGGTTGTAATTAACTAATAGAACTTAGGCCAGTCTGTCTATTTTAAAAGGAAGGAAGGAAGGAAGGAAGGAAGGAAGGAAGGAAGGACGGACAAACAATTTGGAACATGTTCAGAGATAGTAAAGGGTCTAGAAACCAAGCACTATGAGGATTAGTTAAGGGTGCTTAGAATGTTTAGTTTGAAGAAGAGAGGACTGAGAGCTGGTAATATAGCCTTTTTTAAATAATTGAAGAGATAATGTCATCTAGAAGATGGATCAAGCTTGTTTCCTGATGCTCCAGAGACCAGAACAGAAACCAGTGGGAACAAATTCCATGAAAGGTTATTCCACCTAAACATTATCAAGAATAGTTTTTTGTGGGTTTTTCGGGCTGTGTGGCCATGTTCTAGAAGAGTTTCTTTCTGACGTTTCACCAGCGTCTGTGGCTGGCATCCTCAGAGAATACTAGAATGGAAGAGAGGGGGTCTATATTTACTGTGAGACCCTGGGTAGGGAGGAGTGATTCCCATGTAACTGTGTA
>CM034706.1:215625606-215641057 GCA_020142125.1 Phrynosoma platyrhinos
TTTTTCCAGATTTAGTTTCAATCTGTTTTACCTCATCCAATCTTACAATGAACAACAGTGTAAGAGATTGCCATGGAGAGTAGTGAAGTCTTTCTTTGGACATCTTTAAATGGAGGTTGGAGGGGCATCTTATCATTAAGGTGCAAAGTTAAAACTTGGCTGTTCACCAAAGTCTTTTGGCTCATTAAAGCAACCCAAAGACTTTTACAGTTTTTAAGACTTTTTTTTTTTAAAAAAAAACACAACAAAAACTTATTATAGGTCATTATATTTTTCAATATGTTTTTAACATATTTAATTATCAAAGGGCCTTTGCAGACTGCCAGAAATAATGCAGCTTGGGGCCACTTTAACTATCCTGGCTCAGTACTAAGGAATCATGGGAACTGTAGTTTATTGTAGCACCAGAGCTCTCTGACAGAGAATGCTCAGTGTCCCAGAAAAAAAATACATTTCCCATAATTCCTTAGCACTGAGCCAGGATAGTTAAAGTGGCATCAAGCTACACTATCTGCTCTGAGATCTTTCAATGTAGTACAGGGTATACATATTTTGAGAAATAAATAAAACCTTTCAGGAGTGATTTTGTGGTGTATCCATTTTCAGGTATCCTTCCCTTTTTCAGGTTGCCTCTATGACATGGCTGCTTTCATGGTGGCACCCTGGCTATGGAACACCCTCCACAGAGAGGCTCACTTGATGCTTTACTTATACCCTTTGGGACATCATATGAAGAGGGCTTTTTATTATTATTATTATCATTGTAAGCTCATTAGATCTGTGCACTTTCAATCCATAGAAAACTAGATCTGGTTTTAATGATGTGTTGCTCATTGTACTATTTTATTTGCTGCTGCTGAATGTTTTATACTGCTTTATTGATTATTTGATAGCTATTGTACTTTGATGTTATATTGTTGGAAGCCACTCAGAGAACACTGTTATTGGGCTGCATACAAATACTGTAAGTAAGTAAATAAATAAAATGCCCTCACAATGGTGCATGATTCAGAGAGAAAATGTGGGCTGTCCATATACGCATCTAGCCGGTAGGAAGACATGCCTGACATTTACTTTTACAAATGTTTAGGTGCTGGATTAGGAGACAGTTATTTACACAAACATTGTATATTAAATTGTTTTAACAGCTTTTTTGTGTGTGGCTGTATGGCCTTTTCTGGAGTGACACCTCTTCATGTCTGTAAGAAGGACTTAAACCTGAGGAATTACTAAAGTCCAAATCTTCAGTGGGATCTTTTATCCTATGTTTACGGAGGTGGCTAGGGAATAGACTGAGAGAGACAAAGCTTTCCAATGAGCTGTAATTTATTTGGGGATTCAAACATACAAAGACACTCCAACATTCAGTCATACACACAAAAACTCAGGAATAAAGTAGTTAGCTGGGAGAGAGAACAGAAGGCTTTCTAATGGTGATAATTACCTGAAGGAGGCTGCTCTAACAATCAGTGAAGATGAATAGACTAAACCATTATGAAAGGGAAAGAACAACGGAAAGAGCTGGCACCCAAGTCAGAATTCACAGTGGTGCAGAATTACCATGAAATCTAACCAGACCCAATGTGCCTCAGATTTGGGGGATCTTTTATACCCTTAAACCTAGCTCGAGGTGAAGATTTGCTATTGTATATCAAAGGATTCCAGATTACTATCTTTGAAGTAAACAATTTCCAAAGAGAGAAGATGGGGTGTTAATATTATCTCCTCTTCAGCCAGACACATCATGACTTGCACCCATAAATCTCCTAGGTGCAAATGTCCTGCTTTGCAGCTCATAGGCCTGGCCCTTTTGATCTGCAAATTGTTGTAAGTGCAGATGTGACCTTTCAGATGCCTACATGATATGTTTACCTTGAATCCATGGTGGCTGGGCTCCTCCACTCCAGGGTCATGACAGGGACCCACAAAGAAGGGGTCTTTATATTAAATCAGTTATTGTAACATGTCTATTATTATGGACTTTCAGAACCAGGTGAAGATTTTTTATTCACCCA
The DNA here is from genome assembly GCA_020142125.1 of Phrynosoma platyrhinos. NCBI lineage: Eukaryota > Metazoa > Chordata > Lepidosauria > Squamata > Phrynosomatidae > Phrynosoma > Phrynosoma platyrhinos. Next base: position 215,627,622 of record CM034706.1, read on the forward strand.
AGCATTTTAATAGCACGTTTAGTGCTTCAACAATTTTGCTTCATTTTTTTAATCCTTCTGGTGGTTTTAATTTGGCTTTAAATAATTTAAATAATTTAATGTGACTTTGTTCCCCACTGTTGGATTTATTTTGGCCCTCTGTTTACTGAAATCATTGTTTTATTGCTCTATTGCTGTATTTTATATTTTTTAACAAACTGTATAATGACCTGAGAACAGAGGTGTAATTTTTTGCTAATTTCATTCTGGAAGAGGGAAGCTAGTAATGTTAGCAAATTTCTTTCTGCTACAAGAATATATTTTAAAATTTTGTAATTTTCAAAGACCATTCCCAATTCAGGACGCATTGTGTTCAAAATTCACATGGGGGGGTTACATAGAAAATATTTTTTCTGGATGGGAAACAATATTTTATGTGTAGAAAATAGTATTTCTGTATATAAATATCATTTTTCTGAACTAAAAATGCCATTTCCTTCATGGAAAATGCTATTTCCTATGCAAAAAAAGTATGAATTTTGCACAGAATGAATCCTCAAATACAGAGTCTCTCTCTGTGGAAAACAGAATTTTCTGAACAGATTTTCTATACAGAAAATGACATTTTCTGCACACACAAAAACTACATGTGAATTTTTCAGAAAATAAGTTCTGAACTATGAAGATTCTTATCAGTCCAGGATTCTTCTTGCAAGGATTTTCCAATATTCAAGAAAGATGTTTTTCAAATATCTTTTTGAATACTTTGAAATAATATTTCCATCCCTCCAGAGAACTCTGGTTTGTGTGCAGTATAGAAGTATAATCAATCAAGTCCTGCCTCTTGTGCTGATATATTATGATACTGGTCTCACTGTTTTATTGTACACCAACCTGAAATCTGATTCAAAGAATCAAATCATCCTTTAAAAATGCATAAAGAAGGTGACATGTACTAATTTGACCAACAGAAATAGGCTGGGTGTACTGGGATAAACATTAGCAAAGCAGACAAAATTAATGTGTTACAGGACTATAGATACATGGATCTTGGTCATCTTTTACACACACACGCTCACACACATATTATTAAAATTCACCTAGTTATATTTAGAAATCAGTGTAGTGTACTGGTTTAAGCATTGGCCAGTAATGTTGGAGGCCAGGTTTGAATCTTCTCTCATCCATGGAAACCCACTGGGTAAGTTACACCCTCTCAGCCTCAGAAAACAGCAAAAGCAACCCCCCTCTGAACAAATCTTGGCAAGGAAATCCTGTGATAGATTCACCTTAAGATTGCCATAAATCAGAAATTACTTGAAGGCACACAGCAAAGTTGTATATACCAGTTTGTACTTTTGAAATGGAAGCCAGTGTGGCATAGTGGTTTGAGTCTTGGGCTATGACTCTGGAGACCAGGATATGATTCCCAATCGACCATGAAACCCACATGTGTGCCTTAGCTCCTACTAAGGGAATTTAAATTATAATATTGTGTTATTAATCTCAAAGAAATGAAATCCCTGTACTGGGAAAGAAAACCTTTGATCTTCAAGATATTTCTACCTCAGCTCCCGTCATCCCCTCACTATAGCCCATCATGATAAGAGATTCTGGGACCTGAAGTCCAAAATGTCTAAAAGATTTTCTACTCCTGCTCTATAAGGATACTTCTCCAAACCTTATACTCCATGTCTAAATAGCCAGCAGAACCTTCTGAGTCAGTATGGGACCCCTTGTCATATCTCAGCTATATGCAGACTAAGAGCCCTATATAGGTCAATTCCCTATTAGGATTAATGTTACAATTCTATATGTGTTTATTCAGAAGTGTGCTTCATCATGTAGCACCCACTCCGAGAGGGGATTTCAGCCTAGATATGGATGCTGCTGCTTTTATGTGTTATAATCTGCTTTACCCTTTGGAGGCTATGCATTCCCTGTGACAGAGTACCCAAGTCAGTGGGTTAAAGCAAAAGGGAATACATTGTTGAAGTATCATGAGTATCTTAGAAGCAAGACTATCTGTATTTCTCCTGCTGCAACATATAGGAACAGAATATAAAAATACATTCCCTGGAGTATGAAGGACTGCTTATTGGACAAAGGATAAAATGCAACTGGGGCATGCAGTTTTATAGCACCAGTTGTGCCTTATTTTTCAAATTTTGACCTGGGAGGTCTAAGCCAGATGGAAACTTTCTTTGATCTGGTGTAACAAATCCAATATTGGCAGTTCTTTGCATTGCCCCTGAATGTCATTTTCTTGCCATCATCAGCAGATGCTGTGAACCAGAGAGGATTCCAACCATGTATTATAGCATTGGGGACCATCCAGTGAATGTTGCCAAGGGCTCTATTTTTCCCAGCCAAAGTCTATTGATCAAGTGTCACTGGCTTGGTGGTGACCTTGTTTCAAACACAGCTGGGTGAGCAAACCTCATGCAGAGAGCTGAATGGAGATGAACTGCTGCTTAAGACTCCATCAATAACTATTACAATATTAACAAAGGTTCACAAATACTTAGAGCATATTCTACATAGAAGTCTCACAGCCCAGAGTTAGAACTTCTGTAATCTTTCTTAAATTAAAGCAATGATGGAGAATGTGTAATCCTCTAGAAGATATTGGATTATAACTTCCACCATCCCTCACCACTGGCTATGTTGGGTAGAACTGAAGGGATCTGTAGTCCAATTACTTCTACAGGTCCTACAGTTTTTCACTGGTGAATTAAAGTTGATTGCTGTTCTTTCTTCTGTGCTGATTTCAGTTGATTGACTGCAATTGTCAGAAGAAAGGTCTCATTCCACACTCCTGTTCCTTCTTGGGATATCAGTTGCTCCATACTGCAACTTGGGAAATGTGTATTTGGAATCTTCTTTTCTCATTATGCCTCTTTGCAAGCCTAGACTGGAAATCATTTCTAGTCAGACATTAGAAGATGTTTTTCTTTCTCTTCATTTCAAAGAAAACTGAAACCAGTTCCCTAGAAGATGTGGTTTACTCTGTGCCTAATGTGGTCCTGCAAGTAGATCATTACTGTGGGAGAATTAAGATCTCTTGATCTCTTCACTGATCATGCAACATTTGTTTGTGTTTGGCTATGCTGGTGTTTCTCATCTCATCATTCAGAACTATAGTTCTTCCACAGTTTTAATCATCCATCTTGTTTATATTTCCAGATGCATGGGTCTCAGCCTCCTCTGGGCCCCTATTTGTATCCTGCCATGTCAAGCACATCTATGACATCTGCTCAAGATGGCATTTTGGCTCTTCTTGGGAACCCTCATGGACTTTTCAGGTTCTTCCATGATTTCCATCCAGCTGGAGAATCCATTAGCTGAGCAGAGGGGTGAATTCTTCTGGACAGGTGATGGAGGAGTCCCCTCTGCAATCCACATGGGGAACATAAAACTGTTCCCAGATATACCACAAACATTCTGGGTAACTGCACAATGCCTTATGTCCATTTGGCTTATTCTCACTTTCTGTGTCATAATAGAATCATAGAATCATAGAATCATAGAGTTGGAAGAGACCACAAGGGCCATCCAGTCCAACCCCCTGCCATGCAGGAACTCCCAATCAAAGCATCCCTGACAGAATAGTTTACCCCTGTAGCTGAACTAGGAAGAGGAGGTGATTCATTGGCTAGTAGGCAGATCTTCCTAGGTCTTGATCAGCTGTCCCATACTATGCCAAGCCTCTATTGTTGTAATTAAATCTTAAAATTGTAAGAATTGATACTTCAGTAAACTTTGAGTTTCCCACTATAGCACTAACTTTCCATGGTGGAGGGACTGAGTGTTTCTGTGAAGCAAGAGGCTATGCTGTTGGTAGCATTGCTTCTGGTAGGGTCTCCAAAGTCAGATAGATTTTTGCTGAGGAGCCAGACTAAATGTGCCAAACAGCTACTGGTCATGAGCAGCAGTGGGAGGGGATACTGGCAGAGGATTTCTCAAATACAACAGCAGAAGAACTTTAGCTTACTCTTGGCAGTACTGCACAGAAGGAGGCACTTGCAAACTACTTCTGCATGTCTTTTATCACAACTCCCCTATAATAAGGCAATACCAAATGAAGCAAATCTGCTCACTCTTCTCCATGTGTGCCAGGGCAGTGATATAGTTCCTTATACAACTCTACCCCCAACCATTTATTGGCTGTGGGAATATGTCTAGATGCCATTTGGCTCCCTCTGGGAATCTGGGGGGGAAAGGATGAAATCTGTTATTTCTTCCCCTGGTGTGCAAGAGGAGCAAAACATTACTTGGCTACATTTATGCAGCCAATCAGTGACCATGGATCAGAGCTGCAACCAGGAGGTAACCATCTGCCTTTGCACCCTGGGGCAAAGGAATTGTATAAGGAGGTACTGAATGTCATCCTGTGCATTGCTCCACAATACTTCACACCTGTGTAATATCTTGAAGTACCTGCTGTACTCATATTCTGCCAAAACTAGGTTGAAAGGTATATTGAAGTACATCACAGCCATTGTTGAGAGATACTATAGACTGATTTCTTACAGAAAAAAAAAAAAAACAGTCACAGCAATAAAAGGCAAACAAGTGTTCTCATGAATGTTCAGCTGACACAGCCTTATGTTCCTGAACATAAACAGGATGTCAGAATAACTCCTATAAACCACTGCAGTTCTTGTAAAAGGCACCATCATCCCCCTTTCTGAGATCTAAACAAAGAAATATTGCAATACATGGAGATTACATAGCCCATCAATACTGGCTATCTAGAAGCTATGGTGATCATTACAGGTTAGAAGGAGGTGTGCCCACCATCCCTGCCATGCTAAGAGAGGCTAGACACTCCTGTTTCAGGGAGAAGTGTCCTTACCAGTACCAAGGCTGGTACTACCTTACTATCTGCTAAACCGATGTTTCTAGGGCCTCTTTAAGGACTACACACAAGTAGTGTAATACAGCCTGTAGTAGTAGCATATGTAGACCTTTAAACAACCTAAAATATACAGCCACAGTCATGCATTATAAAAATCACTTGACAGCTGAGAAGCCTCATAGCCACACTCCTTACTAGTCCTCTGAAAACACAACTTAATACATGGTATAACTGGATGTCACACAACTGTCAAGTCACCAACAGGATTCTGGCTTTTGTGTTCAGATGCCTGTAAAAGCACTGGGATATATGATTCAGCTCATTTGAAATGTTTAACATTTGCCAGTTATGTTGCAAATGTAATTGGAACCAATGGAACATGGACCTCTTTTCATCATTCCCCATCTGTTTCCACATGCAACAGGTATGCTGTGCATTAAACATGGAGTGGGGAAATCTTCCACTTGCTAAGCTAGAAACCAATTGCATTGCTTTCATAAGAATAAATGCACTATGTTATTCAGACTGCTAACAGCAGCAAATGACTAATGCATGTCATTTTTTGAGATGGTATCTCTGCATGAGCAAGTACACTCTGTTCCAGGTTTAAACTGGGTGTGATTTTAGCTGAGATGGCACTAATTTGTTTTCTCTGCTACTTCAGCGATTTTTGTGCTTTTACTAGAGAGAATTCATCCAGAATCTATTCTGTAAGAAAAAAGGGTTAAAAGATTATCTTTGCAGAGCAGTAGCTGGTTTTTTTTTATATAAAAAAAAAAATCAAGGCCTTGGGCAGCACTGTACATATATTGAGTTTAGCAATCTTCATAACATTTTGTTTGTCTCCACAGAGTGTGTGGATGGCTAAGAAATATAGCCCTTGTATCCTGATGGCTTTCTTGTAGTTAGAAGAGCAACATATTCCAAGGTCCTCAGGCATTCTATGTGACCTTGGCTGTTTACCTTCCCAAAGGGTGTTTCAGACTGTTGGCATGCGCATGCATACACTCTGTACTGCATTTGAAGAAGTGCATTTATATCCACAAAAGCTCTTGGGGAAAAAACACAACAACCACAGGCAGTCTTAAAGGTGCTTCCATATTTCTTTTTCTTTCTTCTTCACCCCCTCCTTCTTCATCCTTTTTATGTTGCAAGAGACTAACATGGCTACTTCTTTGAAAACAAAAATCCATGTGGAAATGGATATGCAAACCATAGGGCTTGGAAAAATTACTTCTTTGGACAATTTCCAGACCTTCTCAGCCAGCATAGCTCTGGTCATAGATTATCGAGTTTGGTAAATCAATATTTGGTGAGTTTACTCTATGTAGACACAAGATATGTATGCCAGGAAGCTGTGGACAATTGCTTGTCAGAGGCTTCCAACTTCCTGTACCTAATCAGAAAAACTTGGCTTGATACAAGCCAGTAATACAAAATTCTGCCAACATACTCATGTAAAAGGTTTGGGAGGATAGCAGCTGCCAGGTGCACAATGGCATGAAAGAGCTCTTCCACTGTACTCCTGTGGCTAGTCAGTGACCATTTGGGTTGAGGGGGCACAGCTTCATCAGGCAACCATGAAAAAGCTTATGAAAAATCTTTGCAGAATGAGGTACTGGCTATAACCTTGTGCAACATCTGAAAAAGGAGATAAGATTGTATAACTGTTGGGTATGGAAGCACAAGTCCTCAAGAGGACTGCAGCATCATTATATAATAAATGCTTCAAAATCTTCAGCTGACTCATCTGCCGGATTACAGATGAAGTTAGCTATTGCTATTCTCATATTATACAATGGGAACCAAGGCTGAAAGACAATGATTTGTCCCAAACCTTTGTCCCTAATCAGTCAGAGACAAGACATGAATCAGAAGCACAGAAATTCAATTTGCACTACTAACTCACACAGTAAAAATGAATCTTGATTTTTAACCCCTGAGGATAAAGTATACAAGGCACTTCTCTTGCTCACTCAGGAACTAATCATTTAAAACATTTGAGGTGCATGACTAATTCTCCCAATATCTTGGTTTTTACCTAAAATCAGCAATGGTAGGCAAGGAGAGTAAACAGGTCTAAAAGAATATGGCCCAGTCTTAAGAAAATGTGTCAGCATTGTCATGAACTGCCGTATTTTCCAGAATATAAGACGACTGGGCATATAAGACGACCACATTTTCCACTTAAAATATAGAGTTTGGGATATACTCGCTGTAGAAGACTACTCCTTTTCCAATGAAGGAGAAACTCCCTCCCGCCGCTCTTAGTGTCTCACTATAGGTAGACAGGCACCCTCCCTCCTTTCAAGTCGCCCAAAGATGGACGGTTGACCCCAGAGCCCCCCATGGCCAGAGGCCCCTTGCCTTCAGGTGGACTATCACCTTCATTCTTCTCTGCCAGCTCCCTCCCTCCATCCCGGCCATGAGGTATCAGGGCTGCTGTCAGATGATCAGCCTTTGTGGCAGTGGGTAAGACGTTCCCCTCCCAGCCTCCTCTTCCTTGTCCTCTTCCTCCTCAGTGAGGGCCTCCGACCATGGATAGAGAGTGGGAGGACAGACCCCAATCCCAGCCCTGACATGGGAGCCTCCTCCTTTTCTCCCTCATTGTCTCTTTCTCTCCCTCACTTCTCTTCCTCTGGCCTGGCCTTCCTCCTCCTCCCACCTTGCGCCGTGCCACCCCTTCCTCCTCCTCCTGTCTCTTTCCTGTGGAAATTTCAGCACCCAGTGTATAAGACGACCCCTGACTTTTGAGAAGATTTGAGAAAGTTTAAAAGTAGTCTTATACCCCGGAAAATATAGCAATTAAACTGGGCCTAAACCTGCAAGGTTCAATGTTTTACATTGATTTCAGCTGATAAATCAAGACTATGCTTACCATACTCTACCTTTAAGTGTCCTATATATATATATATTTGGGGGGGTTCTTAAGAGAAAGGCAGGGGCAGGGACACAAATCATTTTAAAATCTAGAAGTTAAAAGTGATTGAATATATATTCCACACTCTCAGTTCTGTGCAGCATTATCAGGGTCTGGAAGAGTTTCTGTGGAGAAGAAGGTAAGAAAATTTTGCTTTTGTCCATTGGCTTGCCTGTGGATGAATACAGACCCAACTCTAGTAAAACTCCTCAACATAGGGCATTGACTGTCACCTGCTGACCTGGTTACCTATTCAACTACTGGTCCTGGGGATAAGTATTGAGGAGTAACTTCAAGACCCTTTCTTTCCTTATTTCTTTGGTTTCTTTGTCTTGAAACTGGAATCATACTGGCTATTCAGACAGAGGTTGCCTCCAAACAGAGGGCTGTCTTCTTTAAAGGAAGGTTTTGGCTTTCTTATCATTCAGGCACTTGTAGAGTCCCATTGTTAAATTTACTCAAAATTAGATTGAACTCCTTCCATCAAAACCAGTCTGGTGCTCCCTTCTGTTTCTAGCACAAAGGCCCCCTAACTTATTTTCCAGAGCTGCTGGAACACAATTGAAGTAGTGCATACGTCTCTTGAATAGTAGTCAATTGCACCTGAGAAAAGGGGATTATTTACACAGAGAGTGACATAGCTCTGCTTTTTTTATCCCTTTTCTCACAGGCATTTTCCAGGGAAGTCTGCCTGTCCCCAATGCAAACCCAGGCAGGGCCAAGACATATGAATTCAGAAGCCTTTAAACCATCCCAAAGACAAATCTTATTGCTATTCACATGCAGAAATCTTTTTTATTATTATTGATTTAATGAAATAAGAAGCAGCAGCAGGTTGGGAGAGAGAGGATAATAAATAGAAGCGGCTGCAAAAAGTCCTTTTGCAGCTCGAGCAAGGCCTAATCTCCCCTCCTTTTCCCCTGTGAAGAATAAACTGAATCACCTGCTGGCAGCACCAAGTAAATGATTGCAGGCTTGTCACTTGTGTAGGACAGAATCATAACTCACCTCGGCCCTGCACACTCCTGAATTATGGTCACCTTCATGCCCCTGGCAGAGCTACCATACTTTACCCCTGGCATTCAGTGCTCCCAGTATGGCTGCTTTTAAGCCAAGGGTCGATAAGCCTCCCCCATATAGCAGTGACACTGAGAAAAAATTGGCTGTGTAAAATATTATCAGGCCAAGTCTGTCCAGCCTTGGAAATGTACTTCTGTCAATCTCAGAAAACAGGTATTTTAAAAGGCCTGATGCACCTACTTCTCTTCCACCTGTGCACTCTTTGGCACATTCTTTGCTTGCTTCCTAAACCTTGCAGGCTGACTTTTACTCGGCACAAACTTCAGCTTTTCCTTGTAATGTACCAATGAAATGCTCAGCAGATTGGGAACTATAGATATTTAACAACAACAACAATTTATTTTACCCTGCCTTTTGCCTTAAGGCTATATAAACTCACTACTCCACCCAAGCAACTACATAGAATCTAAGCTCAGTCGTGGAGGCCTGACTTATGGAGGTCTTTGATTGTGAGAGGAGAATATTTTTCCTCCTCCTTCTGGTTTCTTCTGTGGCTAAAATTGGATTTATGTTGTTTCTCTATATTCTGTCCTCTATATGTTTATTGGATAATTCATAGAAACAAAAATAGATATGGAAGGTGCCTCATGGGCCATCAAGTCTAATTCCCTGCTCAGTGCAGGCTCTCCAACCAGAAGGTAGCAGTCTAGCCTCTTTTTTAAGACATCCAGAAAGAGAGACCTCACTCACTTTCAAGGTAATTGATTCCATTGCCAAATCACTTTTACTGTCAAGAAGTTCCTTTGAATGTTCAGTCAAAATCTATCCTCCTGAAACATCAACCCATTATACCTGGTCTTGCCCTCTGGGGCAAATGAAGAACAAACCTGCCCCCTCCTTTCTGTGACAGCCCTTGTGGCATTTAAAAAGTGCAATCTTATCACCCTTCAATCTTCTCTTTGCCAAGCTGAAGACACCTAGCTCATTCAGCCTTTCCTCATATGTTTCTTCCTTCATACCTATTGTTGCCCTTCTCTGAACCTGCTCCAAGTTGCCTATATCCTTTTAAAATGAGGCACCTAGAACTAAGCACAGTAATCCAGATGAGGCCTTACCAGCACAAAATATAAAGTATATAGTATATACTTCCCTCAGCTTGGAAACTATGCTTTTACTAATGCAGGCTAAAATAGCATTCACCTTTTCTCCCTGCAATATCACACTGCTGGCTCACGTTCAGATTATGATCAACAATAATAATAGAATCATGGTGTTGGAAGAGACCACAAGGGCCATCCAATCCAACCTCCTTGCTTGCTTCCTAGGTCCTTTTGGCATGTACTACCTATACATGTGCCTTTGGTTTTTGTTGTCTAAATGTAGAATTTTGCATTAATTTTATTAATTTCAGCCCAGTTTTGTAGTTTACCAAGGACCGTTTGCATTTTGTTCCTGTCTTTGAATATCTTTTCCTTTTGACACTCTCCTTTCAAGGGGAAATGATGAAGCCAACTATGAATTATCTGTTCCCTGGAACTTTATTTAAGCCAGTCTGATGTTGCCACAAGTGGGTTGGAATGGATGGCCCTTGTGGTCTTCTCCAACTCTATGATTCTATTCTATATGTTTGCTACATCTCCCAGCTTTGTATCATCCACAAGGCTTCTCTCCATCCCATCATCTAAATCACAAAAAATATTGAAGGAAAGAATGTGGCATGCTACTTAATGCCTACAGCTAATGTGAAGCACAGAAACTGATGACAAATTTTTGAGCACAGTTGTCCACCCAATTATGGATCCATCTGGTGTGTGTTTGGTTTCATTATTTAGGAATTCATTATTCAGGAGTTACAGTCACCCCTTCATTTTCATGGGGGATCCATTCCGGACACACACCCCTTGCAAAAATGGAAAATCATGAGTATTCAAGCCCTATAGGCTTGAATGGCGGTGTGTGCTCATTTTGTCCCCCTCTGCTTTATGCCTGCAAAAGAGGGAGACATAGACTCTGTTTGATGCCTGTAAAAGAGGGAGAGACACAGACTTCAAATCTGTGAAAATAGAGGGGCAACTGTAATATTTTATACCCAAAGAAGACAATAAGAGTTGAAACACCATTATTCTCAGGTTTCATACATTCTTAGTTTTTTTTATTCTATAGAAATTGTATATGATATTTTGTTATAATTATTGGATGTCAGACAGTATAAGATGATTCTATTATATAATGTTTGATTTTTAAATTTTCATTTATATTTTTATATATATCTATATCTATTCAAATATACAAAGATTAAAGCCACAAACAAACAAATTGACATTGACATACACATTCTTTGATGCAAACATCTATTACATACACCCACCATTGTTCTTGACAGACAACAAAAAAACCCATACATACTGGTAACTTCACTTCCTCTTTTGTCCTGGTCTGATGTGAACTAGGATGATTGCAAATTATGCTTCTTGTATAACTAAAAAACGTATCTCCTGTTCTGTTTATACTATTGTTACTGGTGTTTTAGGCATACTGATTGGCTTCCCCTAATGAAAAATTAGTATTGTACATGGTTTACTTGTTCTCCTCCTATTACTTACTTTAGGTATATATAATCATCTATACCTATCTATGTTATTCTCCAATTTGGAAATAAATACACAGGTGATTTAACCACCATAAATCTATGATCTTTCATCAATCAAGAATATACAAGAAAAGTTTTTATTAAACCAAAATATCATCAAATCCATAAATCTATCTCTAGTCTTAATTACCATATCTCCGTTCAAATCATAATTAAATTATCCTATTCTTTCTTTAAGAAATCTATCACTTTACTCTATTCTTCATAAGTTTTGCTTTCCTTTTGCTTTCATAGCAGTTTTGTTAATATATCCATCTTCAGTGCTTCAAGAAGTTGAATCAGTCAGATTTCCAGATCCAGTGATTTTGACTGATTCCAAATGCTAACATATACCATTCTCGCCATCATTAGAAAATAAAATAAAAAAAAATCTATTTGTTGTTGTTGTTGTTAACTGCCTTCATGTTGGTCTTGACCCATGGTGACTCTATGGATGAGACATCTCCAGGTCCCCCTGTCCTCTACTGCTCTGCTCAGCTCCTGCAAACTCTTATTCATGGTCTCTTTACTAATTTCCATCCATCTAGCATGTGGCCTTCCTCACTCTCTCTCTATTTCCCTCCACCTTTCCTAACATTATTGTCTTTTCCAATGATTCATGCTTCCTCATGATGTGTCCAAAGTCATTTTGTCTTCTAGGGATATCTCTGGCTTGATCTGTTCTAGGATCCATTTGTTTGTCCTTTTGGCTGTCCATGGCATCTTCAGCACTAGAGTTGACTCTGTCAGTGTGGATTGCACCAGTTCTTCCCTTTTTGTTGTTGTCTTCTATTTCTCTACATTTGTTGTTGTAACAATTTTCCTTAACTTTGTGCACTAGCCATTGTACTGTTGTGTTAATGGTTCTTAGTTTATTCCTATCTCCTTTTTGTTTTGTGTCTCTTCTTTCCTTTATTGCTCGTAGCATTTTATCTGTCATCCATGGTTTCTTCACTTTCCTTTTGTCTGTTGGAAGTGTCTTTATGCATTCTCCTTTTATTATGTCCCTGGCCTCAGGCCAAAGCTCTTCTGGTTTATAATCTATTATACTTAGTACTGCAAATCTGTTCCTTATATTGTCAATGAATTCTGTGGAAATGTTGTTTAAATTGTATTTTTATATGATGATTGTTTTTTGTTCTCTTAAGTTTCACTTTTATTTTTGAAATGAGTAGTTTGTGATCTGTGCCACAATCAGCACCTGGTCTAGTCTTGGCCACCAGTATGGAGCTTCGTCATCTCTACTTCCAATTATATAATCTATTTAGTTTTTGTGTTGATCATCTGGTGATGTCCATGTGTATAACCTTTTCTCTGGTTGTATGAAAAATGTGTTTGCAATGAATAGGTTGTTGGCTTCACAAAAATCTATCAGAAGCTCACCTGCTTCATTCCTTTTGCCTAGTCCAAATCTCCCTACTGTTCTTGATTCTTCTTTATTTTCAACCTTTGCATTCTAATCTCCAATGATCAGCTTGACATCAATTTCTTTTTCTTCAGTGGTTGGTGCATATACTTGAATTATGGTGATATTCATAAGTTTCCTGTGGAGCCTTATTGAGATTATTTGGTCTGATTTTGTATTGTATCCTCTGACTGCTTTAGCAACATTTTTTCTTAGAATGGGGGGTTGCAGACTGCCAGAAATAGTACAAATTGAGTCCACTTTTAGGGTTAGGCTTAGGCTTAGGGAATCATGGGAACTGTATTTTATTGTGGCACTAGAGCTCTCTGACAGAGAAGGTTCAATGTCTCAGAAAAAAAACACAATTCCCATGATTCCTTGGCATTAACCCTAACCCTAAAAGTGGACTCAATTTGCACTATTTATGGTAGTCTGCAACCCCTATATGAAAGCCACCCCATTTCTTCTTGTCTTTTCATTCCCTGAGCAGAACACTATATGGTTGTCTGATTCAAAGTGGCCCATTCCTGTCCATTTTAACTCCCTCCCTCATAGTAGTGCTATGTTCATGCAATGCATTTCCATTTTCACTATGTCTAACTTCCCTTGGCTCATGCTTCTC
>CM034706.1:215644724-215655475 GCA_020142125.1 Phrynosoma platyrhinos
AGAAATTGTCTCCAACTTTCCAGGGCGTGTTTGACTGCATAAGCTTCCTGTTCCCAGCAAGGCCAGGAAAGGCCATTGTTGAGCACCCTTTGGGTTCGGCCAGCCAACCAATTACAAATCCATGTAACAGTTACTTGGTCTAGCCCACATTTTACCAGCTTGTTTGCAAGAATGTCATGGGGAATCTTGTCAAAGGCCTTACTGAAATCAAGATATACTATGTCTACAGCATTCCCTTCATCTACCAAGCTGGTAATTTTATCAAAAAAAGAGATCAGATTTGTCTGGCATGACTTCTTTCTCTGAAACCCATGTTGACTTTTTGTGATTATGGAATTAACTTCCAGGTGTTCACAGACTCTCTGTTTAATGATCTGCTCCAGAATCTTTCCAGGTATTGATGTCAGACTAACTGGACAATAATTGCTTGGATCCTCTTTTCCCCCCTTTTTGAAGATGAGGACAATGTTTGCCCTCCTCCAGTCTTCTGGGACTTCTCCTGTTCTCCAGGAGTTCTCAAAGATTATTCCCAATGGTTCTGATATTACATTTGCCAGTTCTTTTAATACCCTTGGATGTAATTCATCTGGTCCTGGAGACTTATATTCATTTAGATTAACCAGGTATTCCTGTACTATCTCTTTACTTATTCTATGCTGAAAGTCTCCTGTTCTGTCCTCTGCTCTATTATCCTCAGGTTGAGCACCCTTTGCCTTTTCTGAGAAGACTGAAGCAAAGAAGGTGTTGAGTAATTCTGCCTTTTCTCTGTCCCCTGTTAATCCCATCACCATGGAAGGATAGTGACATGGTGGATCTGGATATTCTCCCTCTCTCCAGTACCACCAGGACTGCAGAGACTATATGGTCTGCTCCCAAAGCAGGGTGTCACCACAGTCCCAACCCACGCTGGCCAGGAGTCAATCTAAATTATCTCCTTTTTGGCCCAGCTTTTTGCCCCTAGCACAGTCTTGGCACAGCTTCCAGCTGCTTTCAGGGCATGAATCATCTAAACGCCACACTTCCAAAGCAGCCAGAAGCTGCTGTATTCGGCCTGTGTGTTTCTGGCCCCAGTTTCCCTTTTGCCAATTGCTTATTCATGTTCATCTTGTCAATGGTGATTAATAAAAATCAAAACAAAGCTGGACTGGGAGCTTTTCATCTAACATTTTCTGATGCCATAAACAAACAGATTAGGAAGCCAGGGAAGAGGGTGAAATTTTCCCATACAGCTGCTTTGACGTGTTACGTTTTACAGCGACCATAACATTTAGCCATAAATCAATGCCTTTACTATGAAATACATGGGCAGCTATTGTCTGATGAATCCCCCAAAAATAATTCATATCCTACTCTGACCTCCTCCCAGGATACAGGGAAGGCTCTTCTCCCCTCTTACACTTTGTAGGCATTTTGAGAGGGGAGAAAAGTAATCAGGGTGAAAAGTTGCTGAGAGACCAGCTTGTTATATGAACACATGTGAGTTCTGCATAGGCTCAGTGCCACAGCTCTGTTTGTTTGTGTATGTATGTTTTATTTTCTTTCTTTCTTTTTCTTTCTTTCTTTCTTTTTTACAGAAGATGCTTTGCATTGCAGAAGTTTTATATCTCTCCCCTTTCCCTCATCAAATTTATGGGCATGCAATTGGCATGAGGGGAAATAAACTCTATAAGAGCACAATGTTAGTGTTCTGTTTGTTAGGGTTTTTTTTAAAATGTGATTAAACTGCTTGATATAGTCATAGTGCCTTCTTTTTAAGAATCCTTTTTATTAATATTATTTTATTGTCAGACTTGAATTCAATTAGAGGACAGCTATGCAAATCAAATTAGCTGTGTGTTTTAGGAAAAGGCAGTTATTTTTATTGGACTTAAGCTCATGAAGCTACAATCCATTTTGCAAGTTATGTTCACCCAAGACTCATTGAAATCAATAGACTGTAAGTGTGAATTAGCTTGGTCCAGGCTGCAGCCTTAGGACAAGATAAAATTGGATTTTTTTGTATGTGTGCTATCTGGTGTTGATATTATTCACACAAGGAAGGAGAACAACACTCACTGCATCTTGAGATATGTCACTGTGCTTCTTTTTCAGTATTTTTAATCCTCATCCAGGAAGATTTTTTAAAAAATCTGTTCTACTGAGTGATGTAATCTGTGGCCTTTTCTGACATCAATAAAAATGCCAGTGTAATGTAGAATACAAAACTGTCCTCTGACCAGCTGAATGTTTCTGGGTGCAGAATAGTGTTGCCAGGTTTTCCAAATAGCAATAAGGGTCCATTTTCTACAACAACAAATTTTATTTTGGTCATGGATCAATATAAAAATAATATAATATAAAATATATAAAGAAATAACGTACAATTATTAAAACAAATCAGATACAAAAACAAATCAGAATTGGTCTGCCATCTAACATCAGCTGTTACCAATCATCTGAGACCATGTTTTACATATAATGTTTTACATATAATGTAAAAAAAATTGCTACATTAAGTAGAACAGTTTGTTTTTTACTATCCAGCAAATAGTTTAGATAAAAAACATCACTGTGTCCAGGAAATTTGGTTAGAAGAGGGGTAATCAGCTGATGACAAATGTCCTTGTAAAATTGACAGTACAACAGTACATGAGCTATAGTTTCTATTGCTCCAGTATCATAAGGACAGAATCAAAGTTCATGAGGGATTTTCCTATATTTCCCTTCCAGTACTGCTGTAGGGAGAATATTGAGGCTAGTGATAACACTCTTCTGAACTTAGGCACTGTGACATAATATAAGTAAGAGGCAGGATGGGAAACCAACATTTGGTTATTTACAAATGAAATTAGAAAAGGGAGCAGTTTCAGTCTGACCATCAATGTCTAGGATTCTTTGCCTTACAAATGATTTTGTTTGATATAGTTCTAGCTTTAGAATGGTATTACTAGAAAGTCCAAGAAGGCTCAGTTTCTTATGGATAGCTGTTACCCAAGAAAAATGATAGTTGTCTACCAAAATTAACTGGGACAGTCCACCAGGGTTATTATGTATTTTTAACAAACAAGTAAAGATGTCTATCCACAAACTGGATGTGATTTTACTGACTCCTGCTTCCCTTCGTAACATGGCATTGGACACACAGCGGGCAACCTGAAATATACTCCTCAGAAACGTTGTTTGGACTCTTTCAAGTGCGATCATATTGTTGTAAGGTCCTAATTAGGCTCCATATAACTGTTAGCCTCGAGCTTTGGCCATAAAGAGCTTAATTGCTACAGGAATTAACTGTGCTCCTTTAGTAAAAAAAAATTTTTTTTGAATAGCTATGGCAGATCTTAGTGCATTCCTAGAAACATAATCTGAATGAGCATTTCTATTTCCTGAGGCTTGGAAGACTATCCCCAAATATTTAAACATCTTAACCTGCTCAATAGGCTGTCCATCCAAAAACCAACTTCTCTGTTTAGGGTGTTTTGATAAGGTAAGGATTTTAGTCTTGGAATAATTTATTGTCAATTCCTCATCAGCACAGTAGCGAGCAAGAGATTTTAAAGCTCTCTTTAGACCTATAGGAGTCAATGAAAAGATTACTGCATCATCTGCATATAACAATAAATTAATATTCCTTTTAGCTAATTTAGGGGAATGGAAGATAGAATTACTCAAATGAGGAATTAACAAATTTATATAATAGTTGAATAGAATTGGGGCCAGCACACAACCCTGTCTTACTCCCTTACAGACTTGTATTTCCTTGGTAACATGTCCTCAAATACTACATCTTACCTTCAATCTGGTATTTTCATGG
Organism: Phrynosoma platyrhinos; assembly: GCA_020142125.1. NCBI lineage: Eukaryota > Metazoa > Chordata > Lepidosauria > Squamata > Phrynosomatidae > Phrynosoma > Phrynosoma platyrhinos. The sequence goes on from CM034706.1 coordinate 215,648,515, forward strand.
ATTTTAATTATTATTATTATTTGTATCCTGCTTATTGACAAAAACAATCCAAGCGGCTTACATAAAAACCCATACAATATAACCCCAAAGACCAACCCACCCACCCCCTTAAAACAGTATTTAAAGATAATAAGTAACAAAAGTAAGCATTTATCTATAGAGGTATTTTTAAGTTTGTCCCACAGTCTAGATCTAGATATTGTGTCAAACACAGACTTAAAATCAATAAATGCAGCTAAAAGAGTTTGACAGATTGATGAGAATACTTCTCCACTAAATGTTGCAAGACCATTGCGTGATCTATTATAGATCTCCCAATCCTGAATCCAGACTGTTCGTCCTTCAAGGTGTTTTCAGATTTCAGCCAGTCCAATAATTTAGCCTGGAGATGTTTATCATACATTTTACTTATCTACTAATTGGATGAAAATTAGCTGGATCATTCCTATTGCCCTTCTTGTATACAGGAATTATAATAGCAAGACCGCGATCTTTTGGTATTATAACTGAATGGTCTATTACTGTAAAAAGAGAAGATAACACACGAATCCACCAATCCAAATCATTCTTTATTACCTCACAAGTAATAAAGTCAGCACTGGGAGCTTTCATAGATTTAAGTTGTTCAATAAGATTCCTGATTTCTCAACCATAATTCCTTTTCCTCTTTAAATTCTTTTTCATCCCTGCCTTATTAATTAATTTATTATCATCTTCAGCACTCACTGTCTACGATAGTCCAGGCAAAATTTAGTGGAAGGAATGAGTCCCAGAGGGCTCTACAATTGATGCTCCGTCTGTGCACAACTCTAATATTGGGGGTGGAAGGTAGCTTTTAAGGGCCTTCAATGCCCAGTGTGGTACCCCTGGGCCACACTGCTCAGCTGTTGCTGCTGCTACTAAGGGGCATTGCAGATCGGCCTAAAGGGCTAACCTGGAGGTGGAGTTGGGGTGGGGCAGCCACACGCCAGCTGCCCCAACCCCACTCTATGGCATCCTGATGCCGTGTGCCAGTTTGCATGGCACACAGCATCAGGATGCCCTCCCAGCACAGCATGTAGATGTGCTGCACCAAAAGGGCATGGAAGAGCTGCGGTGCTGGCTCTTAGGGTGGACTTTTGCCACCCCTAAAAGGAGCGGTAATTTGCCACTCTTTTAGGGGTGGCAAAAGGAAGGATTGGGGCTGTGGTGTGGGCTTACTGTGGCCCTGATCTACTGCTAGTAGGACCAACCCAGAGCCATCCATCTGCATAGCCCCTTATTTAGTGGAAGGGAGAAAGGAATTCCACTCCTTGGCTTGTCTTCCTTAGTTAATTAGCTGCCCATTGCTCCGAAGGGGGTGGGGTGGCTCAGTGGTCTAATAATAAGCTCAAAACACTCATACATAGATGAGCTTTATTTTACTTGGTTGGTGCAGCTGATCCCTTGTTTTAGTGTATTGTTTTAATGTGTTGCTTTGTTTTAATTCTTTTCTGGTTTAATCTTGTTTTAAGGGGTGGGAGGGTAGATTATAGGAGGAGGGACTGTTTTAACTTGATTTATTTTAAATACTGTAACCCGCCTCGATTGCTATGCAGAGGGGCAGGCTATAAATAAAAATTATTATTATTATTATTATTATTATTATTATTATTAAACTCAGGCTTCTTCAAAGTCCATGCTCCATGCTCCACTCAGGTATAAGCAAATCCTTCTCCAAAGGAATTAGACCCAATTGCTTGTATCCCTTTCTGGTAAACAGCATCCAAAGATATCTTACCTTTTTCTTTATTTCCATTCCCGTTTTTACCTATATTTTTTCTTCTTCTTTGGAGTCTATATTTTTTGTAATCATTGTTGATTTAGATTTGTTTATTCTGCACCCAGTTATATCTCCATATTCTTTCATGATCTCCATTAACTTCTCTATATTTTCTCATGGATTTTCCAAATTAACCACCAGGTTATCCGCATAAGCTCTTATTTTGTATGTATATTTCTTAATTCTTATCCCTTTTAATTTTTCTTCTTTATTAATTTTTCTAATTAATAATTCCATTATTATAAAAAAAAAGGTGAAAGGGGACAACCCTGTCTTGTCCCTCTATGAAATTGGAGAGCTTTAGTTTTGTCCCCATTGATAATTATGTGAGCTCTTTGATTCTTATATATTTCTCTATTCCAGGGGTAGGCAACCTTTTTGAGCCAGGGGCCGGGTTGCTGTCCGTCAGACAATTGGGGGGCTGAAGCACCATAAATAAATAAATAAATAAATAAATAAATATTAAAATAAAAAAAGTATGCATGCACACCCCTCAGCCCCAGAAAAGCCATGGCAAAACCCCTGTGGAGATTTTGCCAAGAAACCCCCAAGAACAAGTAATAACAACAATCATCAATATCATCATGGGGGGGCAGTGGTGGCGGGGCGGCGGCGGCGGCAGGACTGGCCTGGGGCTGGTCCAAAGGCCTTGGGGGGGGGCGCATCTGGCCCCCAGGCCTTAGGTTGCCTACCCCTGCAAATCCATATTTGAAAATTTTCTTCTAAAGATTTTTCTTTAGGAGATATCCTAAAGAATATCCAGGAATACAAATCTCAAAAAAGTCAAATGAATTGCTTGAAAATAACTATATTAGATTGTGGAAGGAAATCAAAAAAGATTTGACAAATTTGAGTAGGTTGAAATTCTCTTTATTAGGAAGAATATCAATAATTAAAATGTCAATATTACCCAAAATATTATTTATGTTTCAAATGTTACCCATAATTAATAATAAAGAACCTTTCATGTATTGGCATAGAGACATTTCAAACTTTATTTGGCAGGGGGGAAAAAAACACAAGTTAGATTGCCAGACCTAAGGATATACTTTGAAGTTTGTGGTCTGGATTGGGTAAAAGATTGGTTGAAATTAGAGAATAAAAGATCTCTTGAGTTAGAAGGAGAAGGAATAAAATTTGGTCTGCACACTTATCTAGCATATGACAAAGAGAGGATGAATCAGGCCTTTAATAATCACATCATAAGGAAAACCCTTTTGAAAATCTGGAAAAAATATAAAGATAGGATAATGGACAAAACACCCATATGGTTATCCCCACAGGAAGCATTTTATAGAAAAAAGATGGATAGGGATCATAGATGGGTCACATATAAAGACTTGATAGACAAACAAGGAAGGAAAATGAAAATAGTGAGTCAAAAAACTCTGGAAAATAAAGGATACAATCTCACTTGGTTTCAATACAGACAAATATATGAGAAAGCAGCACTAGACATAAAAAAACAAGGTATAGCAGAGAAAAAAAGGAATTAGAAGAAATTTTGATGGAGAAAAATAAGAAGGTAATAGGATTACTATATTAAAAAATATTACAAATGCAAATGGAAGAAGAAGTTGTAAAAGACGTAATGATCAAATGGGCCAAAGATATAGGACATTCAATACAATTGACTCAATGAGGAAAAATGTGGAAGAAAGGATTAAAATATACAGTGTCAACTGGTATAAGATGTTTTATAGATGGTACTTTTCCCCAGACAATAATAATAATAATAATAATAATAATAATAATAATAATAATAATAATAATGACAAGATAGCTAAGAAGTATAGGAAAGTTAACAATGAATGCTGGAAATGTAAGGAATTACCTGGAACCCTGTTTCACTGCTGGTGGAAATGTAAAAAGGCTATACAATATTGGAAAATGATTAGAAAAATAATAAATGAGATTCTAGAAACAAAAATAGAACTGAAACCGAAAATCTATTTATTAGGAATAATAGTGGAAAAAAAGAATGGGAAGGTATTATTTTATCTATTGACTATGGCCAGAATTGCGTATTCCCAAAATTGGGGAAAAAAGGAGATACCCACGAAAGAAGACTGGATGTGGAAATTGTATGATATGATAGAAGCTGCTAAATTAACCATATTACTGAAAGATAGTTCATTAAGAAACTTTTATAAAGATTGGGAATTGGTTATCAAATATACAAGAGAACAATGGGGAGATGTAGCAATATTGAGCCTGTTAGAAAAATAAAATAAAATAATATAGTGAAACATAAGGAAAGTAAATATAAGGAAATAAAAATGAGATAAATGAGACGATAGTAAGGAAAGGAAAAAAAAAGTGAAAATGGAAATGACAAACAGTAAAGAAGGTTAAGTTTATAAGAGAGTTTACAGTAGTTTGATATGGTGAATACATAAGTAAGCTTATTGGATTCAGGTGAAGGTATAAGAATGATATTGTAATATAAGTGATAGGGAGAAAAGATAGTGGTAAAGAAGATTTAAATCATTAAATCGGTATTAAGATTTCAGATAATAGATTATTAAATATTGATTATTAGTTTGGCACTAAGAAGGCTATGGAAGGATTTCAATAATAGAAAGAAATCTGTTATGTTGTGAGGGAGTTTATATGTGAAAGAGAGGAGATTAAAAAGGTTATAGAAGGTAGAAGAAGGGATGAAGGTCGGTAGAAGAAGGTGTGAGTATGTGGATAGAAGGGTTGAATGAGTAGAAGAATGGAGTATAAGAAAGAGAGATGTAAGGGGAAGGTGAGAGGGGAAGAAATTGGAAGGAGGAAGAGAGGAGAGGTGGAAGGAAGGAGAGAAGAAGGAGGAAGAAATGAGAAGAAGAGAAGGTATAATTGAGGGAAAAGATGTGTAAAATGGTAAGATGGTAAGACTGTAAGTTGGTATGTAATGTTAACTATATGCTTGAACTATTGATTGATGATTGTATATTGATGTTTTATACAATAAAGTTTCAAAAAATGTTCCAAGGATAAACAAGCAAATAATTTCAGGTCAGAGTAAAATATGTATTGACTTGAATAAAATTCAGTTCCAGTCAGTTAAGGGATAGTTGAAATTCATAACATGCAGGGTTAACAATCAAGAAGTAGCTATTAACAAGTTAATGGTTTACCTTAATATCAAATGAAAATATTGAGTTCAGTTAACTTAGGGGTGTTGCAAACTGGCCTAAAGGGCCAGCCTGGGGATGGAGTTGGGGCGGGGCAGCTGCACGCCAGCCACCCCAATCCCACCCCAATGCCAGCCTGATGCAGTGTGCCCATATACATGCTGCACAGTGTCAGGATGCCCTCCTGGCACAGCATGTAGACACGCTGCACCGAAAGGGCACAAAAGAGCCACAGTGCTGGCTCTTAGGGCAGCCTTTTGCTGCTCCTAAAAGGAATGGCATCTTGCCACTCTTTTAGGGGTGGCAAAAGGAAGGATCAGGGCCATGGCATGGGGTTGTCGTGGCTCCGAATCACTGCTAGCAGGGGTAGCCCAGAGCCGCCCGTCTGCATAGCCCCTTAGTCATGTGTTTTTCTGTAAAATTAACATATAGGTCATATTCATCAATTACATGAGGCACACACATTTCTGTCTTCATGAAGGGTCCATAGCCCAAAGTATGTAGGGGTTGGAGTTGGTATCTTATTCAATCTATACAAAGGGAAAAGCTTTCCAACCCTCAAGCAGGAGACATCAGTTAAAATATGGGATACCTGCCAGTAACGTAGGGGACAGTTTTCTAACCCTCAAATAAAGTTGTGAAACGTCTCTTCTGAGTTGCTGTTTGCTCTCTTTGCAACACAAATACACACACACATGAGCAATTAACACATATACACTAGGCTTGTTAGAATAATTTTGCCCAAGATGTTTTTCTCTGTTGTTATATAACTGGGGCCTGTGTTGAAACACACTACTTAGCAACTTTCAGGTAACAATGTGATAAAATGTCTACCTTCTCCCTAGCTATCATACAAGACATCAGCCTATAGTAAAATAGTAAAATTATAACAGTGCTTTTCAATATTGGGAGTTCGATCCCAGAGGGCTCCAAGTTGACTTAGCCTTCCATCCTTTCATAGGTTGGTAAAATGAATACCCAGCAATTGGCTTACACATTGTAAACTGCTTATAAAGCAGTATAGAAATGTAAATACTATTGCTAAATGCTAAATGCTATTCTTGAAAGGGAGAGTCCCGACATTTCCAAAATTAACAAAAAAAAAATATATGTAGTGATACTTTTGTTGAAGAAGTCTGCCAATATCACACTGGTCTTATATGATCCCATGGTGTGAGTGGTCTTTTGACTGTGCTGGTGTATTTTTTATTGGTACATTTTAAAACTGTATTTTAATTTTCTATGATTTAATAATTTTATGTTTTAATTGCATTTGTTCTGTTTAATTGTAAGCATCAAGTGCCATTTGGAGGGAAAGACAGAAAGTAAATCAAATCAAATCAATAAATATACTGGTATGAACCTGCCAGAGTATTAGGATCCTCAGAAGGAGACTTTCTCTTGGTCCCACCACCATCACAGGCTTGCGTGATGAGGGTACAGGAGAGAGCCTTCTTGGTGGCTGTTCCCATTCTCTGGAATTCCTTTCCACAGGAGTCTAGGCTAATCCCCTCTCTGCTTTCCTTTTGCCAGCAAGCAAAGACCTTTCTATTCAAATAAATTTTAATAAGTAATTAGTTGCAGGGAGTAATTTTTATGGGGAGGTGCTGTATTTTTAACTTTATTCTTATGTTTTTAAAATAATTTTTACACTTTTAAAATATTTAATGGTATTTCTGACCAATGTTATTAGAAATGCAACTGTACAGCTTTAATACAATAAAATGAATTAAATTTCTAGTTGTAACTGACTATAGGGGATAGTGCTCATCTCCATTACTAAGCCGAAGAGCCAACATTGTCCAAAGACAAATCCAGTGGTCACGTAGCCAGCATGACTGCACCAAACACTGTTACCTTCCATCAAAGTGGTACCTACAGTATTTTCTGGCTTATAAGACTACTTTTTAACCCAGGTAAATTTTCTCCAAAGTTGGGGGTTGTCTTATATGCTGGGTGGAGGAGGAGGAAGAAGGGGTGATGCAACATGAGGTGGGAGGAGGAGGAGGAAGTCCAGGTTAGAGGAGGTCCAGGTTAG
>CM034706.1:215719757-215730511 GCA_020142125.1 Phrynosoma platyrhinos
GAGGAGGAGGAGGAGGGAGTGATCGTGGAGCTTCTTGCCTTGCCTTGCCTTGCCTTGCCTTGCCTGCCAGTGCCGGGCAGTGTGTGTGTTGTGTGGAAGGATGTGTGTGTGGGAGCTGCATCCGAGAGGGAAGGAGGGAGGGAAGGAGGTGTTGGCAGCTGCCAGTGGCTACATCGCAGGCGGATCCTGGCAACACACACACACACACACACAGAGGGACAGAGCAGGTGGGGAAACCAGCTAAATATTGGGGATCTGGGGAGCAGGAAAGAGGCTTCCTGGGGCTAGGGGCAGAGAAAGCCAAAGGATTATGGTTTTCTTCATCCTTTGATGAAGGAGAAAGCAGAGAATGTTTGACAGCCAATCAAACCAGGAAGTGAAAGCAGCCCCCACAGGACCATGGGAAATGGGAAGAAGCTTTAAAGGAGATTTGTTTGTGCGAATTTGAATTTCACATTACAGTAAATGCGAAATTACTGTAATATTGCAAATACATTTCCTTTAAACTCCTGGAATTAAAAAGATCTTGGATAACACCACTTTAATGTCACTTTCTGTGTCACATCGTGTGAAATCTTGAGGCAGAAGTGCGCTTTTTTGGGGGGATTTGTTTGGGATAAACTATAGAGTTCCCCCATGTGATAACGTCCTAGGAATCTCTAGATCCTCCAGTGCAACTCTGTGGTTAACATCTGCCAGAATCTGACCATAGATTCACACTGAAGGACCATCAAATGCCTAGAGAAATGATTTTTCTCTAGTAATTTCTAGGTCTTCCAGCACAACTCTGCAGTCAACTACTGGCAGAGTTGCACTGGAGGGCCTAGAGATTCCTAGAGATAACATATTAATCAAATCCACAAATAATCAAATCCGCAAAAGTCAAAGCTCCAAATATGGAGGGCCAATTGTAATTTAAAGATGAACACTGGTATTAACATCTGGTTGGAAAGGATTCTTCACCACCACTGGGAATATCTGGTAGCATTTGTTTTCTGTGCAAGAAAACACCAAAATGTCATCAACACATGGAAAGAACTGAATCACTCTGGAGAGGATATGAATCAAGAGAGTTACTTGGGCCTCATTTTCTCTATGATTTAAAACGAATTGCTGATTGGGATATAGGTCTGTCGTTCTCACTTGAAACTGGTTCCGAACTGACTGCGCTCGGTTTCAATCGAGAACTTGGAGGACATGCATCCTAGTCAAGCTCAGAATGGAGGGTGTTTGGAATTCCTCCTGGACAGAAGGTTGAAATGTAGGATGGGTCCTGGGAAAGGAGAGGGGAAATGGTGGATTTCCCTAAAAACAAGTGAAGGATGGGATACTAGTGAGGGATGGGATTCTTGCCATGGCACCCATGACTCCCTCATGTGTTTTCTTGAATGTGTTTCTGGTTGTGTCACCAATGACATGTAGATGATTGAGAGGCATTTTGAAGGAGCACAAACTAGTGGGAACTACAATCATGCCAAAAAAGAAGCGAATAAAGAAAAGACCTGCTTCCATAGTGAGAATGACGCATGTACTGGAATTGATTCCCCAATCCAGAGTGAAAGTGAATTGCAAACCAGGTTAAATGTAAGTGGGAATGAGCCCTTAGTAAGCTTGTTCAGCAATACCAGCATCCTCCAAGTCATTTGTATTAAATTGTATTAAAATTAAATTGATGTATGTTTTAACTGATGTGTTTTAACTGGTGTGGTGTGTCTGTTAGTTGTTGTTGTTCCCTGTCTCAATCCATGGGGAGAAGCATATAAGAAATTTATTATTATTATTATTATTATTATTATTATTATTATTATTATTATTATGTATAGCAAAGGTAGAGAACCTTTGACTTTCTAGAATCTAGAAACCTTTCCCCTTTAAGGGCCGAGGGACTTCAGCTCCCAGAAGCCTCAGCCATGTTGGCCAATAGTCCCATGTTGTCCAGTAACTCCTGGGATTCTGGGAGCTGAAGTCCCTCAGCCCTTAAAGGGGAAAGGTTGCCTACCCCTGTTCTAGATGATTTGGCCTTCAGTTTCCATTAGCTGCCCGCAGCATAGCTAACAACAAAGAATAAGAGTTTTAGTCCAAAACATCTGGAGAACCAAAGATTCCCTACACCGGTTGAGCAGCCTGGGGTTTCTTTTAATTTAGGATAATCGGGTGAAGAGAGGTTCTTACAACTTATACACTTGAGAATTTCAGTATGTTCAGCTTGCCCCATGCTGCTGCTTCCTGGCAAAAATAACTTGGGCTGCCAAAATCCTCCTTTCTATTAAAGAACAGGAGCCTTGACCCATATTGAAGCTGGCAGCACTCTATGGAGACTATGCAAGAAGTTGCAATAATCTGTCTGGTCACGTCATACTTGCTGGAGTGTTCTGTTTTTCCTTGAGGCAAACTAAGGGGTACTTGCTCAGTAGCAATAACATATGTTGGAAGCATACAGGAAAGGTGAAACATGAACAATTACACCTGAACAAGCATAAGTGGAGAGGATGAGTAGTTCAGGAGAATGGAGCCTTAGTGATACCGTATGTTAAGGGATGGTAATAGTACCAAAGAATTAGCTAAAAAAAATTAAGAAAAGTGGACAACCTGGCTGCTAATATGCATCAGAAATATGAACATTTTGCACAACCTAAGAAAAATCCCTATTCATTTCCTTTTCACTTTTCATTTTGACATTATCTAGCTAATCTATTGCCTGAACAATGCTCCTTCCCAAATGATTGATCTTCTCCTGCCCCAAGGGATGTCTAACTAGATGCTAATTTAGTGCCATGGTCAGCTCTGAAGCATATCAAAATGAACAAGAGCTCATTTGGCAGCACCTACGTATTGATTGTTTCAAAACATGTAGGTGGGTAAAATGTGATCTTAAGATTTGGGTGAGCTGCAGACCTAATGGAAGTCTGAAAAAAGCTCACCTATGGAAAAGCTCTAAATGGTTGAGGAGAAGTCTCTCACTTTTGACATTTGCCAGTCTCACAGAGGAGTTTCCCAGACCTCTGAATACAAAAAGCTTACAGAAGCTCTTCAGTTAAAGATTGATGACTTGTTCACATGTGTAACAAACTGTTTTTGGAACAACTTTTACAAGGAAATTCACCTGGAGCCAATAGTGTCCCTGGGGGGTGCAGACTACACCAGGTGACACCACAAAAGGGGAGTGACACCCGATGAGCACCCCCACATTCCTGGTGCACAGCAGGAAGGCAAAGAGCCCGGTCCCCGCTGTCAAGCAATTGAGCGCGCAGACAAGATTTTTCTAAACTTTCTTCACTTTGCAGAGAAAAACACCCAGCAACCTTGGAGCTGTCTGGATGTTCAGGAATGCATCCTCCCTGCTTCTGATGAAACAGAATGAAGCCAAGTTTAACTCCAAAGAGGCACTTTTATTCTTTAGTTGCAGTATGTACAGAAAACTATATACACTCACCACCGACCAACAACAACCCACAACAACCCACATGCTGTGGTCTCAATGTTTTTTTAATAGACACTTGCCATGCAGCCTCTAAGTCCAATTTCTTCCTGTGACTTCTTCCTGTGTCACTTGAATTATTGTCCCCCAAACATGATGACACAATATGTTTACACTTGGTCTACGTGCTCTCTGGCACATCCTGACCTTGGACACTGCTCAGATGTTTTGAGTCCCAGCTGCAAAAAACTTTCCCAGCTAGCAAGCTGTAAAGTGACTTATAGTACCCTTTGTCACTCTCCCACATCTGGACTCAGGTCCAGATGTGGGAAAGTGACTTTGTAACTCAGGTTACAAATCCCAACACACACACACTGTCCCTTCCCTGCAAGGCTTGACTTTCAGGCCTCACGGGGGAGGGAGCAAAAAGGCCCACAGACCCCCACTCCCCTTCCCTGCCCTGAGATGAGATGTTTTACTTTAGTAAAGTGAAGGTGGGAACCCCTTCCCTTCCTCTCTATTCTCGGAGGCAGGGCCTTTGTTTGGAGGTGCAAGGCAGGGGGCAGCCGTGCTGCTTGGGTGAAGGCAGCAAAGAAGATGAAGACAGAGATGATGGAAAGCCACCCTCGGCCCCAGTGTCCACTCCTGTGGTCTCTGAGATGGCAACAACACATCCCTTTGCACTTGCAGACCATCTCCAGTAGAGCCTTGCCACTTGTTAGGGCAGCACCAGAGGCACCCTGGTGGGAGGAGGGCAGGCAAGGTGGAGGTGGTGGAGAGAAGAGGAGGCCCAAGAGGAGCAACTCCTGGCAGTAGCAGCAGGTCAAGGTGAAGCGCTTCTCAGGGGCCTTCAGCACTGCCTGAAGAGGCAGAGGAGGTGGTGGTGAGAGCCGAGGAGTGGACCAGGAAGCAGAGCATGCAGGGCCAGTGGAGGAAGCAGCTCCAGCTCCGCTTTACTAAAGTAAAATCATGTGGGTAAAGTCATGTGGGGCAGAGAGGGAGGGGCCTCTTTTGGCTCTATCCCTAAGCCCCACCACACACTGGGTGACACCCTGATATGGAGTGCCACTGCCTGGAGCCAACAATATTGTCTATCTCAGGGGTCAGCAAGATTTACTTACCTGGGGCCAGTTGCTGGTCCCCAGGTCTTCCGCCGGGCTGGGGGGGGAATGGTAGTACGTGCACTCACGTGCACACGCACAACCCCTGCCGCCACCGCCGCCAACCCCCGCCACTGCCGCGTGTGCCGCAGCCACCATTTTGTTTGCCAAAATGGCAGCCACGACCCGTTTGCGCATGCGCAGTACTCCTGCGCATGCACAAATGTGCCACGGCTGCTATTTTGGAAAACAAAATGGCGGCTGTGATTTGTTTGCACATGCGCCGAGTTGCGGCTTCCATTTTGTTTTCCAAAATGGCAGCCGCAGATCATTTGCATATGCGCAGGAGTACTGAGCATGCACAAACGAGTCACGGCCACCATCTTGGAAAACAAAATGGTGGCCATGACATGCACAGCTGTGGCGGTGGTGCGGCAGCACACACGGTGGCGGCAGGGGGCGATGGCGGGGGTTGACGGGCTGGGTGTGGCCCATGGGCCGTAGGTTGCCGACCCCTGGTCTATCTGCTGTTGGGTTAAGACTATCCCAACTCACACCAGGATTTTAAGCAGTTTTAGCTTGGTTTTTTTTTTTAAAAAAATAAATAAAACAGAAAATTGTATATTTTATAGAATTAACTTCGAATTGGGTTGGCATTAATGTGCATGTGTTTTAATTGTGCTGGCTTTGTGCTGCTCTGTTTTTAAATGTTTATACTTTACTGCATTACTCTCCTTTTTTAAAATAATTGTCTGACACTGAGAAACCTTGTTTTATAGGCAAACAATACATCAATATACATCAAAATACAAACAATACATCAATAAGTGGCTTGTTTGTTCATTTAAAGTAGCGTACGCTCCACCCTCCTAATACAATTGTAATATGTGAGGAAGCTTACAACAATAAAAATACAAATTAAATTTAACAATGGATTTAAAACAGCAAAACAGGACAAAAATAATGGGAGCAGAAATGAATAAAAACAAGTAGGTATGTTTACTAAATTGGTATTAAAATCAATCAGTGCAGCAGAAACAAAAGTCCCCTAGAACAAAATTATCTTCAAATAAATGAGAGAAAGTCAGAAATAAGGATAGGGATTGCACTTTCCGAAATAAGGAGTTCCACAGTATAGGCACAACTACAGAAAAGGACCTATCCTGTGTTCCAGATGACTAGCTACCCTCCAGCTCTCCCAGTTTAGCGGGGACAGTCCCAGGTAATCTTTTGTTGCCCCACTTTTTCACCTGCTTATGAAATGTTTGCTGCCTCCCACTTTCCTACTTTGCTCTTGACTTACTACAGTTGCTGCAAACTGAGTTCAAAGGACAAAAGTAGTTTGCACTTAATGAACTTAGCAGTGGCAATGGGAGGGAAGGGGCTAGAATTTTGCTCTTCCTAGTAGGCTCAGGCAAAAGCAAACTACTGCAGCCTCTCCTAGCTTATATGTCCTCCCTCACTGATACCTTTTGTCATCTATCTGGTTTTCATCTATGAAATGTTGAAAAGTATGCAACTATGGTTTCAGCTCCATTATGACACAAAGAAAAGCAAATGTAATATCTCAGTGATATATTACCAAACTAGAAGAGCAAGTATACCATCATTCAGGAGATAGATGTAAAGATAGATAAATAAATAGACTGATATTTAATTAATTTTAGGATTTTCAGGGAGTAATAATATTAACTATATAACAAGCATAACTACAGAAGCCTAATGCAAGCATTTATAATTATTAACCACAACAAATTACATTGCCAATAGGCCTTGTCAATAGGGCAGCAGCAACTGCTCTGAAAGCACCACAGACTGTTGTTGCTCATAAGTTTCACTACCCTAAAATTGCTTTGCTGTTGTTTCTTATTTCTCTTCACCACTTCACTAGTTTCATTTATTTATCTTTCTTTTCAGTGAATCTGTTTCACTCTGCTGCTGAATTCCTTGTCTTTTTTCTTCAGCCGGCCTCTTCCTCCTTCACTGGTTTTTCTCCCACCTCCTCCAACCATTTCTTTTTTTCTTACTTCCTTTACTTCTCCAGTTATCATTGGGAGCACTCTGGCCTTCAAACAGCAAACTGGACTGTGAACCTGACTTTTCATTTAATAGAACAACAACAAAAAACACAACTAAAAACCAAATTGAAGTCCTGTTTTCAGAAAGATGTCCGGAATAACTAGCCAGGACCATCTCTGATTTGTCTGTGTTACATTTCAGTTTGTTAGCTCTCATCTACTTGAAATGCATTCCATGCCTCTCAACATGGAAGGGAAGAATGTGGCCCTCCAGGTACTGTTGGATTGCAGCTCCCAGCTGCCCTCACTAGCATAGCTAATGAGAAAGAACATTGGAAGTTGCAGTCCAACAACATCTGGAGGGTTGCATTTGTCCAACTCAGCGAAGCATTCTCACCAGCTCAAGCTGTTTGTGCTCAGTCTAGTGTTAAAGGCACAAGAACAGAGGCCAATAAAGTCAAAACCTGGTAATTCTAGTTGTGTGTCCTGCTGCTAATGTGCCTTGCACCCTTGTCTTCCTTAGTCTTTGTCATTTGTTTACAAATTTAGACAGTGCTTGGCTTACAAAATGGCACATTCAGAATAGTTACTGGTCTGGTACTACTCCTATGAATGGATGGTGGGAACATGTAGCCCTCCAGATGTGGCAGTATTTCATTTGTAATCAGTCCTATAGCCTATGCAGAGGGATGAGAGGAGCTGGAGTCCAAAAAGTCTAATGGAAGTGTAGGAGTCATGTACCCACCCCCCAAGATGTTGCTGGACTGCTACTCCCAGTATGTTTCACCATGGCCTATGCTAGCTACAACTTCTGGGAGTTGGAGTCCAACAATATCTGGAGGGCCACATGACTCCCATCCCTGACAGAAGAGAATTACAGATTCTTATCCCTCCTTTACATTGTCTCAGCCACTAATCAAGTCTGTGACCCTTGCATGTTTGCTAATCCACCTTGCTCACATGCCTGTGGTTCAGACAGGTAATCCTGTACTCTGAAACCTAGTGATCTGGGAGTTAAGACCTACTGAAATGGACTGGACTTACTTCTGAAAAAGCATATGTAGAATTGCTTGCCCCTCTCTCATTCAATGAGATGGAGTAATGATCATGTGACAGGCAGCAAAACTGGGAGGAGCATCATGGCAGCTTCTCCAGAAAACCCTGCTGGTACTGCTCTCACTCTGTGGCCAATGGCACAGCAAGAGAACAATAGTTGATAAGCGTCTCCTTGACCTGCATCCTGTGAGTGAAATGCATGTGTGCAAGCTGCACTACACATGTGGAGTGAGGGTTTTAGGGGGAGGTGAATAATGTACCACAGTCATGACCAGCACTGGTAATGGTGTAAGTGGATCATTGTGCATGTGGAAGTGCATTAAAGTACATGGAGTAGCATGAGAAAATACACTTTCTTTGAGCATTGAGAATTGTACTTGCACAATGAATGAGAGCCATGCTTATTGACCACTGATCCACATACGTTGTGCTACATGGATATTCATTGCATGGGTTGCATATAACCTAGCTCTGCCAGAAGATATTTATGCTATATGAAGTGATGCAGGCTTTCAGCCATTCTGAAATATTCTCCTTAGAACAAGAAACATGATGAGGGTCTTGTCTAGAATAGGTGCCCACCTGCTCTCTCAGTGTGAGATGATTCTCTTCAGGCCAAAAGAGAGAAGAGATGAGCTCCCTAGAGCAAGTATCTGCTCTCCTCTTCCTCTCTCTTTCTCTGAGAGGACTCTTCAAAGTATGAGAGTTAATGGATTAAGATTTTTGGAGATGTGAGCAGCTGCAAAGGGGGACCAGTACATTTCTCCAATGATCTACAAGGTTCAAATGCCTCACTTTGAGGGGGTCTGTCTCAAAGTGAGGCATTATGGGAGGGGTGTCCTGGTAACTGGCACAAACACTTTGGTTCCCTCTCCTGGCTTTGACTGCTCTCTAGAGGCTGGGACTATTCAGAGAGTAATCCCACCTTTCCGTATGTGGAGGTGGGCAGGAGCTGGAAAATGAGTATAGTGGCAAATGGGCATCTTTTTATCTTGCTTCTTTCTGAGGGCTTGGTGAAATGAGAAAGCCGTTAGCCTATTGCATAAAGAAGATAAATGCAGTGCTTGCAGCAGCCTTTAGAATATAGAGGCTAATGCAGGGTCCTTCAAAAATACACTTAGAACTAACCAAAGGCATTGCAATGAATAATTCTCTAGAGAAATGTTGCTGCATTTTTCTTTCATGGATTGAAAGCCGTTGTTATCTTTTCATCCCCCTACTAATATATCTGGCATTTGGAATCATTTGCAGGAGAATCTTTCTGACAGCTTTTCTGCCTGTGACCTATTCAGCAAGAAATCATACATTCTAATTTTTTTTTTTTAAGCACTCTCTACTGGCTTTGTACTGAACCCCACAGGTCATATAAGTTTTTGCTAATTCTTGGACTCAGGCTTCCACAGCAAACACTTGTATGAATAAACTGAGGATTAGTGGTGGTGAATAGACAATGATGCCTGTTTCAGATCTGGCTGTTTTTGCTATTATTCCTGCCAAGAAACTAATTCTCTAGATTATGAAATAGAAATGAAAGATTTGTGAATTTCTGGCAAAGAGAATTTACTTAAATGAAATGAGGGTAAACTGAATCTTATCTCTCTATTCCATAGATCATGAGTGGGAAACTGGCCATGCTGGCTCTGAGATTCTGGGAGCTGTAGTCCACAAACAACTTCCAAACTGTGATTATTATACTCACATACATTGATTTGCTTCTTTGTTATATGATGTGAAAGACGGTTCTTCTCCCAAGACAGAGCATAAAACCAATGTACTCTGCCCACAGGAGGGTTGGAAAGCAAAATCTCCTTCTCCATGAATAAACTAAATTGCTTTTGTACTCTGAGGTGAAGAAACCACCACCACTATCATCATCCACTACCACCACTACAATCTATCACCACCCCATAGAATAGAAATGCAGTGAAGTCCCTCTTCTATACTGCTCAAGAATGCTGATGGTAACTGCTCATTGTGTCAGGTACCCTTACCAGAAAATGTTTTATGCCTTGAGATGTGGTTACTAATAAAGCACACACCTGTAAGGAAATGCTAGAGGCAATAAACTGTTGCTTGCTTCAAGGCACTCCAGGTGATTTGGGATGGTACTTCCTGAAGGATCCAGCTTCTACTTACTTTTGTTTTTCCAAGGGAGAAGATGCTCAGTCAAGAATTCCCTCAGAAGGTGGTTGACTCTCCATCTTTGGAATTCTTTAACCAGATTTAGGATGGGCGTGTTTCAGGAGAGCTTTAGTTGTGCATTCCTGCATGGCAGGAGGTTGGAGCAGATGGCCCTCGTGGTCCCTTCCATCTCTAGTATTCTGTGATTCTAAGGATCTACCTCCTCCTCAAATAATTCTCCCTAGCAGGTATCATCCAACTCACAAGCCAGATGTCCTCTATTACTGGCATACATTGATTTCTCTCTCACCGATGTGTAACCACCATGTTTCTAGCTCTGCAATTATACTTTCTAATATTTCCATCCTTTCTTTTTTATTACACCTTATACCTGATTCATTAGAATAGCTATACCTCCATCTCTTCCTTCAAATCCCTTGTCAGAATCCAGATTTTCTACAAAATGTTTCACTGAATCCCTGAAGGCTGTAGCCAAGATCTTGTGTGAGGGTTTGCAGAGCACTACTCTCTACCAGTGTACCTCCCCCAATACCAGTTTACCTCTCCCACTGCCGGTCTGAGAGCCTTTGTGGCTGAAGAGTGGGGTATAAATACGCTAAATAAATAATAAATAATATGGCAGTGCTTCCTAGTGTTGTGACAAATCAATTTTTTGTCTTGTCCATTGAAAACTAGATGCATTTTTTTTAAAAAAAATTTGTTTCCAGTCTCACTTTCTTTTTTTTTAATTTTATTTTTCAAAACACTTAAAACACAACAACAACATAAATACCACTTTAATCAAACACATAACCCACCAGACAAACAATCAAGCAACAAAACAAACATATACACATAATCACAAAAATATGATTACTAATTTACTAATCAATCTTCGATTTCTGTTCCCGAGTAACTTCTTCTTATCCTTATCCAAACTAAATGTTTTCTTTCTCAAAATATATAAATCGTAACAGGACTATGATACCTTATATTAGTATCATATCCTTACTATTTACTTTCTCTTTTTTTACCAGCTAT
>CM034706.1:215730611-215753580 GCA_020142125.1 Phrynosoma platyrhinos
ACTGAATTCACACTATTTCTGGCAGTCTGCAACCCCCCATAGTCTCTTATTTTAGTTCTAGTGAAGCACATTATTACATTTCTTGGTGCTTTCTTTTCTTTCGCATATGATGAATTCACCCTGAACACTTTGTCCGTCTCTAATTCCATTCTCTCTTCAGTAAATCCCATATATTCCATCATAGCCTTAACTAAGGGCCTCAGCAGATGGCTAATAAGAGCTGTCCCCGAGGCAGGGAAGAGGAGGGGCAGCCACACGCTTGGCGCCCCTTGCTCCTCCCGAGGTTGCCCTCGGAGCAGCCGGCCCTCCGCATGGCCGGTGCTCCAAGGGCAACCTCCCGCTGCAGCATCCGCACACGCTGTGGTGGATAAGTCAGTGAAAGTGCACCCTATGCTTTTGGGGCACACTTTCACTGACTTCTGAAAGGAGCGCTGATTTAGCACTCCTTTCAGGGGCACCGACAGTGCGCCATGGTGCAGATGCCTCGGTCCCACGGTGCACCGTCTCGCAGCCTTCCAGAGGCCCTCGTCTGCTTCACCCCTTAGGTTCCATACAGATCTTCATTTGATGTCTCTGGAAGCCCTCTGATCTTAACGCACCTCTCTCTATATCTGAGTTCATTCATTAAGTCTTTAATTCTTTGTTGTTCTTTCCTCCCATCCATATCTTTCATAGTCCTTTCCAGCTTTATTGTTTTATCTTTCAGTCCAACAACTTCTTTCTGAGTTTTGGTCAAATCATTAGAGATTTTATCTATTTTCTTTCCAAAGCTATCTAGCTCTTTCTTCAAGTCTTTCCTTATCTCCAATCTTGTTTCCTTTATTTCTTCCCTCAATTCCATCTTTGTCTCTTTCAATTCTTCCTTCAATTCTTTCATTTCCAGCCTCATTTTCCTTATCTCTTTTATTAAGTTCGTGTTTTGATCACTTATTCTTAGAACTTCTTCAGATGATCCCAAAGTCTCACTTTCAAAAAGTTATTTGTCTCTCCCTGTTGGGGGTGAGAGAAGTATTTTTCACAGATTTCCTGAATGATAATAAAAGAGAATGCAAGCTTTTAACTAATTATGTGTGTTGCTGCTAATTTAATTTGCATTTCAAACTCAACATGTCAAAAGGAAATTTGGCAGAAGTTTAAAGAACATTCCTTAGTTTGAAAAAAACTTGCAGGGACACAAAAAGAAAATAAACCCAACCCCACCAAGAAATGCTAGAGTTGGGGGGACCCTTAAGAACCATCCAATCCAAACCCCTTCTGCTATGAAGGAATACATAGGAATTTGCCTTAGAATCGCCATGAGAGAGTATGCAGAGGAAGTTTTGTCATGGCCTGCATCTGAGGCTGAGAGATTGTGATCCTCACAAAAGAGAAGAAGGGGGTGGGCATGGGGTGAAGTGGCAATGCTCTTCTGCCAAGCAGGAATTCTGCCTTGGAGAAATCCTAGCATTCCAATGTATTCCTTCATAGCACAGGCCTTGCCAAGAAAACCCTATGATTGGTTTGCTTTAGGGTTGCCCTGAGTGGGGAATGACTTGAAGGAACACAATGACAACAACAAGAACAGTCCACTTTTCTTTATCCTGTTAAAACAATTTCTGACTCAGTATTCCTTGACTAAAACCCTAATTGATTTGAACTACAACTCCATCTTCATACAGTTTGGTACTTCATATTGTAGTTGTTGTGTACCTCCAAATCATTACCAATTTATGGTAACTCTTAGGTGAAAAAAAATCACAGGATTTTCTGAGCAAGTTTCTTCATAAGGGGTTTGTCATTGACATCATCTGGGGCTGAGACAGTTTGACTTGCTCAAGGTCTCTCTTTGAGTTTACAAGACCAAGATGGAATTTGAACTCTGGTCTCCAGAGTCCTACTCTTGCTTTAAGAGATATAATTCTATACATTAATCTTGCTTTCAGAGACTATAATTCTATGCATGCAGGTAGCACAGGAGTCAACTCGCTAGTGCAAGATTAAATTCGACATTTATTTCTTTAGAATATTTATCTGAAAAGGGTTTAAACAAAACAATCCTAAATATAAACTATGTAAGAAACCAGCTGCCACAATGAAATTGTTAACCCACCAGGGCTGAAGAATCCTGTTATCCCCTTGCACACAGCTTTGACAAATAAGACTGCATGCAAAAAATTACTTTAGCAAACTGAGCTAAGTGAATTTTATTTTATTTGGTTTAATTGTTATCAACAGAAGATCACTCCGGACTAGAGTCTTTGAGCAGCTTAAGGAAGTTGTAAAAGTATTCCCTGCTAAATTCCCAATGTTATTTCTTCTCATTTGTTTTACAAAGAAAAGGTGTGAGGTGAGCAATCATAGAGGAGGGTTCCTTGTCTTCTTTTATCCTGTTGCTTTGTCATGATCATGAATAATGATGTTTCTGCCCCTTGCCAAGGGAAAAATGCTTGATTTTGTTGCATTTAAAGAAAACCTCTTTAAATATTAAAGCTACAATTTATTTACAATTGGTTTGCTTTTGGGTCACCCTGAGTGGGAAATGACTTGAAGGCACACAACAACAACAAGAATAAGAACAAGAACAGTGTTAAAGTCACACTCTCTCAGCCTCAGAGGCAGGGAATGACAAAACTCCTGGACAAACTTTGCCAAGAAAACCCTATGATTGGTTTGCTTTATGGTCACTCAGAGTTCAGAATGTCCCTGAGGCTGACAGAGTGTGACCTACCCAAGAGTGTGACCTACATGGCTGAGCTGGGATTAGAACTCTAGCCTACCACACCAACATAGAAACTCACTGGGTGACCTTGGGCAAGTCACATGCTCTCACCCTAAAGGGAAGGCAATGGGTCTCTTCCAAGTCCAACTCTAGAATCCTAGGTATTCCTTCATGGTCAAAGGAGGTTGGACTAGATGAATCTGGAATACCTTCCAATGGTAGGATTTCTCCATGGCAGAATTCCTGCTTGACAGAAGAACATTGCCACTTCACCCCACCCCACCCTTCATCTTCTCTTCTGTGAAAATTTGAATGGGAGAACAGGAGGAGAAAGGGGAGAAGGTCTGAAGGAATCCACCACCACCTTTGTTCTCATTTGTTTTACAAAGCAAAGCTATGGGCAAAGATGGGAGAGGACATCACCCTAACAAAGAAAATAGGCTCTGGTAAAACCCAGTATGAATGGTAACTTTGCTTATGCAAAATATGCAAATCCTGGCAATCTAATTGTCAGCTGAAAGATCCCTTCACTTCATTTGCAAATGATTAAAAAAACTCTTACTAGTTGATCGAGAAGTTCTAATAATTTCTGCTTTTTAAAAAGACTTATAAAAGCTTCAAATAACAGGTATCTCATGTGTGTATTGAACTTTGACAATAATTCTTTATATCACTAGTGCTTCCTTCCCCAAGTGTGCAATTGCACCCAGACATCTATTGGTGCAGATTCAACTCCCCAGCCATTAATTGGTTGTAGCAGTATACCTGGGCACAGTTTGTGTGCAACTGTGCATTTTTTAAATAAGTTCTGCTATTGCCCTCCAGTGTAAAGCTATTGTTTCCTCTCTGACATGAAACAGCACTTAGGCACACACACACTCATGGCTAATCAATGGCCAGGAGGACCTGAGCTGGGGGTGAACACATTGCACAAGCAGGTAAGTGAATACAGTACTGTATTCCAGTACAAGTCATCAATATATTCCTCACCAGTTTCACCCACTGAAATTAAACTTAAAACTGAATGGAAGGCATCATTCTCACTCCTCACCTCATTGTGCTCTTTCTTTCTTTCCTCCCTTTGTTGTCTATCCCTATGTTGAATATTTCATTCCAAGCTCTTTGGGGATGCAGGTCTGTTTTTCTGTGAGCTATTTATAAAGCACTGTACATTTTAAGAAAATTACAGAAATAAATTTGCTGTCACTGCTATTACTGTGTTATTCTTAACATTTCTACTTCTGCAGGATGGGTGGAGTGAACCAGGACTGAATTCCAGAACTACCAAGCATACGATGTTTCCTTTTACAAAACTACCTCTAACAACAGGAAGGACCATATTGTTCACTAACTCCATTCATTTCTGTGCATTTTCATGAAAAGCAGCAATAATTCAGTCTGTAGGCGTCCTCTTTGGGCTGTTTTCACTTGTTAAACTGAAAATAGCATAATGCTTTTTAATACAGGGTCAGTGCATTTTCCTTGGAAAGAAGCCATATGCTTGAAAAATTTAGCTCCACCCAGCCTGGCACTGTGCCTCTAAGAGAGATGGAGCAATTAGTGGATTACCATTTCAGTGGCTGAAAAATGCCAGTTAATCAATGTCCCATTGGCAGTCCATTTATTTTACTGGCTTTTTGCCTTATTTTTCAGTATGCCATAGACTAGCTCTCTGAACACTGCACATACCACAAGTGTGTCCCCACAAGCAAGCTTACTCCTTGGTAATTGCCACAGAAAGGACAGTAACACCTAAGACAGAAGGATCTTTGATACAATTCAGATTTCTGAAGGCGCTTAATTTACTCCTGCAGTGGCTTTCCACATAATTACATGGAGCAGGAGTGAGCAGTGGCATCACTGGGGATGGCATCACTTGGTGCATGAACTCATGGTGTCAACCTCCAGCTTGACTTCCTCCAATCCCACACCAAACAGAATACAAGTTTTTTGTACTAGTGTTACTCATCAGACGCACAGCCTCAGTGCATTAACATGTACATAACTTCAGATGATTGAAGTGAAAATTTAGTAAAATGTGATGTTGTTAAAATAATTTTTTAAAAAATAATTTTTAAAATATTTTATTTTTAAAAAAAGAAAATAAAATATGAGGCCTCTTCTTTCTCCTCCCACTAAGCCTCACCCCACTTACACCATCCCTTCTGCATTTTAAAGGGACACAGGGGAATGCCACAGCCCATTTCTGCCCAAAGCCAGATGTTTGAGGAGCAGTGGTACCACCACCCTTTAGGGAGTCACCTGGTGTGGCTGGTACCCCCTACACCCCCATAATGATGCCACTTGTGGTGAGGGTAGGAAGAATCTCACTGAGCAATTGAGATTTGATACTTAAGGCATCCATTTGCTATGTTTCTCTGAATCAATTGATTCCTTAATCTTGATATTTCTGCTGCCATAAAGCTTTCCAAACATTATCCTCTCCTCCAAGGTAAATTTAGGAAGTGGAGGGTCTGGTAGTAGAGGAATGTAAGATGCATCCATTCCACACCTTATAGATTTAGGAGTTTGATATCATTTTAACTGCTATGACTATATTTCATGGAATTCTGAGATAAGTCATATAGGGGGATACTTAGAATGCTCTGTTGTACTGCCCTGTATTACTGCACTAGAGGTCTCTGGCAGAGTATTCTAAGTACCTGATCACTAAGTCATAAACTCTAGAATTCCATAAAATGGAAGCATGATAAATAAAGTAGTATCGAAGCACTGCTGTTTTGTAGTGTGGGTATATTTCTGGTGCCTATTTGTATCCACTATGACCTGGAATAAATGTCTAGTGCTAACCATTCCAAATACCCATTTAAAAGAATCAGCATAATCAGAAATGAAGTGTGCCTTACTTTATGAAATTAGATAATATCTGAGATTGGAAAGCATCAGTAGAATTAAAGCATCATGGAACTATAAAAGCACAAGGGCCATCTAGTCCAACCTGCTACCATGCAGGAATACATCAGTAATGCACTCTGAAAAGATGGTCACCCAACCTCAGTTTAAAGACTTCCAAAGAAGGAAGGCCCATAACCCTCAGAGAAATCTATTCCACTGTTTAACAGCTGTGACAGTAAAGAACTTCTTCCTAATGTTCAGGCAGAATCTCTTTTCTTGCTATTTGAGTCCATTGGTTTGTGTTCTAGGAGATTATTGCACAAGCATAAAAATGTACTTACCTCTCCTGAATTCAAGTAAAATTTGGGCTGCATCCGGGTCCTATTGTATAGCTTTTGTTGCCAAATCTGCAAGCTGAATGCAGCACAAGTGTAGCCCAGATAACTTAATTCACTTCTCAGCCATTTTTCAAAAGCTTCTGACTTGAAAAATGGCCACAAAGTGAGTTAAATGAGCTGAGCTACACTTGGGCTGCATTTGGATGGCAGATTTGGTTACAAAAGCCATGTGATAGAACCCAGATGCAGCCTGAATTTTACTTGAATTCGGGAGAGGTAAGTCACATTTTTATGCTCGTGTGATAATCACCCTGGTCTCGTGAGTAGTAGAAAACAAGTTTGTTGCATCTTCCACTTGATATTCCTTCAAATATTTAAAGATGGCTATAGTCTAGTTTCCTTCTTTTCATCAAGCTAAATAGAGTTTTCCAAAGCTTTTACTATCTTGGTTGTCCTCCTATGAATATGTTAAAGCTTGTGAATATCTTGCTTGAACTGTGGTGCCCAGAACTGTATTCCAGCTAAGGTTTGATCAAACCAGACCAAAGTAATGAACACACAATACAACTCAGAACCTAGAATAATAGACATGGCATCAGGTCCATGCACAGTACACAATATAATTTTACTATGGCTGAGAAAATGAAGTCTACTGTGGGCAGAAATGCTTGTCCCCATCTTTCAAGTAGAAGACAGTTTCTTTAAAGAGTAGTATAGTACTTTGATTGAGATGTGCCTTCTAGCAAAATTTGATAAGCCCATTGATACTTTTGAAACTGACTGACTGGCTTGCTAGTGAAAGCAGAAAGTGATGGATTTCTGTGAACGAATTGTTGCCATTCTAGTATGTCACTAGGGCATTGCACCGGTGGGTGACTTAGGAAGCATAGATCATAGGCAATTGTCTCTCATTGTCAGAGTTTGGGAAAATTACTTTTTGTAGCAGAGCTCATATAATCTCTAAGTCAGTTTGTCCACAGCCATGCTAACTGAGAGCTAATTTACAAAACTATGAAGGTTCTCATCATGGACCATGGAGGTATCAGCCTTATCTATAAAGGCTTCTTTCTATAACCCCACAAGATGTTATGGCTCTTCACCACTCCACTCATTTCCTTTGTGTTTCAGGCTTTATCAGCGCAAAGATTTTTCAAGTCCTTGTTCCTGGGCTGATTTATCATAGAATCATAGAGTTGGAAGAATTATTATTTCCAAACAATTTATATCTATGCTCATTTAGAACAAATAATTAAATAAATTTTTCCATGACAATATTGATTCACAAACTCTATTTTTTTTTCTAAACATGACCTTTATTGTGAATAAAGGGGGAAAAGAGCCAAATATCTGTCACTTTTGCTTGATGGCCTTTAATGGCATGGCAGGCAATATCTGACAAGGACTGAAACATGGCCTTTCTCAGTTAACAATAGATGGAAATCTCTTCCTTGAACTAGCAATTCAGTTTCTTAAGTGAAAGATTCATATGTAGTGCGACTTCGAGGCTTTCAGCATGTGGACATGTGTGAGAGGAGCTCCTCTCCCATTCTCCTAGGAGTGGCTGCTGAACCTGAATAGAGTTCAGGAATCCAACGGCCTGGAAAGAAGAGTACAGGAGTTGGAGCTTGTAAGAGGCTGATTTTTGCCCAAATCCTCTCTGTGGGAGAAGCTGCAAGGCAGCCAAGCTGCTCCAGATAGTACTCTCAGGAAAACCAGAGAGATAGCCTGAGACTACCATTATAAAGCCTTAAATAAAGAGTTGGAGGTAAAGAGAAGGCAAGAGACGGAGAGAACAAAAGAAAAAATCCATTTGGTAAGACTTTCCCCCCCTCTCCATATGATTTCAGCTTAAAATAAACAGAACAAAAGGAGTATACTGAATGTGTAAGCTGGTTCCTAGAATTAGAAGAACCAGATTGAAAGACTGTTAACAAAATAAAGACATAAAACAAGTAAATAAGTTACTAGGATAAGTTACCATAATAAACAAATAAGAAGAAAAGGAAAAAAGGAAAGGAATAATAAGAAGCAACCCACAGCTAACAGCTGAAATTAATTAAAGCTGCACTCCATGAGGATTGCTGCAGCTGAGGAGCAGCTGTGGGGCATAAAAGAGAGTGCAGGAAAAACTCAGGAGTCCCAATGAATGGCAAGAGCTTACTATTGCCGTTCCTGTTAAGATCTCAGCTCTTTTTTCTAGTGGAAACTCCTCCAAAACTTCTCTGCACTATGCTAAAAAAAACACTGACATGGAAGGAGAGGACTTTTAAAATTCACCTAGCATTAGCAACCAACTTGCCAATACAGTGGTTCCAGGCAACGAAGAGCTCCAAATTATGACTCAGCACCAGCAGCGAGACAGATCTAAGCAGCGTGGTGTGTAGTTTGAGGTTACAATTTTGATAGTCAACTTGTTTATGTCTAAGTCATGGCCCAGTGACTACCTTACTAGTACAGTGACCTCAAGTAGTGGAGACTCTTAAGCGATTCTCTAATAACCATCTTGTAAGAGCAGTAGCTTCTAAATCGTGTCTAAACAACTAACAGCATAGAGCAGAGGTAGGCAACCTAAGGCTTGGGGGCCGGATGCAGCCCCCGAGGCATTTGGACCGGCCCGAGGCTGGTCCTGCCGCTGCCGCCACCATGATGATATTGATTATTGTTATTACTTGTTCTTGGGGTTTTCTTGGCAAAATCTCCACAGGGGGGGTTTGCCATGGCTTTTCTGGGGCTGAGAGAGTGTGCATGCATATTTTTTTTAATTTTTAATGTTTTAAAAAATATTTATTTATTTATTTATTTATTTATTTTTGGTGCTTTGGCCCCCCAATTGTCTGAGGGACAGCAACCCAGCCCTCAGCTCAAAAAGGTTGCCTACCCCTCGCATAGAGGCTTCAGGCAGTTTGAGTCTCTACACAACAATTTAGCAAATGTTTTGCCAGTGCAGCAGCCCAGGATAACAAGGACCTTTGGAATTGTATCTAGTCAACAAGATGACATTGGAAGACAAAATCCACTGGAACACGTTCCAACATACATATATATATATTTAACATGATGGCTGGGAGTGACACGTATCCTTGGGCTGCGCTACAACAAATACCTTGTTTGTGCCAGGTGGAGAGAACCTTTAAAACTATATCTCAAAACTATATCTCAGTACTTTGTTTGGTTTAAATAACCTTGTATGAAGAATTATACTGGATGGTAATTATATCTCAATATTCTTAGGTTGGTTCGAATAATCTTGCATAGAGAGTTGGACAAATCAGGCACGTTTTATCTCAAAATTAAACCCTATTAAGGGGGGGGAATAACATATCATTACATATAATAAATCTGACTTCTGTAATATTAAGAAAATTGATTTTGTATTGTTTTGAAGAACCATATCTCTATGTTGTGGACTGAACAAAACCTAAGGTTAGAAGTAACAAGACTCTGATTTGTACAGTTTTGCAAAATTTCCTCTTATGGTATTTCAGAAAAACAAATCTAATGTTGTAAGTTATAATAATCTGCTGCTACCAAAGGTAGACTGCTATTATAATTATTTCTCTTTCCTTGACTATCATATTGAATATTGATAAGTTGTCATTCCTCTATTCAATTATTTGGGTTTACTGAATTGGATCTTATAGGTCCTCATAAACCAAACATAACAGCTGGAAACATAAATGGAAACTAAGCTTCCAGATGATAGACTCTTAGATATCTCTTAGAGGATACAACATAATCATCTGAGTCAGAAGACAACTGAAACATAATACCGTATATAATTAATCATTGAATTTGAGGAGATATTGCACTAGGACTACATAATAATTTAATAATTATATACAATACTGAACAGAATAACCATGTCCATGACATCAAGAACACAGACAAATAAAAGCCAAATCCAAATCCAAATAGGAGAGGGTCAATAGAGATTCCTTCAAAACAAGCAGATCCTTTCCAAACTTTGTTGGAGGAAATGCAAAATTTCAAAAAAGATCCAACAAGAACTAAGGGAAAACAGGAAAGAATCAAATGACAATCTAAATAGAAGATTGGATGAACTAGATAAGGAACTAGACAACATCCAAACAAAATCACAAGAGTAAAGCAAGATGTTGATAATCTAAAAAATAAACATCAAGTTTTAGATGACAAGACAAATGAAGTTGTGAATAAACAGAGAGTTGACAAAAATCTAATACTACTACAAGAATTAAGATATAGAGAATGTTACCTAAAACTCAGAGGGATTTCTGAAATATCAAACAAAGATTTATATGATTACATTATAACACACCTAGCGACTTTATTGAAATGCCAGATGAGGTGATGATGTTGGAAACAGATTGTCTCTTCAGGATAAACTCTCAAATAGCCAGGAAAAAAATAGCCAGAGATGTTGTAATCTGTTTCACAAGATCTAGAACAAGATAATTTGTACTTCAGTCGAGTTACACTAAAAGGTTTCAAATAGAAGGAAAAGACATCAAAATTTTCAAGGATATCCCAACAACCTACAAGGCTCTAACACAAACACTAACAAAATATAAAATAAATTACTCTTGGGACTGCTTGGAGGGAATATTGGTCATGTATAAACAAAAAAGACACAAAATTAACACACAAGAGAAGGTGGATGATCTACAAAGAAAAAAGAAAAAAGACAAAGAAACAGAAGGGAGGAGAACTATAAAATGAGACTTAGAACAAAAACAAAGGGAGAAAAAGGAAAACCTTGAAGAAAAAGAAGAAAGAGCAGTCTCCAGCTCAGAAAATGAGAACAAGATGTAATGGGAACTGCAAATAAGGAACCAATAATAAAGATCAGAAACCCAGAAGAAGAAAATAATCAAGAACTAGAAGACTCAATAGAGGAAGAAGAAAATAAAGATACAGAGGAGGACATTTAAAATAAAAAATGACTATAAAAAAAATCTCTCATGAAACATCAAAGGAATCAACTCAAGTCATAAAAGAAGAAGAATCTTCCATTACCTGGAAAAGACAAAACCCGACATTTTGAGCCTACCAGAAACAAAGATAAAAAAAGATTATGAAAAATATATTAGAAATAAAAATTAGGGCAGATGTTTTCATCAATGACAGGGAAAAAGCTGGGGAGACTTTATATATACAAAATGCCTTCCCAGCAAAAGAAATCTTCAAGGACAATAATGGTC
Source organism: Phrynosoma platyrhinos (assembly GCA_020142125.1). Classification (NCBI taxonomy): domain Eukaryota; kingdom Metazoa; phylum Chordata; class Lepidosauria; order Squamata; family Phrynosomatidae; genus Phrynosoma; species Phrynosoma platyrhinos. Next base: position 215,741,684 of record CM034706.1, read on the forward strand.
ATTATATAGGGGTGAAGCTAAGAATTCAGAAAATCAAGATACTATTAGCAGGGATATATACACCTATGGAAATCAAAACATAATTCTTCAAGGATTCACAAGATGAAATAGAAAAACAGGGAAACAGAAACATTATAATTGTAGGGGACTGAAATGGTGTAATAGAACCAAAAAAGGATAGTTTCTCAAGTAAAAAAATACATAAACACCAAGGGAAACTTCCAAATTCTTTTTTTCACTTAATACAAAAATGACTTAAAAATGTTTGGACTCACCTCTATGGCAATAGGCAAGGTTACACATTTCACTCCACTCAATATGGTTCCTCATCTAGAATTGATATGTATTTGGTGAATAATATGCTTCTTCCAAAAATAAAAGAAATGAAGGTAATACCTATGATAGAGACAGACCATAATCTAATCCAATTAGAAGCTAAATCCCCCACCATACAGATTAGCTAGAGACTAAATGATAAATTACTTCTAAATGAGGAATTTTTGGAAAAATTAAAATTTGAAGCTGTTCTTTAAAGAAAACATAAATGAACAAACAAAACTAAAGACCGTCTGAGATGCTGGAAAGGCCTTTGTACACAGTCTTTTAATACAAAGAGGCCATGATTAACAAATAAAGATAAAGAGATAATTTCAAATTTAGAAAAACAAATCAAACAAAAAGAAAAACAAATCATAAAAAATCCATCATCCAAAGACTAATAAAACAGTTAAAATAATTCAAAAACAAATAGATGGAGAACTGTCTAATGAAATCAAAAGGAAAATTTTAAAAGTTAGACAAAATTTCTTTGAAAATGCCAACAAAACTTGTTGGCTAGCAAATTCAAAAAAGAAAGAACAAAAAACCAGATAGAAATAATTCAAGATAAGGAAGGAATAGTATGATCTCACAAGAAAATAAGGGACAAGTTTACAAAATATTATGAAACATTATACAAAGATGAGGAAAGAATAGAAGAGAGGAAAGTGATTTTGGAAACATTTCTTAAAAATCAAACATGGAATAAAATCAGAACAATTGAAGAAACTAAATGCAGACATCACCCTTGATGAAATAACGCAAGCTATACACTTTCTAAAACCAGATAAGGCCCCAGGACCAAATGGTTTTACAGCAATCTTCTACCAAAAAAAAAAAAAAAAAATGATAAACAAAATTTAATTAAGACACCCTTGAGAGACACCATGAACTCCATATTGAAAGAAGGAATTCCAGAATCCTGGAAGGAAGCCAATATTGTTCTCTTACATAAGGAGGGAAAGGATAAAACAAAAATGGAAAACTATAGACCAATCTCACTGCTAAATAATGACTATAAAAAATTCACAAACATTTTGACCAAGAGACTCAAAAACCTCATCAAAGACCAGATCGCAGAAGAACAAACTGGCTTCCTTCTGGCCAGACACTTAAAAGACTATGTAAGAATAGTCCTTAATTTAATAGAGTCTTATGAAAAAAAAAAAAACAATAAGAAAATGGCGATGACATTCATTGATGCAGAAAAGATGTTTGATAGCCTCAGGTGGGGCTATATGTTTGGAGTAATAGAGAAAAAGATCTGGGCCCTAATTTTTTAGGATGGATTTTAAAAAATCTACAAAGAACAAATAATCATAAATGGAGATAAAACTATTCCCATCAACACCCAAAAAGGAACACATCAAGGGTGCCCTATATCACCAATACTTTTTATAATGGCAATAGAAATCTTGATAAGCAATATAAAAGATAACCCCAAAATCAGAACACCAAAAATAAAAGGCAAAGAATACTCCCTAAAAGCCTATGCAGATGATCTAGCCATCTTCTTGGAAAACCCTCTAGAGAATGATAACATTAATACATTATTGTATAAACTACATCAATTGAGTGATGTCTCCAGGATTAAAGTCAATAAAGAAAAATCCATGATCTTGACAAGAAACTTCAGGAAAGACAAAGAAGATATACTACAAAAAAAATGCAGAGTAAAAAATAGAAAACAAAGTTAAATATTTAGGAATATGGATATCAAAAAAGAATACAGACTTATTTGATAACAACTACCAAGTAACATGGAAAAACATAAAGGAAAACTGGAAAAATAGACAAGATTAAAATTATCCTTCTCAGGCAGAATAACCACTATAAAAATGTCTATATTTCTGAAACTTAACTTTCTATTCACTTATCTACCAATTATTGTGAATAAAAAGTCATTTAACATGTGGAACTCAGAATTAAAAAAGTTTCTTTGGGAGGGGAAAAAACTTTGTGTGAGGTGGAAGACTCTAATTGATACAAGGAAAAATGGAGGCTGTAATCTCCCAGATTTTAGAGACTTACTACCAAGCTCATGTATTCACATACATGGCTGATTGGATAAAATTAAAAAAACAGAACCATCCTGAATTTGGAAGGATTTAATCTCCATTTTGGATGGCATGCCTATACGTGGAATAAAAAAATAAATAGTACACAGAGACTTTACACACCACTTCATTCACAAATCATTATTAAAAGTCTGGGAAGAGACCAAGCAACTGTTTTATAGAGGAATACCAGGTTGAGTCTCCCCACAACAAGCTTTTTTTGGTGGGGGAGAAGCAATAAGGGAGATTCATGGCTAAGATATAAAGATATACTTAAAAAGAATAAGCAGAACCAGTGGGATCTAAAACTAGCACAAGAGATTGAAAACTCAGACATTGAACACCATTGGTTCTTGCAAAACAATTACAGAGCAGATTTTTAAAAGACTTAAAAGAAGGTTTTGAAATGATGCAAAATGAATTGGATAAAATATTAGAAGGAAGTGAAGAAAAGATGGTTTCCAAACTTTACAAACTGTTATTAGAGAGAAAATTGGAACAAAAGATTATAAAACAATTTATGATCCAATGGGCACAAGACATAGGCAAGCCCCTAGAATTACAAAGATGGTATCTGGCAAGAGAAAGAACACTCTAGTTTACAAAATCCCAAAATATTTGTGAGAACTATCTCTTACACCAGAAAAGCTGGCAAAAATATATGAGTACTATAATCATAACTGCTGGAAATATGAAAATACAAGAGGATCCTGGATACTTATGTAGTGGTACTGTGAAAAAACAAAAGACTACTTGAAAAATATAATAATAATAATAATAATAATAATAATAATAATAATTTATATCCCACCCCTCTGAGAACAATTGGGGTGGCTAACAACAATTTAAAATTACAAACAATATGATGCCACAAAGACCCCAAAACCCACCCACCCCTTAAAAAAGTATTAAACCAAGGAACTATTAACAGATCTAGTTAAAAGACATAGAATAAGAACTAATTACAATTAACAATATAATAAAATAAAACACACGGAGCAGGGGAACATCCAAATTGTGAGAGGGTGGGATAAGAGGCAGGGAAATCTATTCTGGAAAGGCCTGCCAGAAGAGAACTGTATTAATAGCCTTTTTAAAGCTATTTAGCATTGTAATCTGATGGATCTCATCTGGCAGGCCGTTCCATAATCTGGAGACGATTACTGAGAATGCCCTCTAAGAGGTTGCCAACAGCCTAGATTTTAATGGCTGGAGCAAGTTCCTCCCAGAGGACCAGAGTGCGCGGGGAGGATTATATGGGAGGAGGTGCTCCCAAAGATAGGTTGGACCCAAGCCATTTAGGGCTTTAAACATAATAACCAACACTTTATACTGGGCCCAGAAACTAATAGGCAACCAGTGGAGGAACCTCAATACCAGAGTTATGTGGTCCCTCCTAGATGTCCCCGAGACCACTCTAGCTGCCATGTTTTGTACTAGCTGAAGTTTCTGGACCAAGCACGAGGGTAGCCCCATCTAGAGCGCATTACAGAAATCCAGAGGGGAGGTTACCAGTGCATGCACAACAATCTCGAGGCCCCTTACTTCCAGAAAAGAGTGCAATTGGCGTATCAGCCGAAGCTGATAACAGGCGCTCCTGACCATTGCATTTACCTGATTAGTCATCAGCAGCGATGAGTCAAGGAGCACCCCCAGACTGTGAACACAGTCCTTTACAGAGAGTATGACCCCGTCCAGGACTGGAGGTTGCAACCCAATTCTTGGTTTCGGGGCCGCTACTGTGAGCACCTCTGCTTTGTCTGGATTCACTCTCAATCTGTTTTTTCCCATTACTGCCCTAAGACATTCATTGAGAGGAGAGACGCCATCGGGAGTCAAGGCTGATGATCGAGACATGGAGAAATAGATCTGGGTGTCACCAGCATACTGATAACACGCAGCTTCATGACTCTGAATGATCTCACCCAGCAGCTTCATATAAATGTTAAAGAGCATTGGGGACAGAATGGTGCCTTGAGGGACGCCGCAGGTGAGCTCCGTTTTTCCGGAGTGGCTGTCCCCAAGCAGCACCCTCTGGGATCTGCACTCAAATGTACACTCAAATATATGTAAAATCCTGAAAGTAAACTTCAAGTTAATCTCAGAACTAAATATATTAAATATGATGGAAAAAATATCAGACCATCAAGCTAAGAAAAATATGGAGGAAGATATTATACATGATTACTACAGCCAGAAACAGCTTTGTGAAAAAATGGAAACAAAAAGAAGTATCAGAGACTGATGAGTGGCTAATGGAACTCCTTGATATTATCCAGCTAGATAAATTAACAAAATTACTGAATGGAAAATCAACAGATAAAATAGAAACAGACTGGAAGGAACTAATAAAGTTATGTAAAAACAAATGAAAACAATAGCAGAAAAACAGTCAAACAATATAAAAATGAATAATACTAAAAATTTTCAAACAAATAATAAGGAAGTGAAAAACAGCTGAAAGATCTATAAAACATTTTACTATTTTAGAGAAAACGATAAGATTAAATGGCCTAGTAAACACTAAACGGAGGAACATATGGAAGTCACCTAGAAAACAAGATAGAAGGCCGAAGAATTAGAAGAAAAGAAAGAAGAAAAGATAAGCATGACAGATTTTGTTTATTGTACAGACAACCCTATACATTATAAGTCCATTCTGTTTGATAATTACATATGACTTCTGAATGAGAGACAAATTGTATGTAAAACTTAATAACAAAACTAAATATGCAGAGTAACACTGTGTCTTATTTGTAATAAAAATTAAACAATAAAAAACAATAACCATATGTGGCAGTTAGGGTAAGTTATGAGTAAGTATCTGCCAGTCATTTCACCACAAGTACTAGATGCATTTGTGGCTAAGTGACTGATTGATCATATGTCAGCCCTTCTTTACATGTTCTTTTAAAAATATCTGTCTTCAAATGTATAATCTTTGCAATGTTTCTTTTTGAATATATTTGTTTGATTGGTAATGGGACATTTAATGTCTTCCTACCAAATATAGTTTGTACTGTTCATAACTTTGTCATTGGGCACTTTTATTTATATTGTAGTTGACTGATCTTGCAAGATTTTAGAATAAACTACTGGAAAATAAAGGCCAGTAAAAATATTGAACCAGTAATTGGGAGCCTACACTGGGCACCCTCAAACATTTGCCCACATTCCTTGTATGTTCAGAACATACTGCCCCCAACCCTCATGCTCTGCCCTGGTCTTATGTTGTGGCAGACTTTTGTTTAAGCTTATGAGTTCCATTTTAAAAATTCTGCAGTGCACTGCAAACACACCACAGTAGCTCATAGATGGAAATTGAAGATAGGTGGTATCTCACAGCCACTCTTAAGCAGATTGAAACTCCTTTGCTACTGCTGGCAAACACCACAAATTCTGTGAAGTCAAAGGCTTTCACAGCTGGAATCCATGTTTTTTTGTGGGTTTTAAAGGCTGTGAGGCTGTGTTCTAGAATAATTTATTCCTGATTTTTTCAGGGCCAGCCTGAAAAATCAGCAGTAGGAGAACATGTTATTAAACCAACCTGGGCACAAAATGCTGTTTAAAAATACTGAAATTCTGGACCATGCCAACAACTCTCAGGTCAGAATGCACAGGGAAGCCACTGAAATCCACAAACACCTGGACAATTTCAACAGGAAAGAAGAAACCCTGAAAGTAAACAAAGTTTGGCTGCCAGTCCTCAAAAACACCAAAATCAGGACTCAGCAAATGCAAATGAACTTCACCCAGGGTCAGGGGGTTTCCCAGCAGACAATGGACCATTAATTAAATAGACACTAATCTTCCTCGCATATCCTCCCACCCTGAGGCCTTGCTTCAACAGAACAATACACAGATTTACATGTTAATTCCCAGCAGACAATGGACCAGTAATTAAATAGACACTAATCCTCCTTGCATTTCCTCTCACCCTGAGGCCTTGCCTCAACAGAACAATACACAGATTTACATGGTAATCCTCTTAACCAAGGGTCATACTGTGTGACCCTTGGTTACACTATATATACGGTGTGACCAAGGGTCATACAGTATATATACCTCACACACCTCCATGCTGCCATTCTCTGAAGATGCCAGCCATAAATGCAAGTGAAATTTCAGGAATACATTCTTCTAGAACATGGCCTCACAGCCTGAAAAACCCACGAAACCCACTGATGATATCTGCTACTGACATGATGGTTGCATATTTTAGGGAAGTGGAACAACCACCTGCTTTCTTTCAGTTAGATTTGCAGGACCTTGCAAGGGAGATCACAGAAAATGTGAACAATGACTACAAGGATATGGCCCAGCATGGGCAGTATGGACCAAATTCAGTGGAACTCTAAAAAGAAGTGGTGGGGGAGGATTTTCACTCATCACTATAACAAATCTCAGCAAATCAAGAAATGAGTTGTCTGAACTCATCCAAGCATTACTGAAGGCTGATTCAGACATTTAGAAATATTTAATTTAGAAATATGACAATCCTTCATGTGGAGTATACCATCTTTGTATTTATCTAGACAGCAGATTCTTTTAATTTTTTTGGTGTGGAGAAACTGTCAAATATGAGAGTATATCAACCTCAGAAAGGTTTTCAAGTTTGCCTTATTTGCCCGACATAGGTTTTCTTAATGCAGGGCAATCTTTTAAATGGTTCCTACAAATCCAAACTAAGAATATACCATTCTTAATGGAAGAAACAACCTTTTGGCTTGGTTCTTCTAAGAACTGAACACTCTTTTCTTTCCTGGCACACTTTTTTTTGGTCCAAAACACACTGCAGAAATAATCTAGTTTGAAACTGCTTTAACTTACCTGGTTTAATACTAGGGAATTTGAGAACTGTAGTTTTGTGAGACATTTAGCCTTCTCTATCAAAGAGCTCTGGTGCCACAATAAACTACAGTCCCAGGATTCCCTAGCTTTGAGCCAGGGCAATTAAAGTGGTCTCAAACTGTATTATTTTTGCCTTGTGTTTTGAAACTCTAATTTACTTGCAAGAACTGTTTTTATTCAGTTTCTGTAGGAGGGCAGCCACATCTCAAGGGCATCTGGATTTATTCTGAATTTTGTTTCTAAGTGTTATAGATGCAGATCCATGGAAAAACAAATACCAATACATGGAATACAGCATATCATTATCATCCCATTGGAAGACACTTCAGGAAAACAATCACAACCACCACAGATCAATAAACTTGAGTGGAATATTAGTCTGCTGAAAGGGGCAATAGGCCTTCTGGCCCTATAAAATATTAGATAACATCTGAGATGGGCCAGAAGTGAGCTCCTGATTCTAGGGAGACCTGTCTCATCCATTGAGAAATCTACCATACAATGCTCTCTCTTATCCTTTAGCAGCACAAAGAATTTTCTTCTTTATCTCTGCTTTGTCAGCACTTTATAAATATTTATAGGATGTACTGCTGAAGTTTGTCACATGTAATTATGTGAGAGTAACATGATACTGTCTGCAGGTGACGTGTGTAGACTGAATTGCTTTACCAAAAGACACAATTGAATGGCACATAGCAGGTGCAGAACTGCCCAACAGCAAAGCTCTTTGAACAGCTAGGAAAACAACAAGCATAAATACTGGGGGCCACGGGCAGCTCAAATCAAGACCTTTTCATTGTCTGCTTACATTACTGATACTTGTATAGTTCAAAAGAGATGGTCACCATCCAATCCTCAGTTTCACTCTTTGTTAGGAACAAAACAAATGTGGGTTCACTTCTGTATTTTTTTCCTTGAACAAACCACTTTGATTTTCTCTGTTTGTAAAATGGAGATGAGCCCAATCTTGTCAGTGATTTATGCAAATGATATTTAGGACAATGAAGTGTAAAATATTAGGTGGATGAGATAGTAAGCAGAAGTACAATCGATGATATGCCGTTCCACGGTATTGGTCAAAAGAACCACACTTTTAACAGACAGCTCCATATAAAAGTTAAGCTGCTGGTTTCTTTCTCAAGGTTGTAGTTTGTCCATTCTCAATTTTATTCTAGACTTTGAAGGAACTGCCAAGGATGCTGAATTTTATCCCTAAAATAGGTTCAGTGCCTCAGACAGCTACTTCAAACTCTGGAATAAATACCACAGTGGAGTCTCCACATCACTGAAATTGAAGCCTCTGGCTATCCTAGTCCCCACTAACTGGACTCTGGATGTACACCAATAATTGCACAATCTGGAAGTGGGACCAAACTCACAAAGGTACCTAGAACCATTGTATACTTACAGCTCAGGGACCACTTCAGGCATAGATAGAGATATGATGGACAGGCAATAACGGCTGACATCTTGTTAGACATATGCAGGTGTAAAGCCAACCTATGCCTGCATATTTCTTGGTTGTTGTTGTTGCTGGGGCTGGAAATCCCTAGCTTCCTTACACAGTGATTAAACCCCCCTGAAAACCCATCTTTTTCATGCTGCTTTCCCCTGGACACAGCCAGGTAGTGACTGATGGAAGTGAGGGATACCTGAGTAGACTCTATGTGCCTATAGCACAATGCACAACAATGACGGCATCATCTGGAACTTTCCTAAAGTCTTCCAGCAGTCCAGGAAGATGACATTTTTGTTGTGCATAGTCACATAGCCAGATTCCTCTCAGTCGTCTCCCACTCTCCACCAGCTACTACATGGCCATGCCATGGAAGAAGCAATATTTAAATCGTTTTTATTTAAATAAGTAAATAAGTCAGTGTTCAAGGAGGGCAAACAGGAGACATGGCATAGTTCTGCCTGGTGGAAATTTCCCCTATGGCTGAGGTCTTGTCATCCTAGCTATGTCTCCCAATGCAATTCCTCGTCTCAAAAAACATAAAAACCTACCATAGAAGCCTGGCAATTCTATCAATGGAGGGATTTCTGAGACACTGGGGAGTGAGGCAGTGAGTGTAGAAACATCCAGTCCTCTCCTGACCATGAGACACTTTGGTACTGTCACAATCCCAAAGCTCATTGCTGTGCCAAAGCAGCTCACCATCCTACTCTTGGTACTTTAGAAATCCTCTACTGTGAGGTTTCTATGGTAAGTTTTCGAGAACACTTCCAGTTGCTGCAATGATGCAACAACCTTAAACATGAATTCCAACATTTACAATGTCACAAGTTGGGCTTATGACATCATAAATAATGAACAGGATGTCAGCATATATCTCCTCAATATGAGATCTTTGCTATGAAGCCTTTGGACTGGCCAAAACTAGTTCAAACACTAAAACAAACAAACAAACCTTAGTAGTCTGATGTTGCTTGAACAATAGAGCTGGATGGTCTGACCATTCCACTCTGGGTGGGAAAACATGCTTGCCCAACTTAAATTTTATTGTGGTCATCCTACTATCATTAAGAAACTGAGGCTGCTTCCATGATGAGGTCCTACAACAGCACAAGTGGTATCATTAGGGGGTGCAGAGGGTGCAGCCCACACCGGGTGACACCCCAGAAGAAGGGTGACACCCAGACAGGCCATCCTCCTACTGCAGAGTGTGAGTGTGCCCCTCTTGGCTTCATCAGGGCAGCGTTGTCCTCCTTCACACCCCTCCCAACCTCACTGCTGCAGTGCTGCTTTACTCATGAGGAGAACAGCACCATGGCAGCAGCAAAGGAGTGTGGTGTGTGTGGGGGATGACCTCAGACTTGTTCCCAGGGAGAGGAGGGCTTCCTAGCCAGACCCTCCCTCCGGCGGCTGCCCTTCCCAGGCCCAATTTTTTGGGGGACCAGAAGTAGGAGGGCGTCCTTCTGGCCTGGCCAGTGCACCCTAACCCACATTCATCTCCAGGAGGCTTCTTGACCCCCACCTGACAGGAAGGAGGGATAGAAGAGAGACCGGTGAGGTGCTCAATGCCAAAGGAACCCTGGCCACCTCCTCAGGGTTTGTAGATGCTGCTGGCATCTGAAGTCCAGAGCCATTGGTTTCAAGCAGGGTCCAGGACCCCACAGATGCCCCTTGGCAGGCCCAGGTGAGCATGGGGAATGCTGCCTGGGGGGCCCTCTGCCAGAGCATGCAAGTATAGGGTTGGGGGCCAACCCATGGTGCCTTCCCAAAGTGGCCCTGACGGAGGTCATTTGGCCCCCACAGGCAATGTTTCTGCAGGCATCCCAACTGAGTGGGAGGCAGTCAAGGATAAGAAGCAAGTGTGTCTTTTTGGCTGCCCCCTGGAAGTGCTGCTGCCTCTCCCAGAAGCTCTGCCCCCCAAAGCCCTGCCCCCCACACCAGGTGACACCAGAGATGGGTATGTCACTGAGCAGCACTGCTTTGAAAGAAAAAAAATAAGAAGACAAAATAAGAAGATCACAAAATAAATAATAAATTCATAATAATTATAGACCCATTTCCTGAACCAGGAAGCAATAACAAAATGCTGCAATGAGATTACTAATTCATTCTCTACAAGATGTTGGCAGTCTGATCTGGACATCTCAGCCAGCACTGTAACTGTTTCCTTTTTTTTTTTTAACTCACAAATCAGTTCTAGATGCAAGGGGATGACAAATAAAATGTTACAATGCCACAAGTCAGCAACAACATCTGATGTTTCCACAGTGACTGAATATTTCCAGATGGCAAATGATATGGAAACAACCTGAGTATGTTAACACAGGGAGAGCAAGGAAAGGTTCCCTTTTGAAATATAACTCCTAGACTGGCCCAGCTATCATGGACACTGGCTGTACTGACTGAGGAATTCTAGAAATTTTATTCCAAAAGAGGGATCTTTTTCCCCAGATCTATTCATGCTGTTGTTGTATGCTACCTTTTATTATTATTATTATTATTATTAGTAGTAGTAGTAGTAGTAGTAGTAGTATCCTGCTCTTTTCCCAGAAGTGGGAGTCAGAGCAGCTCAACAATATTAAAAGAACAATACAATCAAAAACATAGAAAAGAGGTGTATTAAAAAGGAATCATTACAATATTAAAATAGAATGCTATTAAAATAAAACTTTGGGCAGAGTGGAGAAATGGAGGGACTTGCTGGATGCAAATATGCCTGGCTAACTGAGCAAGTAGTTATACTGCTGGGCTGGGACCTGAAGCTGGGACAGCCAAGATTTTGATGCAGGCTTCACTTTTCATTTGATTTGAAATATATATCTTTGAGCTTCCTATCCTTCATTACTCAACACTTTCTAGGCTAAAGGTTGTCCTTACTACTTGAGAACTGGTGTTACAAATGAAGTGAGAAGTCCCTAACTCAAAATCTTGCCTTAGCCATGTTGAACTCATTTGTTCTTGTTAGCTGCCCTTGAGTTGGTTCTGACTCATGGCGACCCTGTGGATGAGACATCTCCAAGAATCCCTATTTTCCACTGCCTTGCCCAGATCCTGCAAGCCCTTGCCCATAACCTCTCCCCCCCCACAATTGAGTCCATCCATCTGGCTTGTGGTCTTCCTCTCTTTCTTCTACCCTCTACTTTTCCTGGCATTATTGTTTTTAATAGTGATCCATGTCTTCTCATTATGTGGCCAAATTATGATAGTCTCAACTT
>CM034706.1:215767029-215778972 GCA_020142125.1 Phrynosoma platyrhinos
ATAAAATAAAATAAAAATTAGAAATAAAGAGCAAAAAAAAGAAAGAAAAGAAAAACATAATAGGTAAGACAATGGTAAGGCAATGGGGAGGCAAGCAGGGTTAAGGAGCATGCTTGGAAAGTGAGTCCATGCCAGCAAACAACTCTGGTCACATTAATGGAGGACTTGTGATAAGGGAAGCTCCCAAACTACTTTGTATCTGGTTCTTCTCTCTAACATGATTGCAGTGAGATTGCAGTGATATTGGAGACAGTGTGATAAAATCCTAAATTACAATCATAAACCTTGTTATTCTGAAGCACCATGCCTGCAGCTCTTCAAGCCTAGAGCATGTGACCAACTGAGACCTGACTGATTCTCTATAAACATATGCTCCAAGGTATGATGGTCAAGGGATGAGTAATTTGTTGACAGTACAGCCATGGCCAGCTGGTTCTTGTCAGCCTAATCTATTAACTGAACTCTGGTTCATCATCTGTGACAAAAAGCTATGAAAGCCTCTGGCATATTTTAAGGGTTGTCATAGATTTTAGTAGATAGCAATGACAGCCTTTCACAACACCAAATTTATTTATTTTATTTAATTGATTTATAGTATACCTTCAAACTTTCCCAATTTGGCAGGACTGTCATTTCACTTTTCAGCTGCTTTTAAAAATGTCCCAGATTCTCTCTCTTTTTCTCACTTTCTCCCTTTATCCTTGGCTTGTTTCCATTGCTACACACCAAATTCAAAGTGCAAAAGTAGTTCACACATTATTAATTTAGTAGGGGAGACATGAGATGAGGGAACAGAATTTCACCCTTCCCTGTAAGTTCTGGCAAAAGCAAACTGCTCCAGCCTTTCCTAGCTTGTGGGTTTTTCCACATTAATATTTTTGCCATCTTGACCACACTCTGATGTCGGCCACAAGGATCCTAGTTTTCATCTGTGACATGTTGGAGAGTACACAACAGCCCTAATCCTGAAAAAGGGTCTCCTTGGCAAAATGACCTCTGGTCATACCCACTGTTACATCACTGAACCCCAGTGACAGGGACCAATAGTAGCATTCTGATTCTGTGGCAAGTGGTTGGCAACTGCCATGATTTCCCACAATATTCACAACATAATATTGCTCTGGAATACTGAGAAGTTCAGATGGCATCTCCCTGAAAGGTGATATTTACATAAGTATCATTAGTGCCCTGCCACATCACTAAGCCTCTAAATCTTGATTTGTTTCATTCTTACATGAAAAAAATTAAGAATTTCAAAAGTTTTCTCCCTGATGCATGAGATTACACAATTTTTTGCACATTATTTTGTACTTTGCAAAAACTATGTCTTTGTGTAAATCAAACCTGTGCAAAAGTCCAGGTTTGTATAGACAACTGTCAAGGTATGTGTAGGAGTATACACACACTGATACACACACATGCCCTTGGCAGTTGGCTATTGCTTGATGGAGTGTTTCAACATGTGAAGACACCTTTTATTGTCAAGGGCAAGAATATTCATAGGTTTTATATGCTTGTTACTATTATTTTTTTTACATTCTTACAAAAGAATGGCATTGTCCTTACAAGTTTATCCTTTGCTCTCCAAACAAAATTAGTGTAGCCCTAATGACATCTGTGGTGTGAACTCTACAAATAGCCTGAACAATCTGCATTGTACCCTATACAGTTTTTATATGTAATACCATTATTCTGGAAGAAACACTTTCTGTATTTCAGTTTTGGCATACTGCTCTTTCAGATATAAGGAATTGTGTTAGATTTGTACCAGGGCAGAACTGCTTGTACAAAACTGGCTAGTTGTAGAGGAAATCAAAGTGTTGATACATAGAAACATGTTTTTAGTGACAATAGCAGAATCCATGAAAGTGTAGATATAGCAAAACATGTGCTGTTGGTGACAATACCAGAGAAATTTAGCATAGCTAAATTTTATTCCTCTTTGAGTGTGGTCAAAAAGTATTTTATTTCATATGACCAATGCCCACATATGTGCTGTTGATGATCTTGAAATGGAAACTGAATTCAGAGAAACACTAAAAAGAGAGAGGGTTGTAGTAGTGGTTGAGTTCAGTTGCCCTCATATAGATCCATGTTTTGGCCATGAAGAGGCAAATTTCTAGATATCTAAATATGCATGCCAAGGAACAGCTGATCATAGAAACTCCCTAATGGAGAATGGAGGGCTGGATTTAATCCTAAATTGTGCACATACTTTGGGAGGAAATGTAATTATTGATGCATATTTTAGAAATAATTACTGGAGTGCAATATAATTCAATGTACGTATGAGCAGGAAATGGCCAAGAAAAGTCAAACACAGTTAAATGGAAACTATGTAGAAATCAGGAGACCGATACAAAGAAAGTTGAAAGGGAAAGCTAAAAAAGGCTCAAATCTCCACAGAAGACAACTTGAGGGTTATTGAAAACTATGATAATAGAAGCTCAGTTATAATATATACTACAGATCTGGGAAATTATCACCATGTTAAGGAACACTATGTGCCTCAGTTCTTCACATTCTCTTCCTGAGGAAGTCAGTAAAGGAATGACTATCTGATCTGCCCTGTATCTTCCACAGCACAGAAGGATGCAAGAATTCATTTAGCTTTTCTGAAATCTCCCAATCTTCCATTAGTACCTTTAACTTTCCTGCTGAGTGTTCCAGTTGCCTCCCTAGCTATTTTTCTGCTTCTGGTGTACGAGAAAGAAAAAAGTATTTTATTTCTACTCCTAATATTTTTAGCAATAAGCTCCTCATTTTTAATCCCTTATTTTCTGCTTGCACAGGGGCCGGTGGTACATGTTTGTCTTCTTCAGCATCCTTCCTTCCTGAAGAGTTCGGGGAAAAAACAGTAACAAATCCTGAAATTCTAAAATACTAGGTATTATTAGCCAATTGAAATTTAGCAAATCACTGGGTCTGGATATTATTCATTTAAGAATTCTCAAGGAATTCAGATATAAAATTATTTATCTTCTTACAATAGTGTGTAACTAGTTGCTAAGGTCCACTTCCATATTTTCGGACTGGAACCAATCCAGCGTAACACTAGGACTGAAGACTGAATCTAGGAAATCACAGCTCCGTTAACATCTTTTTGGCAGGTATACTGATGAAAAGCATTATTAAAGATAGAATTATCAAGCATATAGGAGGACAATTCTTTCTGACAAATCAACATAATGTCTGCAAAAGTAAGTCCTTTCTCACTTCTTGAAGTTCTCTGAAAGTGTCAACACTCTTGTAGATAAGAGTAGTTTGGTACATACTATATACTTGGACTTTAAAAAAGCCTTTTCTGGAAATCCTTCACCAAAGGAAACTGAACTTAGCAGCCATAAGAGGACATTTTCTCTTGTGAATCAGTAGATAACCAAAGAACAGGAAAAAGAGGGGAAAATAAATGGAGATTCTCACAATGGAAGGATATAAACATTGAGATTTCCCTGGGATCTGAACCAGTGGTTTTTTTTAAAAAAAACAAACATGTTACATGATCTAGAACAGGACTGGAAAAGTCGCAGCCCTCCACATGTTGCTAGACTGCTTTTTCCTTCATGCTTGGTGATTCTGCTGAGCGCTGTAGTTCAACTGCATCTTGAAGTCTTGTTCGATCTAGAGTTAGGAGAGAGACTTGAAATGACCGTACTTGTTGAGAACATCAAACTGTTGTCCACAGGTTTTACTTGGGCCTTTTCATGGACATCTTATTAGCCATTGTGAGAAACAGTATGCCTGACTAGATAAGCTAGTCAGTCTGATGTTGCATGAATCTTATATATCATCAGGGGCCATCACTGTTGAACATTGGTTAATAGCCCTTTGTAGGCCTCATGGTAAAGGAAAAGGAAACCTAAATTTCCTCACAGTGTCTCTGGCATGCTAATCTCATTGGGCAATTGAACAGGGTGAATATCTCTCCAAGTTTAGCTTTATAATGGCTATTTGCTTACAATCAATTGGCTCTTTTAAGAAGTAGGTTTAGGGTAGTTACAAAAGTGATGAGAGAAGGTGTAAAGCTGGTACAAATTACTGGGCCTTGGTAGTCCAGATGAGGGCCCAACATCCAACTATCCCAGATAAGTTTTTGTCTTTCTCAGTAGCATTGTTATTTCTATACTGTTTTTAGCATCTATTCTAAAATATATGAATTTGAAACAAACTATTAACAATATACAACATTTGAAATCCCATGTAAAAATATTTAGCCAGTCCACCACAGGTTCAAAACTGCTGCCAAGCAGGCCAGGTAAGACAGTCATACTCCTCAGGTGTCATTCCTATTGCTGCCAAGTGAAGCATCTTGACCATTGGAACAAAGGAAGAAAGTTCTCTTGGCTCCAACTGAGCTATGTTTCATACTGCTCCAGGCACTGGAGACTGTTCCTTGTTGCCCCACACTGCCACATACAGTGGTCACTTCAGTCTCCCCACTACCCCACCTACCTGACTTCCTTGCTACCAGGACGACTGTGGATGTGCAAAGTAGGGAAGTCCCCAGAGACTCTCCCTGCTCCTCAAGAAGTCAGGGGGAGATGCAGGGAGTGGAGTGGAAGAAGAACCCCTTCCCCAGATCCCTCTACTTCATGCACAGCTTGAGGCCCCTCTCCCAATTGGACAAACGCTGTCACCCTGGCCAAAAGCCACCACCCAGGCTGACTGGCCCACAATAACCCATTGGTATCTCCCATTCATTGTACTGGACTGATGCTGCTGAACAGTTGTAGGGGAGAGCACATCTGGGAAAAAATCAATGAGGCTCAAACTCTTGGAAGCCCTGGAAATGGGTTAAATCACTACATTTTCTGATGTACATTAACCTCAGAAATGGAGGATGATGTGTTATTGGACATAACAATAGTCACTCTCCACTAATGTGCTGAACTCAGATTCCCATAATAGCCAGACTTTGCTAACTCCTCCTCATCTTCCTAGTAACATCTAAATGGAGGCTAAGATGTTCTTCACAGATTAATTTTTCTGCAACAAACTGCATCTGTTCTGAAGCCTATGACACCACTCCAACAGGCAATACAGAATTTTGAAACCTGAAATACTTCAAAATCCAAAATAGTCCACATGGGTGGCTGAGATAGTGAGACCTTTGCATTCTAGTGGTTCAGGGTATACCAATTTTGTTTCATGCACAGGCTATGTTTATAAAGTGTATACAAAACATAAATGAATTTCATGTTTAGACTTATATCCTATCTCCAAGATACCCTATTATGTATATGCAAATATTTCAAAATTTGGGAGGGGGAGGAGTCCAAAATCCTAAACTTTCAAACATTTAAAACAAACACGGTCCAAAAGATTTTGGATAAAGGAAACTCAATCTGTATGGAACTAGCTAACTTACATATCAGGTTTTGTTTGAAAATATGTCTATGTGTACACACATGAGGTGTACCCTCACTAAAATCTCTGTACATGAAATACCACAAAGTTGCAAAACTACCACTTTGACTTCTTGCAGTTTCCAAACTGACACTGACACCTCTACTAGTTTCACATTATAGGTGATTCCCCTTCTGTTTAACGTGATGCCATGACCATATAGCAGAAATGGATGTATACCAGAGGTCTGGGAAAGACTTTTTCCAAACATCACCCACCAGGAGTTTCACTGAGCTTTTTAAAAACATCTAAAAAACAGACAAAAACACTGGACAGACAAAACAGAAACCCACTTCTGATTTTGGAGAAAAATACTTTTTGGAATGTTAAGAAGGTGCAGGGAGTGGGTGTGTCAGAACATGCTTAAAAGGTGAATCAAGTAGAGATTGACTTTTCTTCACTACTACCACCACCCCATTTCACTGTGGATTTGGAGGAACATGAGTTGTTAATGGAACCCTGTGACCCCCATGCAGCTCATGGGCTTCAGGATTTCCATGTTGTTTGAGAATGGCATGTCTTTTTGCTCTCACATACAAGGGCCTCTGGATCCAGGCATGTTGCATTTTGAGATGCTGAGCTAACTGTGACTGTATAATCCAGGCAAGGATAGACTTCAAACTTGCAAGAACAACTTTGATTTTTATTAAAATTCTCAGATCTACTGACATCCATTCAGAATACAAAACTTAACCCATACCAGGAATTCATTTTTGATTAACAGAACTGAATGGTGTTTGCAGTCTTTCAGCACAAAAAATCCTCTCCTGGTTACCTCAAGCTTTCTTCAGTTCATCAATATATCTATAATTTGTAGAAAGAGTGATTTTGTTGTTGATACTGTTAAATAAACAACACAGCATCAGGGATCCTTGTCATTGAACTGAAGATCATTGGTGTTCTACAGATAAATTCAGATCCAGATCCCTCTGGTATCAGTCTGTAGGCTTCTGTATTGGAAGAGCATATGCATTACAGCTGTGATTTGTAATATGGCAGTATGTATGCATGTCTCCAGTTTCATGCCATTCTGTAGCCATCTGCAAATAAACTGGCAGACAGAGAATCCACTTATTTAAAGAGGGAAAGTCACTGCTGTTGCTTCCCCTCAGTTTCCCTGCCTCCTTCTCATCTAATCTAAAATTAACTCCACTGTTCAGCTGCATTTAAGCAAAACCAGTTGCCATGGCCACGCCAGGGGCTTCTAGATGTAGCAAATGAGGCAATCAGTTAAAATGAATAGCCACAGAGCTGATGCTTGCTGTAGGTTACATATGAAGTTCATTCACTTGTTAAACCTAATGGACTGAATTGCCTGTGAATTGGAAATGTAAATTTTGTCTCTTTCTGTGGCTGAAGTGGGCAGGAAAGCTGGGGAAAATGTTGTATTAAAACGGCAGCTGTTTCTGCCAGTTACATGAACTAACAAATGCTGCAAAGCATGACAGCCAACTGGTAGCGTTGGAGGAGCTGTGCCTTGGGTAAGTAAATGACAGAAATCATAAGGTTGGACACTTCCAGTAATTCCATGTAAGGTGCCTATCATAATAGAATTCAGAGGGCCTTTACAGACTGCCAGAAATAATGCAGATTGAGGTCACTTTAACTGTCCTGGCTCAGTGCTAGGGAATCATGGGAATTGTATTTTCTGGGACATTGAGCCTTCTCTGTCAGAGAGCTCTGGTGCCACAGTAAACTACAGTTCCCATGATTCCTTAGCACTGAGCCAGGGCAGTTAGTGGTCTCAATCTGCATTATTTCTGGCAGTCTATAAAGGCCGTCAGAGGGGATGCAGATGGCAAAAAGTGCCATCCTCAATCCCAGGAAGGGGAGAACCAGCCAGACGCTGGGTGCCCCATCCCCTTCCTGAGGACATAATTGGAGCAATGGCCCATCCACATGACGGGCGCTCTGATGATGTTTTTCCAGCTCAACGTCCAGACACGCTGAGCCAGAAGAGAAACTGAAGAGATGCACCATGCCTCTTGTGGCGCCCCTTTTGTGGCTTACAGAAGGAGCGCTATTTTAGCGCTTCTTTTGCAGGTGGCGAAAGGGAGGATCGGGGCCGAGGTGTCCAGAAGCCTCAGCCTCGATCCTCCACTTCCGGGGGCAGCCCAGGGCCACCCGTCTGCATCCCAGATAGTCATGTTAATCCAGAACATCAGTATCCAAAGGGATCCTGTAGCACCTCTGAGACTGCAAAAGCGGTTGTCACATAAGCTTTCATATGACCAAGTCTGTGAAAGTTTACTCTATAACTTCTTTGACACAGAAATAGTACAAATTGAGTTCACTTTAACTGCCCTGGCTCAGTGCTAGGGAATCATGGGAATTGTATTTTTTTCTGAGACATTGACCCTTCTCTGTCAGAGAGCTCTGGTGCCACAATAAACTACAATTCCCATGATTCCCTAGCTCTGAGTCAGGGCAGTTAAAGTGGACTCAATTTGCACTATTTCTGGCAGTCTGCAAAGGCCCTTAGTCTCAAATTTATTACAAGATCCCTTTCCATATAACAGTTAGTGTTCGCCTATAGACTATAACGTTTCAGAGAGCTAGCATGTTTTAGTGAAATAAATAAATAAATAAAATAGTGAGATTAGGACCCCCAGGAAACTAGGGTTCAAATTCCTGTTCAGCCATGGGAATCTATTGGATGACTTTGATCATGCCACTCTCTCTGAGACTCCTTTGAATAAATATTGGCAAGAAAATCCTAGGGTATGGTTATCATAAGCTGGAGTTGACCTGAAGGCATATATCAACAACAAAATGGTTTCCCCTGCAATATTTTTTTCTTCTTTTTTTTACTAACCATACTGGCTGAATGAATTAGGGGATTTTAGTGAAAAAAAGGAAGTTATTTAAGCTGAGGTTATAACATGGTAGTATATCACCAATGTTCCCAATATCCAACTGTTGCTTCCATTTTTATTGATCACAGCTTACTGTGTCATTCGAACCTGATACTCTATGATTAATTTTAACTTTGGTTTAATAAAACAAACCAACTTCAAACTATGATTTAAAAAAATTTTTTAATAGAATTTTAAAGCATGGTTTTTAAACAGAGGTCAAATGGCCATCTATGAGAGATTCTTTATCTATGGATTTCTGCATTGCAAAGCACTGCACTAGATGACTCCAGAGGTCCCTTCCACCTCTACAATTGCATGATTCTATGAGATAATATCCATCATGCATATTCCCTATCATTTCTCTAAACAAGGAACAGATTTTTTTTCCCAGTTGGGAACATACACCCTTGAAAGTAATCTATTGATGGTTGCATGCCAGTGGAGAGCAGGTCCAAAGCTTGAGACCAGAGCCAAAAATTGATTAGCTACAGCCTTTCTCTTTCTCTCTCTCTCTCTTTCTCTCTCTGGCATTCTCTTCTCCTTTCTCACAATTGGTGGGCTGCTATAGGAATGACAGATCTTTCTTTCCAGAGGTTTCAACTGATTGCTTACAGAAGGCTTTTGAAACTAATTTAGGACTGAATTGCAATTCTGAAGCCACAGGTTGTCCAGTTGTTCAAAACTGAAGGAAATACAGTACATCTGTTTTGGTCTTCTGTCAGACACAGGGAAGATATAGGTCTAAATCCTGTTCTTGATCCCAACTGGTTGACCCTTTCAACCAACAGGATTTATGCAACCTACTCAGCAATTTATTCACTGAGGTTAATTCTAGTGGAGACTAGCAGTTGAATTTAGAGCATGGTTTAAGTAAGCTCTGATAAATTATCAGCCCCAGCACAGAAATAACCAAAGGGATGATACAAAGTGATCCATCCACATACTATACTTAACATGTTTTTAGAAGAGGTGTTTCCTTTTATGGTGAAATATATCATGTACTGGTGATTCAAAAATAATGGTGCAAAAATAAAGCTGTTCTTATTTGGTTTTGCACCTTTTTTTTCAATCACCCTGTATTTCCCTCGTCTAGATATCTTGCATCCAGTGTGTTTTGTTCTCTGAGCTGAAAAGTGGAAGGTAACCACAGGCTGACTTTGAGGTCTGATTAAGGAAGAAAGTATCTCTGAAACAAATCCCATTGGGGAAGGGGAAATATATTAATCCTGGGGAATGTTCATTCTTCTTAAAGTAGTACTGCAAAAAGTGTAGTCCACAGGCTGAAAGAAGACCCAAATATCTCTCTTTTTTGTGCCTCTCTAAGCCTAAAGGCACCAGATCCCATTGAATATTGGAAGCTAAGCAGGATCAGCCCTGGTTAGTACTTGGATGGGAGACCACCAACAATACCAGGTGCTGTTGGTTATATTTCTGAGGAAGAAACTGGCAAACCATTTCTGAATATTCCTTGCCTAAGAAAACCCTATGAAATGTTTGTAGTTGCCATATGTTAACAGTTGACATGAAGGTACACACACACACACACCTGAGGAGGGGCTTATAGAAGCCCCCATGATTCTAAAAAAAACCCACAGTCCTCCTTCAGCAGCCTGAAAATCAACTGAAACAAGGAAAACTGACATTCTGATGTCACTTCCATTGAACCAGCAATGCACCAATGGACTGCCACCAGGTGTGCATGAAAGAGAATATTGGTCCTTAGCTTTTGTGTAGTTGTGAAACCTGCCTTAGCATCTATTTTGACCCTGAGAGTGGCTGCTATCATGCTGCTTTCTCCCTTAATTGTTCTGTTGTCCCAAGATTAAAAAAAATCAAGCAAAGGATGTTTTCTACAAAAGTTGTTTGACAACCTGAGTGTTTTCAGTGATTTTTCTCTCAAGATTATATTTATTTAATGAAACAGCAATGTATATTGTATTTACTGTATTTATTGTAATACTGTATTTATTGAGCATTATTTCAGAGTAGCCATGGACATCAACAAAGTTGGTGGCAGCAAGGGACCAGTCATCCTAGTCCTTGATAGACTGAAACTCCCAGATTCAACGCTTTAAATTCCAAAAAGAAAGAAGGAAAGTCTCTAGCCCAGGGGTAGGCAACCTAAGGCCCGGGGGCTGGATGTGCCCCCCCGAGGCCTTTAGACTGGCCTCACGCCAGTCCTGCCACCACCACCGCTGCCGCCCCCCCCCCACTGCCCCCCGCTGCCGCCACCCACCATGATGATATTGATTATTGTTGTTATTACTTGTTCTTGGGGTTTTCTTGGCAAAATCTCCACAGGGGGTTTGCCATGGCTTTTCTGGGGCTGAGAGAGTATGCATGCATATTTTTTTATTTTTTATTTTTTTAAAAAAAAATATTTATTTATTTATTTACTTATTTTTGGTGCTTCACCCCCCCCCCCCCCATTGTCTGAGAGACAGCAACCCGGGCCCCGGCTCAAAAAGGTTGCCCTGCTCTTGGCCCTATAGAAGGTAAGATATGAAGCAAAATGTGCAGCTGCTATTCTTCCCATTTCTTTTGTGAGCATTAGCTGCTTCAGCAGTATTTGAATGGTGTTTAGACTTTAAATTGTGTCACACAATGATTGACATATCTTCACTCAGGAGAAGCAACTTCTTGGTTAATTTTATAGCTATTATGTTGGCCTTATCAGTAGAAAGTAGTTACTGCCCCATTTTTTTGGAAAAGTCAAAAATGAAAAAGTTTATTGAAGTTGTGAAGTTGTGTGTCTATGTATGCCCCTCCAAATGGTAACAGCAGTGATAGGCATTTGTGATCTTTATCACTTAGGTCTATTTTTTAAAAAATGAAAATTGTAAATATCTAACAATTAGGGGTTTTTTTGGGGGGGGTTGGGCTATGAGGCCATGTTCTAGAAGAATTTTTTTCTGATATTTTGCCTGCATCTGTGGCTGGCATCTTCAGAGAATTAGGCAGATGCAGGTGGAACAAATTCTTCTAGAACATGGCCTCATAGCCTGAAAAACCCACATTAAAAAAAACTCGAACGATGACAGCTGTGAAAACCTTCAATTTCACATTTAATGATTACCTTGACAAGATAAAAGCCACTATTATTATTATACACCTCTCAGGTATATAAGCTACCACTGAGAGATTGGTCAGCAAAATTGTTGTTGTACTCATTTTGTTGCGGGCATTAAACTGTTCTGTGATAATCATGTGTAACTCACAGTTGTTGGTCAGCTTTCTGGTATCCTGACTTTTTCTAGAAAAATGGAATCTCTGTGAAATCAATTGTAGTAGCAGTACAATTTATTACGAATGGATGGCCGTTTTTTCATACACAATGTATGTGGTTCCAAAGGAACATTTCTACAAGTCAAAATTCAGGAAATATAAGAGCTGTCTTTTCACAGGGCCTGATGTAAACAGCAGCTGGTAACAATGTACAAAGCAAGCTGAACCATGCAGGCTTCTCTTGGACTTCCCATCTCTGATGAAGCACAGCTAGTTCTCCTCCTTCTTTGAAAATTTCCCTACACACTCTCTAATGAGCATCCTCCAATGTTTCCAAGATGACAGAAATCATTCCAGAACATGGAGTCCCCCCCATTCCTCTTTCCTGACAATTCTTCAAAAGGCATTCTCTCTCTCTCTCTCTGGCTTTTCTTCGCAAACAAAGATTCAGGAA
>CM034706.1:215805907-215831495 GCA_020142125.1 Phrynosoma platyrhinos
GTCTACAGCACCCACTACTTGGGGGAAGCTGAGGTCAGTGAATCCTTGAATGATCTGTGGATGACAAGAAGGGGACGCAGCGGGGGATTAATGAAAAAAGTCAGGGCACTTACCAACTCATGACGTTTTTCATGTACGTGCGCAGGTTCAACGACGCTAGCAGCCTAATCCATACAGTAAAAGCTATACTATGTGCCAGGTCATGACGTTTTTCACGTTTATGCACAGGTTGAATGACCCTAGCAGCCTAATCTATACAGTGAAATCCATACTGTGTGCCAGGTCATGAGGTTTTTTGAGCAGGAGGGGAAAGTAACAAGTGTGTGCGACTGTCCTTACCTGAGTGGCACACTGTCTGTGTCAGCAGCAGCTTCTCCATGCTGAAGATGAACTCCACCAACACTTGCCCCACAGTGGTAAGGCAGACCCCAAACTGCTCTGATGCTTGCCTGTAGCTGGTTTTGTGGGTGAGGACCTAGATGGCCATGGCGACCCTCTTCTCCACTGGGATGGCTTTCCTCATCATGGTGTCAGACCACTCCATTTCTGGATGCAGTATTTCTACTATCTTGTGGAAGAGGGCACGGGGCATTCAGAAGAACATCCTCCATTGCTCATCGTACCAGATGTATGTGACGACCCGTCCCACCAGTCGGTACTTCTGGGGAATATCCACCAGCGGCGTGGGGCTCTCTCGGGTGGCATCAGAGCAGCAGCAGTAGCAGTACATCGTGTAATGCTTGTTGCAGCACCTACTCTACCAGTTGTCACTTCTGTGTCCTCCAAGTCATCACTGCAGTCTTGTATACATGCAGCTGCTGCAGGGGCTATGGCGGAGGCTCCTGTGGCCATGCATTGCAGGCTGACTACCAGTGTGGACCACTCAGTTGCCATGGCATCCATGATCTCTCTGCTTCTCACAGTGCACAGATGTATAACAATGCCAACATTGCTGCTAAGGGGGCTGTGTTGTCCCGGCGCATGTGCACATGTGCCTGGGAAACCGTGAAATTTTTTTAAAGCCACCGCTGCCAGCCCATGAGGTTACTCCATCCCCATTTAGGGAAACCTTGGGGCTGGCTGTGCAGGTGATGAGGCTTCGCTGCAGCCTCGGAAAAGCTGCATTAAGAATTCTGCCCCCATGTAATTTCTTTCAGTCCCCAAATTTTCCTTCAGTTGTCAAATAGCCAAAGAAAGGGAGCAGAGCAAGTTACCAAGCAAACAGAACCAACATAAGATTGTGAAAGATTTTCAGTGTCTCATTCTCTACAATGCTAGAAATGTGTGTACTGCAGGAAAATATCATTGGAGGTCAGAATTCTTCTGGGGGAGCAATTATTTCATTTTGCCCCTTTAGCTACACCTGACCACCTTCTCCCCTACCTTTTCCTCCCTCAAAGTTTCTAAAACAACAGCCATTACTAAGGGCCAATAGGAAGAAGTAGATAATACAAGGAAATATTGAACTGCTGCAGTATCCATCTCCTCAACAATCACTGAATTTTCAATATATCCATCTCCTCAACAATGATAGAAATTTGGAGACTGAAGGAAAATTTACAGTAGATGTCCTACATGGTAAGATCCACCACCACCAGTAGCTATAATGTGTTCTTTACTTCCTCAGCTTTGAATATTATCTCATCAACCAGCACTCCCATCTGTTGCTAGAGTTGTTGCTAAATTATTGTTTTTAAATCTCCTGCCCAATCATATACTTTATGGGATTTGTAAATGCTGCCCAATTTTGTAGACCATCACTAACCAATCCAAGTAATGATAACTTCTTCCACTAGACACAGTTTGAAATTCCCCTTTGCTTCTTTTATAGTAACTGTTACCAAGATAGCCATGGTAGCTTTAGGATCAGGCCAATGTCAAATAGCAGATCTATGTTTCAGGCATATTCATTTTCATTATAATATTTTTCATAAGGTCACTCAGAGAATATAAACATTATGAAACATAAATAAATCAAGAAAACAATACTTCTTCACAACAGGCAGAGCTCTTGCCCTCTCTTTCCATTTTTTTAAAAAATTTTGGACAGGATAGCCTTTCACAGTGGACTGTTCTCTTTCCAGTTAAATACTGAGAAAACATACCATCACTACATTAAAATTAATCAGGTTCTTCTTTTGAGATACCATTTTAAATTACTAAATAGTATATTGATTAAATAAAATATATTGAATAAATCATAGGAAAGAATTCTGAGTATATATACAATGTTTAACTTTTCCACCCAAATGTCATTAAAAAGTTCCTCAGGCCCAGTAAAAAGTGAGCTGTAGGCTGCATTGTCAAAAGAACCCATTGGCAGATAATAATAGAAAAGCATCAGATGCAGTTCTGACAGGGCTCAGCACAGCAGGCATTAGGACTGCATCATGCTGGGCTCTTCCCCTTCCATCAGGACCCCTTTGGATAATCAATAGCACTTGGCACTCAAGAAAAGTTTAATTCTTCTAGAAAGGAGTGTTAAAAGTTATTATCCTTCCACCAGGGGACTGTTTTTCTACATAAGATAGATAACTTTAAAAAAATAAAACCAACCATGTGAATCAGGATCAACTAAGTGGGTCTGACTGACAAAAGTCAGCATTAAATGGAACCATCCATACTAAAAGTGCAGTTCAGGGAAGAACCAGCCATTAGTCTACATTTTTATAAACATATTTTATGCATGAAATTGCAGGTATCCATAATATCTACAGAGTGAGGGTAGAATTCCCATTACTGGGGACTTTGGGGGTCTAGTCCTGGAGCTGAATAGTCATTCATTTGCTAACATCTGATTAACTAGATGGCTCTATGGCATAATAAAGGAAGATCTGATAGTGGCTAAGATACCATAACACATTCCTTTGAGAAAATGACTTTCACTTCAATATGCAGGGCCTGATTCCACATAATTTCTTCATTATGGAAAAGTAATAGCTTCTATCCTGGAGACCTGTTTCATCCACATACTACATACCATGAACTGTCCCAAATTGGCAGGAACAGTTTCAATCCTCTGTTATTCCATTTTAAATCTGCTTTTAAAATGCACTAGTTTCTCTTCCCAACTCCCACTTTCTTCCCCTGTCTTCACCTTACTTTTATTGCTGCAAACTGAGTTCAAGATGCAAAAAGAAGAGAGTCTTTCAGGTTTCTCCCTTTCATTCCTTTTATTCCTATTCTACACATTTTAAGTTGGATTTGCTGTGCTCTATGTGTGTTCATACACACACCCACACAGCCTGTATGAGCAGAGGAGATAGAAAAGGGGAAGAGACCCTTCTTTTCTCCCAATTGTTTTGCAAAACTGCTCTGTGTGGGCAAGAGAAAGGTGGTGGAAGGAGGAAAAAGAGGTGCAAGGAACAAATAGCCAGAGTTCCCTGTTTAATTTAAATAGACTGTCTTGTGTGAGTATAGGAGGGGTTGCTGATGTTCTGTATGAGCTCAGTATAGAAAAAAAATGGGGGGGGGATCTAGCAGCACCTTATAGGGCCTTATCACACGGGGTCCCAAGCAGAAGGTATCCAAAGGCAATCCAAAGCTAAAACGTTTTTCCTTTCCTTGTGTCCACACAATATCCAAAGGCAATCCAAAGCTGACACGTATTTCACCCACTTGATCCGAAGTCAAAGGGGATCTTTTGACATTCGGATTTTTGTGGATGCACCAAGCGAGGTGCGGGAGGGAGCCTCCGCCTCCTCCGCGGCCAGAGCCGCCTCTCCGCCAGTGCCTTGGGCCAGCTGCAGGGCTGGCAAGTGCGGAGGGAGGGCGAGGCGTGGGAAGGGGCCTCCGCCGCCGCCTCCTCCGCGGCCAGAGCCGCCTCTCCGCTGGTGCCTTGGGCTGGCTGGAGGGCTGGCAAGTGCGGAGGGAGGGCGAGGCGTGGGAAGGGGCCTCCACCGCCGCCTCCTCTGCGGCCAGAGCCGCCTCGTGGGAAGGAGCCGCCGCCGCCGCCTCCTGTGCCGGAGGGAGGGCGAGGCGCGGGAAGGAGCCGCCGCCGCCGCCGCCGCCTCCTCCGCGGCCAGAGCCGCCTCTCTCTCCGCCGGTACTGGCTGGAGGGCTGGCAAGTGAGGAGGGAGGGCGAGGCGTGGGAGGGAGCCTCCACCGCCGCCCCCTCCGAGGCCCCAAATATTGCGCAATGGCCGCGCCGCAACCTTCTGAAACATTGCGCTATGGTCATGCAAGTGAAACGGAATCTGTCTAGTTCACTTTGCCTTCGCTTATACTTCGCTTGCTGGCCAGCGTTTGATAAGGTCCTAAGACTTTTACTTTGGCATAAGCTTTCATGGACAAGTGGACTGAAATCTGCAAATCTCACTCCAAAATAAATGCCATCTTTCTCCTTGGCCTCATTCCTGCTTACAAATAAATCAGTTTGTGATCTGAATTGATGGATTGGTTTGACAGCGGAGTGTGGTTCACACTACATTTGCCCCAATTGAATTGTCTTGTTCTAAAATAACCCACTTGTCGTTCACATTGACTAATGAATCGATTCAAAATGGACTCTCTTCAGCCAGCTGGCAAATTTAAAGGGCAAATTTAAATTGATTCTGATCCACATCCCATTCACACTTACACTGAACTGATTTGCAAAAGATGCAGAAAAAATGAGTGTCAAAAAGACACATGTTAAATAGGTCTAACAAAGGGAGCCCCTCGCCAAACCACTTCAGCAATTTAGCTCAGGTGTGAACAAGGATCATTTAAACCACTTCAAACCAGTTAGCAAACCAGTTTATAAAGTAGTGGGAATGATGCCCTGGAAAGGGACCTAAGGCAGCTCACAGAAGGAAATCAGTGAAAATATGCCAGTACAGTTTTTAAAGTGCTGCTTGACTTTTTCTCTTTTTCTCCACCTACTTCTTCCCCAGTTATAGACTGAGCTTTTGAACCTTTCTGGCACTCTGACAAAAAAGACCTAGAGCCATGCTTTGGCTTTTCATTTCATCTTTCACACCACCCCAGAAATGTAAGCACTAGCCATTAATTTTTGGCACTTTAAAATAAGAAGAGGGATGCAGGGGCTCAAGTGGTTAAGACACTGACTCTGTTGATTGCAAGATTGGCAGGTTGGCAGTTTGAGGCCTGGGTGCTGCGTGATGGGGTGAGCTTCCATCACTAGTCCCAGCTTCTGCCAACCTAGCA
The DNA here is from genome assembly GCA_020142125.1 of Phrynosoma platyrhinos. NCBI lineage: Eukaryota > Metazoa > Chordata > Lepidosauria > Squamata > Phrynosomatidae > Phrynosoma > Phrynosoma platyrhinos. Next base: position 215,811,056 of record CM034706.1, read on the forward strand.
GTTCGAAAGCATACAAATGCAAGTAGATACATAGGTGCTACTTCTCAGTGGGAAGGTAAACAGCATTCTGTGCAAGCATGCTGGCCACATGATCACAGAATAGTCTCTGACAATACTGGCTCTTTGGCTTAGTAACAGAGATGGGCACTGCCTCCTATGGTCAGAGATGACAACCTTGTCAACAGGGAATACCTTTACCTTTACCTTTAAAATAAGAAGAGATTAAGAGGCCATACAAATGGCCCCTAAGGGGTAGCTTTGTGCCACCCCTGGGAGCACCTGATCAGAGCAGCAGCAAACACACACTGTGGCCCCAATCTGGCTTTTTGCTGCTCCAAAAAGATCTGGCAAATGCCGCTCCTTTTTGGGGTGGCAAAAAGCTGCCCTTAATGCTGCTGCAGTGGCTCCTTTGTACACCTTTGGCACAGTGTGTCTACATGCTGTGCCAACGGGACACCCTGATGCTGTGCGCCATGTGGTCAGGCGTGTGGCATGATGGCAGCATCAAGGCGGAGTCGGGGCAGCCAGCATGTGGTTGCCCCTCCCCAACTCCACCCCAGGCCAGCCCTAAGTTCCATTTCCCAAGTGTACTGAAGGCCAGAAGCATTAGTTTTTTCTGTGCTCATATGTATAGGATCTGAAAGCCACTTTGGATGAGAGCCTTGCAGATTCATGACTGTATATTTTACCAATGTTATTGGTGCTGCTGTTCAGGTAGCTTCAGGAGGATGCACAAATTTTTCACATCACAAATTTTTGCCCTAGGAAGACAGAACACCTCTCAAGACATCTTCTCAGGCCAATATACTACTGATTTTCTACTACTCATTAGGGATCCCCACCACCACCATCACATGGCTCCTCCAAGGTGGAAGAAAAGCAGTGGCAAAAAGGAGCTTTAATTTTGGGGACTCTGCTTAAGCTTTGTCAGCTTTGCTGTGAGTTGGCTGGCAGGTTGGATCTGTGCTGCTGTTCTTACTTTCTTTCATTGGATAGGCTAAGAGAAGAGGTATCACAAGAAACAATGTTTGGGGGTGAGATGAGGGATGACTTGAAGCTGTCTGGGGAAGGCAGGGGAGGGCTATCCAGGGTCAATTCTTTGAAATAGTTCTTTGCCTCTCTCAGATTGAGAGTCCTTCCTCACAGGGAGAAAAACTGGAAAGCCAGCTGTATATCATTATGCACTGGCAAAGGAGGATTGAGAATCCTTCCTCACAGGGAAAAAGCTTCTCCCTTTGCACCCAGACATCTTGGGAAAAGCAACTGAGCAGCCAGCCAAGCAGTATCCTAGAAGCCTCTTGTCCAGGTCAGTCTTTGCTGCTCAACTTGCTGCTCAGTTGTTGGTGTCTTTGTACCTGGCCTTCCTTTTGCTGTAAGTTTAGAGTGGCTGAGAGGGAGGAGCAGGCCTAGGCTACTAGTGCTGCTTTATTCACACATGAGATGATAAGGCAGAAGAGGTGGTGGTAGTGAATTGGGCATGGTTGAGGTAGATGCCTCAGGCCAGGTGGCTGCTGCACAAACAGTAGACCTAGGACATTATCACACACGGGGTCTAAAGCAGTCCCATCCCCGTCGCATCCCCGTCCCATTCCGCTTCCTTTTCCCCTGTGTTCACAAGATGCCACAGAGAAACCCCGCCCATCCCCGTCCCATCCCCATCCCATTGCAGTTCTTTTCCCTGTGTCTTCACACGACGTCGCACCCATCCCCGTTCCATCCCCGTCCCATTGCGGCATCATCCGGCATCATCCCCGTTCTTTTGAATGCCGGATTCTTTGGGAATTACATTTTGCCGCGACCAGAATGATACCGGAATGATGCTGCTTTCTGTATACCGGTAAGTTCTGGATGGAAAAGGAACTGCAATGGGACAGGGATGCGACAGGGATGGGACTGCTTTAGGCCCCATGTGATAACGTCCCTAATATCAAAAAATAGGCATGGAATGCTAGAGTTGTTGCTGAAGCTGGAGTGCTGAAGAAAAAAGATACAGTAAACCCATTAACTATTCTTCTGCCCCAACCAGATAAAAACTGAACACTTGTTTAAATAAAAATATATTTGACTGCCTGTGAAAAGAAAGCAGAGAGGAGGCCTATTGAGTTTTCTCTGAGAGGGAATTCCACAGCCTAGGAGCAGCCACCAAGAAGGCTCTTATTCATGTCCTCACCAGATGAGCTTATGCTGATGGTAGAACTCAGAGAAAGCCTCTCCCATAAAGATCATAAGACTTGGGCAGACTCCTGTGGACTTTCAGATAGTCTGGACCTATGCCTTACCAGGCATAAAAATATGACCATTCATCTGTTGGTACCCAGGTTTGTTTTCTATGATGGAGTGGATTTTTTCTTTGCTACATCATGTTATATTTTCAGGACTGGCACATTCAAATTTTTCCTGGTTCTTTGTGTTGCAGAAGCATTCCAAGTATAGTGTGCTCTGCAGGCTCAAGATTACATAGGAATCTAGCTCAATATACTCACATATTGAAATTAGTGTTTGGTTAGGAGGACTAAGCAAGCAGGGGACAAACTGCTTGAACACCATAGTTGTGTTGGCAAGGAAGCAAGCAATTTCTAATGCAGCAAGGGTCAAATCTACCCCCAGATCAATTCATCTCTGCTATACTGTATTGACATGTCCCATGCAGCTGCACCAATTTACAACAGCTGAGAAACCACGCCTCCACAGATATATTAACACTTCTGCTTATCTTTCATTTACAGCCTGGAGCTTCTATGATTGCCAGAGAGGTGAGATGTTCCTTAAACAACATAAAGGATCCCAAAGCAATAGCAGAAATCAGACAATTCTCCTGAAGTTGAAATGACCAGAATCTCATGCTTGACAGGCTCTCAGCTCTGCCTTTTCAATGCCCATTTTTAGAAGAAATGCTGCAAAAGCTTCCTTCCATTCAGAAGGAATATGTAGCATTTTTGGGATAGGTAAATTAGGGAAGGGGGATGTGAAGTAAATGGCTGGAAACAGTACTGCATTTAGCATCAAAAGCATATTTTTTTTAAAAAAAAGATTCCACTCACTTTTGAGAGACACTCCCTCCCTATGAGTATGAGATAGGATCTCAGCCATTATATGGTACTGTTTACTATTATTGCTCAATACTCTTTTCTTGTTTTGATATTATGTGAACTATTTAAAAAAGAAGGAAGGGAAGGGGAAAAAAGAAAAAGAAACATGGCAGCACTTTTAAAATTGACTGATTTTTATTTTCATGGATATAAACCCACTCCTTTGGATGCATGTAGTCTAAATACCTACAGTATATCAAACAAATAAGCAGGGCTGGCATGGGTGAACTGTCCCAAGAATCATGATTTTAGCATATGGCTCAGTTCCAGGCTCTCTGAAGGATAGTATTTTCATGTATGAGTCTGTTCAAGGAGGAGGCTCTCACTTTCACAGACATCTTTGATGGAAATTTGAGAGAGGGTCTTCTTGATGGATGCTGCCAGGCTCTGGATCTCCCTTCCTACATAGGTTGTGCTGGTTTGTCTCCTTCTGTCACCTGTCCTGTTCTCACAGGCTTTTGGGAACTGAGTACAATGGTTTTCAATAGTTTCCTGTTCAACTGATTATAGCATTTTAACTGATATGCTATAAATTATCTTAATGCTATAGACAGACTGTAGTGTCTGCTGTTAGAATCCAATCCTGTGAGAATTCAAGCAGAGTCCAGTCTCATATAAAATGATAAGTTTATTCATCCATGAGCTTTTGAGCACAGCCTGTCCCAGGAGAGTGAGATGAGGAAGGATAATGAATCTCCCTGCAACCCTCTTAATAGTATAAATATACTGCAGTTGATACCACTAAGAGTTGTGTCTTAAAGGTACCTTACATCACAAAAACATTTTGAATACTTTTACTTAAATGCTTTTATTTATTTAATACTACTACTACTAATAATAATAATAATAATAATAATTTTATCCCGCCCCTCTGTGGACGCAATCGGGGTGGCTTACAATATTAAAGTACAATATAAATGCAATACAAATCCCACAAACCCACCCATCTCTTAAAATAGAATTAAGCGATAAAAGAATTTAAAACATACTTAAAATAAATCAAAGAACATCAAGCAGCAATAACAATAACTGCAGCTGAGTTTGGGAGTTTGAGACTGAATTTACATGTCAGTCCTCTCAATCAAGGGTCACACAGTATATATACCCCACACACTTCCATGCCACCATTCTCTGAAGATGCCAGCCACAGATGCAGGTGAAATGTCAGGAATAAATTCTTCTAGAACATGGCCTCACAGCTCAAAAAACCTACAAAAACCTATGGATGCTGGCTGTGAAAGCCTTCACCTTCACATATGTGTCTTGTTTGTTCTTTTGAATTGATGTATGTTTTAACTGAAGTTGTATTTCAACTGACGCATATTTGTGGTCTTTTGTTGTTCCCTGCCTCAATCCATGGGGAGAGGCAGGTAAGGAATAAAAATTATCATTATTGTTGTTGTTGTTCTTCTTCTTCTTGTTATTATTATTATTATCTTAAGTCCCAGTTCTGGGAAAAAAGCAAGATATAAATCAAAACAGTAGCAGCAACAACATTTTTAAGTATAATGAAATGCCTTCTAAGGATGAGTACAAAAACCATTGTGAGTTCATATTTATCAGTAACAAATGGGAATAATTTTAGGGGCAGCATATACAATCCATTCATACTTTCTGTGTTTCAGACATTTGTACAACTAATGATGTTCAAGATGTTCATACCAGGTTGTATGTGATGAATGCGTCATGTGATACCCACCCAAAACTACTACTTCATGGTGTGGCTTCATATTGCTAAAGTTTCTTGGTTAATATCCCTTGTGCTGCAGTTTTTAAATTTCTTTTTGTAAGGTAACTGAAGAACATGTATCCCTCAAACCTTTATTTCACCCTGGTTTTTAAAAGGCTCAGGCACTTTCTTTGGATTGAGTGCTGTTAAATCACATGTCACCTTCTTCCAGATAGAGCTGTTGTTCATTTATGAGTTGCATGATAGACTGAAACTCAACAAGCAAAGCTTTCCTTTCATTCTTCACCTTCACACTGGGAAAATGTTTTCTTTGTTCAATCATGCATTTGTAGCATTCATTTGTTTTGAGTAGGCTTAAAAGTCCTTAAAAGGCTCTGAATATTTCTTGAATATTGCAATTCTAGTATGGATTACTTTTTACATAATCTACCAGCCTGTGTGCCAAAATTATTGACAGAGCAATGCCTTTGCATGTTTACTTAAAGTAAATGCACTTGGTTTAGGATTGTAGCCTAAACTGAAGTAGCAATCAATATGAATTTGAATATTCCAAACACTTGGCAGATCTAGGAATCATTCAGTCCTAATATTCAGTGCTAATATGTATAATTTTGTTTTTCATTCTTTTTCCTTCCCACTTGGATGTCTGTCATGTAGGATTTCACAGATTTGCATATGTAGTGTGCTTAGGTTGCATCTAAACTGCAGAGTTAATGTAGTTTGACACCACTTTAATTGCCATGGCTCAATGCTATGGAATTCTATGATTTGTAGTTTTATGAGATAGACTTCTCAGTGAGAAAGCTCTGGTGCTATGACAAGGTACAAATCCCAGGATTCCATAGGATTGATCCATGTCAGTTAAAGTGATGTCAAACTACATTAATTCTGCAGTGTGGCAGCAGCCTCAGTGGAAAACTGAAAGCTGAAAAGCTTTACCGAAGAAGCAGAATCTACCAGGGACTAGCTTTTTACTTTCCTTAGTGCCTGGAAATGTGTGCAAAAATAGCAAAAACAAAATACATCATTAACCTTATCCCACGCTGTTCTCAAAGTGGCAAGAAAGTGGCAAGAAAGCAACATAAGCATGATTCCACTATTATAGCGATAGCAACCCCCAGAGATGGAAATGGCCAGCCCACGGCGCTAGCGCTTTCATAGCGCTAAGAATCAGCTCGCGCAATTGCAATGCCTGGTGAGACCAGGCATTCAAAAGAACGTGAATGTTGCTGCACTCCGAGTGGATTCTTAGCGGATTCTTAGCGGCGTCGTGGGATCAGTCGAAAAAATTTAGCGCTATAGCGCCGGATTCTTAGCGGTTTCTTTGCGACGTCGTGGGATCAGCTGGAAAGATTTAGCGCTATAGCGCTGGATTCTTGGTGGATTCTTAGCGACGTCGTGGGATCAGTCAGAAACATTTAGCGCTATAGCGCCGGATTCTTGGTGGATTCTTGCTGCTTTTGGCCCCGTGGGATAACGTCCCATGTTTCTGAGCATAAGCAAAGTAACTTTAACTTACTAATGAAGTATTGCAATAGTTCTCCCCCCCTTCGCCCCTGCCATTCCCTGTCTCTGAGTCTCACACATACGCATAATTAGAGGCACAGATTTCCAGGGAATAAGACTTTCAGACTGCTTTGAGCTCTAGCACTTATAATTTTAGCAATTAGCCCTAGAAGAGAGCATTCTGGTTGAGTGTAGCCTGGTTAATATGGAAAGGAAAAGTATTCTTCTGGGTTCCCAGCAGGAGTGCTCACTCCTTTGATGAAGATAGGATAGAGTGAAAGGATTTGTCTGTGTAATAGATGTTTCCCCTGAAGGTCTGCGTCAGATCCCCAGGTGGGGAGCCTGTCTCAAGCTGCTGATATTCAATTCCATGTCAGACATAAATAAGGCTGAACAAGCCAGTTCCTATTTTTATAGGCCTTTTATCTTTCACTCTCACTATCTCTTATTCTCTCTCCTATATACCCATCCTTTACCTTATAGTCTGTGCTTTGCAGTACAGCACTAATTAATTTTGCTAATTAGCTCATACGTCTGCTCACCAACAATAAATATGCAGTACAGAATATTTTTTAATGAAATGGACATTGATACCTTCATTGGGGAGAGGAAGGCTTAAGGGCTCTGTGTGTGGATGTGTGAAAAGGCATCTCAGAATATAAGGGCTGTGGGAACTAGCCTGTTCCATGCCTCATATATAGCATGCTCTCCAACATTTCATAGATGAAAATGAGGACACATGCCCAAGCAATGTCAGAGTATGGTCACAGGCTTGCAAAACTGAAGGTTGTAAAAACATTTTTTAAAATGTATGACAGTTTTATAGGAATTTGGCATTCTAAATCCAAAAATGACCCCAGATTCGTGTCATTATGTACAATTTTTTCACAACTTGCTTTGACTTTTCTATGTTTTAATATGTGATTGAATGAAATGATCCTGCAACAGTATCCTGCAAAGAGTAGGAAAGGTGTTCAAGTCTCCAAAAGATTTTCAAAACACTTTGATTTGCTGATGTAAAACACAAAAACCTGTTCAAATGCACTCTACAAAATTGCACTGGAATATCAGCGTCTGCACTTAATCAAAGCTAAGTAACAATGAACTGATAAAAATATTGACTTTGTGGGGAGGGGGGAAACTATGTGGGATACAACATTTTTTGTAGGTTTTTTAAAAAATTCAACTAAAAATACATTAAAAACAACTACAGTATTTAATAAAAAAACTTTTTTTCATTGTAGGCCTGTGATTATTGAGGAAGAACATAGGAACTGGGAGACACTGCAGCAGTTTGCTTTTGTCTGAGCCTACTTCTCATTTTCTCCTCTCCTTCTTGCTGTGTTAATTGAATACAAACTGGTTATGCTCTTTGAATTCAGTTTGTACCAAAGGAAATAAGCTGAGGGCAAAGGAGGAAAGCAGAAGGAGGAAAGAGAAATTGGAACATTTTAAAAGCAGCTGAAGCAGTGGGATGACAGAGGATTAATACAGACAGTAGGATGATATGATATGTTCATGGAAAAGTGGGCAGAAAGTAGACTAGGTTCTACTAGTTGACCAGGTGCTCTGAAGCAGGTCAGCAAGGAGTTCAGACTCCTTCTCCTTTCCTCCAATATATATACACAGATACTGTGTACTGAAAAAATGAAATTTGAGCCAAGGGTTGAAGGACCTGAGCATGGAAGTACTGTGTTACAACAATGACTGCTTCTTGTAATTAATTCATGGGGGGGGGGGCACGAGAGGGCAATATTCAAAGACATAGCTGTGTTAATCTGGAAAATCAGTATGCAAAGGGATTTTGTAGCACCTTTGAGGCTAAGTGAAAGAAAGAAGCTGGTAGCGTGAGCTTTGTAGACTTCAGCCTACTTCCTCAGATGCATAAGATGGACTGCAGAGTCCAGAGGCAGGCCTATACAAGCTGGTTGTGTTTGAAAATATCCACTGAAATTCAAAACCTTGTGCATATGGAGAAGAGATAGCAAGTTCAGGTTTAACCATGGTTATTGTGGGACAAAAGCAGGAGGAAGTCTGTTGCCTAAATCCAAGGAGAGTAGACAACCATATGAATAAGTATTGGAATGTAATGTGAGAAATAGAGAGAAGATGTGATGGGCAAGGGTGCCCTCATGAGGATGGGGGTTAGATAGTGCTGAAATGTATGTAGTGTGCTAGGAAACCATTATCTCTGTTCAACCCACTATTGATAGACTCCAGGCTATGGATACATTCCAATTCTGCTGTTTCTCTTTCCAATAATTCTTTGTAGTTCTTTTGTTCAAGGACGACTGTTAAGAGGTCTGAGATGGGATGCCCAGGGAGACTGAAGTGTATTCCCATTCCTAATGTCTGATTTATGTCCATTTAGCCTTTGGTGCAGGGACGGTCCTGTGGTGTCATTTCCTGAATAGATGTGGGGGCAGAGTTGGCATCTGGTTTTGTTGCAAGGCTTTTTATCAATGTCCATATTTTGTGTGGCCTTATGTAGGTAAGTACCTGTTTAAGGTTTGGAGGCTGTCTGTAGGTGAGTAAAGGTCTGCACCAAGAGTTCTTGAGAGGGTAGCATTATTGTCCAGAATGGGTTGTAGTTCATTTATGATATGCCTAAGTGGTCTCAGTTCATTGCAGACCAATTCTGTCATTTTCTGTCTTCAGTCTGTTCTGTAATAGATTAGTCCTGGATACAAGTCTTTCCTTGTTTATTGGTTGTTGTTGTTGTTTTACTTCATATGGTGGGTACTGTGGCTTGAGGAATGCTTGTTGTAATTCCCTGAGTTTGGTGTCCCTATTTTATGAGTCTGAGAAGATGAGATTGTTATTGGAGGGCTTGGCTGTAAACTATGGATCTGGTAGCGTGCTCAGTTTGGAAACTGGAGGCATATAAATATGCTTAGCAGTCAGTGGGTTTGCAATACAGTGTGGTGTTCAGATATCCATTTTGTAGCTGTACCATGGTATTCAGAAAGTAAATTTGTTCTGCTGATAGTTCCAGACTGATATTGATGGTGGGATGGAAGTTGTTGAAACTCTGGTGGAATGTCTTGAGTGAGTCTCCTCAAAACATGCTATCAACTTCTTTATTTCAGTTCGTCCCACAGATGCTACAAGATCCCTCTACAAGAGGGCAACAGTGTTCTTTCATTTTAAAAATCTTTTGAACAATGAGGTCTTTTGAACAATGAGTAACATTTGTTCATGTTACGCAGGGGGTGCTTTACCAGAATCACAGGGATTTTTAAAAGCCTTACCTGAACCCTTGATGGGCTTTTGGAGCCCATAAACTATTTACTTACTTACTTACCTACTTACTTATTAAATTCATATCCCACCTTTCTCCTGTGATGGTGTCAGATGGTATTAGGGACTGCCATGCTTCCTCTTCCTCTGCTGTTTCTCCAAAACTGAGGCAACTCTCAGGCTGCTGCAGGACTAACTAGTAATCAAAAGAAGGTAATTATCACCAGGAAGGCAGCTGAAACTCAGCAGGCGAGGTGGTGGAGCAACCCAACTATAAAAAGCAGATCTGTAGCCATGGGAAGGGAGGTGTTGGGGAATAGAAGCAGTGACTTGAAGGTGGGGCTGGACTTATCCTTGGGACAGATGACAGTCTTGGAAGAAAGCTCAGGCAAGGGAAGGAAGAACAATCTACTGCCCCCTTCCCCAGGAGGTATGGTCTTGTTCAGGGAAGGGAAGAAGGAGAAAAAAAACCCAGGAGAGATGCTGAATCAGTTTACCCTGTAGCCACAAATGGTTCAGAATGCAACTTAAAACTTATTGGTCTATCTGTGTGCCAGAGGAGCTTATTTTATTGTTGACCATGGGAGCAATTAAATGGTTTTACTTGATCTTTTGGCTCCCAAGGCATTTCCTTGGGAGTTGATGAGAATTAAAGCTTGTGATATGCCACTCCCTATAAAGGGAGTAGACAGAGTCACAGATAGGATTCAAAGTGGCTTTTACTTATGTTTGAAAAATATTAAGCTAAAACATTAATTTACAAAAGTTAAAAAGAATGCAATAATATTATTTTAAACAAATGGTTAAAACCATTTTAAACATACTTTAATTTTATGTTTGCTTAATTGTAATTTTAGCATTGGGCTGGGGGGGGCATTGGGAAGGGATTAATTTTTTAACTCTATTGTATTCTATGTATTTTTATTGTTGTAACCCGCCCGGATTCTTTGTGATTGGGCAGGCTATAAATAAATAATTTATTATTATGTATTATTATACTTTTTGTAAAAGGTTACAAATACAGCACACCACCTCACACATGCACACTACTGCTTCATAATTAAAATTCAAAGAATTGTGTGCAAAATTTTATGTGCAGATTATGTGTATATTTTCTGGAAAGAAGTCAGTAGTTTTCATCACATTCTCAAAGGGCTCCATGGCCTGTATAGGATTAAGAACCACTGGTATAAAACCTTTTCATAGACAGAAAGGAAAAAAATCCAGTTCTTTCTGTGGTGGCCAGCTGCAAAATGGGGCATGACTCAGGGCCTTTGCAGACTGCCAGAAACAGTGCAAATTGAGTCCACTTTAACTGCCCTGACTCAGTGCTAGGGAATAATGGGAACTGTAGTTTATTGTGGCACCAGAGCTCTCTGGCAGTGAAGGCTCAATGTCTCAGAAAAAAATACAATTCCCATGATTCCCTAGCACTGAGCCAGGGCAGTTAAAGTGGACTCAATTTGCATTATTTCTAGCTGTCTGCAAAGGCCCTCACACACTTTTAAAAGCTGTACAGAACACAGGACTTTCAGTAGCCAGGTTTTCTTTCAAAAAAAATCTACATGCAAAATTCTCTGTATATTTATTGAAGGTGCAAAAGCAAGGTTACTCCACTTTCAAAAGGAGGAACCTACACCTACAATCAATGTGGACACATATTTGCACTTGGACATCTGGATTGCATGGTCTTTGAGTCATCTCTGAACTAGAGAGGTCCATTAATATGAAGGAGGGTGAAGATTCCCCTCAATGGACTGATAGTTTCCATGTGTGGTTAGTTGCACATAACAAGATCTCATTCAGAATCACTATGCCTACTGTTTTTATGTACTCATATATGAAATTAGTATAAATGTCACTGCCACATGGGAACAACCTACATTCAATCTATTACCCTGCCAAACAGCATTTAAAAAAAACAAACCTACTTCTAAAGCAAGAAAAAACAAACACTCTCTCTTAAGGCAAACTATGAAGGGATTATGTTCCCTATTTTAAAAGAAAACTACACTTCCTGGAAGCTTTCTACACACATTGTTTTGAAGGGGTAAATGTTGTTTAAACTATTTTTGCCACCAGATTTCAACAGCACACACTCAATTCAACAATTTCAAATGCTTTGGGATGCCAAAATTGGTAGGGCATCCATATATGGCACATTCTGGCCATGTGTTATCCACCCCTGGTTTAAATATTTGGTCTAGAGAAGTGTTCAGGCTACTGATTTTGTCACAAATTTCCTCAGCAAAACGTTATAATATAAGCTTCATGTCCTTATTCTTGGTGGGAGCCTTTTTTTCCTTTCTTTTGCTTGGCAAAAGGCTGGTTTTGAACTCCTTTTACACATTGGACTGAAGAGAGAATAAAGTGGATTGTTAGAAATAATAAAACAGCTACAATGTACATAACTCAAAGCAGTCTCTCAACTATCAGTATGGGAATTCAACAGCCTATATCTGTACAAATAGTAACTGTACCAATTCCTTCAAAAAGTACTAAGAAATGGTGTACTTTCTACAATCTATCTGGGTCTTCTGACTTAGAAAGGATTATGTTCTTCCTTTGAATATCAGTAAAATCTTGGCCTTAGCCACTGCTTCCTTGGATAATGAGTTCTCATTTTTGCTGTATATGAGGACAAAATGGTGGAACTGGCAGTGACACCAAGCTTTTTTTAACCATTCACTTGACTACATGTAGAACAAAAACTAGAGACAGATATGTGGGTGACACACATAAACCCTACCCATCAGTGTCCCAGAGCACCCAGAAATGTCAGATCTTCACTCACTGAGCATGGAAGTCTGAAAAGAAATATGTAACATATGCCTAAACACTGCTATAAAGCTCCCATGAACAGGGACACTAATAACCATGTTCATCCAAATGCAGTTACAGACCCCACCTCAGACCTTCTTACTCAATGTGCAAAGGTATTACCTCAAGACATTGCTCAGAAATGTTGAGGCTTACATGTTGGAGATAGCAACTTTTGCCTGCTGAGACTCTGTGATAGTTAGAGTGTGTGCTGTCTCTCTACAGGCTTAGAATATGTTGTTGTCATTGTTGTGACTTCAAGCTATTTCTGACTTATGGCAACCCTAAGACAAACTTATAATGGGGGTTTCTTGGCAAGATTTGTTCAGAAGAGGTTTTTCCATTGCCGACCCTTGAGGCTGATAGAGTGTGATTTGCCCAAGGTCACCCAGTGGGTTTCCATGGCCAAACTATGAACTGAAAGTCGTAGTCCAACACTCAAACCAGTATACCATGCTGGCTTTTGTATGTTTATGGGAATTTCATAATTACACATCCTTTGTTTCTGAGAAATCCTTGTGTCTCCCCATATCATGCTTGCTTTAGGATGCAGGCTGAGGGCCTCTACAGATGGCCTTTTGCACCATCTTGGAGGCAGGGAAGGGGAGGGGCAGCTGCACAGTAGCCGCCCCAATCCCTTCCGAGGATGGTCTGATGGTGTGCGCCATTACGCATGGCGTGCGCCATCAAAACATCCTCCTGGTGTAGTGTCTTGGTGTGCTGTGCTAGAAGAGATGCAGAAGAGCCACATTGAAGGGAGCAACATTTTGCCACTCTTTTCCAGGCTGGCAAATGGGAGGATTGGGGCTGCTGCATGTACTAGCAATGGCCCTGATCCTCTGCTTCCCAGGGCGGCCCAGGGCTGCCCGTCTGCATCCCCCCTGAGTCTCTTCTGAGTAGTTCAGACCTACTTTGATCTAGCATGTAGACTTTCTACTTCTTTCTGTTTGCCTCAGGATTTAGACCTGTGTATATGAATTATGCATAAGACTGTGAGTAAACTATTCTTATTTCTTCTTAAATGAAGACTGTGTTTGATTCTCTTACTTGGCTAGATACACATGTGTGGGATGGTAGAAGCTGGTTTCTTGCTGATTCTGGCCTACTGCTTCAACACAATGTAAACTCTTCTAAAGAGATTAACCAAATCTCAATTGCTTTTAACTAGACCCATCATTGCATGCCATCCACTCTTATCCCCAGTTTTAGCATTACATGTGTTCAGGTGAACAACTGAACAGGACTTCCATTTGGAGAATTTGGGTCTCTGATAAGCAGTTGTGAAATGGTGGGGAAAGGGTGCAATTTGAGACAGAAAAGTAATGTGCCAAACATGCCTTTTTAACTTTTTGTGTTGTTGTTGTGTGCCTTCATGTTGTTTCCACTAAGGTGAACCTAATATAGGACTTTCTTGGCAAGTATTTTTTTCAGAAGGGGGGGGGGAGTGCCATGGCCTTCCTCTGAGGCTGTGAGTGTATAACTTGCCCAAGATTACCCAGTGGGTTTCCATGGTTGAGCAGGGATTCACATCCCAGTCTCCAGTCATAGTCCAACACCCAAACTACTACACCATGCTGGCTCTAACCCTCTGGGTATTTTCTATGGGGGTGGGGGAAGGAGGTAAGGAAAGAACAAGGGATACAAGAGGAAAGTAAAAGTGCTGCATGAGCAAAGGGTTAAGCACTCACTACTGCTTCACTGTTGTTTGGCAGTTACCTAGTCATGGGTCTTCTGCAAACTTGTGAATCCAGCTAGAGAATTTCTCTTAGAGAAATTGCTTTGTATTGCTTCATTTCCTCCCCTCCCCTTACCATTGCTATAAGCCAAACACAACAAAATGCACATTTCTGCATTCTAAAAACATGAAAGACTTTTAATCCTTTAATTAACAATAACTCATCATTTGACATTCTCCCTCGCCTTCCTCCCTTTTAAAATTAAGTGCAAGTGTTTGCCTGGTTTTTGTGACAATGCAGAAGCAATCACATCACCAGGCAGAAACTGCAGGAGCAGCTTTTCCTTCAAAGTGCTTTCTTGTTCCTCCTTTCAGAGGCTGCTGGAAGAGGGGAGGAGAGGAGGATGAGTGATAGAAACAACAAATCCATAACATTAGTGCTCTTGGGTAGGCTGCTACTCACTCACTTTCATACTGGCAGCCTGTTTCATCTGGATGCATTGCCATCCCATGCCAAATTTTTCCAGACCTGATTTTCATTATGCAAGGGCATAGCTGGGATCAGGGGCAGGATCTCCTTTGGGTCAGATTAAAATATGAATGTAGCACACCTGATGAGTGGCAGATGAATGTAAGAAGTGACTAGCAATGATCAAATCTATTTCCCTTTCTTTCTTGTTCAAGTGTCGCTAAGTTCTGTTGACAGAAGAAAAAATGAAATTTTCACTGATCTGCTCTGGTTGCATTTAGTAAGTACAGCTATTCCCAACATCAGAGGTTTTGCTATTGGAGTGGGGGTGGGGTGGGCATTGATAATTCTTCCCCACAATGAGATTTTCCATTTGCTCCCAAATTTCTAGCATTGCAGAGAATAATTCACACCTAGAACTCTTATACTGGCTGTGTTTGCATTCCCTTGGAAAGTTTGCCTGCCCCTTGTTTTTGAATGGATAAACTGTATATCTAAATGCTGAACTGAGGTTTGAAGGTACTGAATTGATAGAAATTTTGGGACTAAAGGAAATTTCATTTTAGGCATAATTTTTTTTTGAAGGACATTCATTTTGTCATGTCCCCTCACAATAGCTATACCCTTGTCTAATGTGGAGAGGATCATACTGTACCTGCCATATAGCTGTTAAAAATTGAGGACCATCTTAGGAAAAAAAAGAGGTAGCAGCTAGTCAGTAACTAAAAGTCTATTTGAATAAAGAGGAACTTGCCTTCAAAGAAAAGGATATGAGAAATAAAACCAGTCTGGTTTTCCTTGGAAGTGAGTTCTGTCTGACAGTGCATTTAGAGTAGTATATTTTGTAGTATATTGTACTACATACTAGTATACAGTACATTTTAACATATATTTTAATTATGTTTATGTATATTATTTAAGTATATTCTATTATATATTTATATAAGTATATTAAGTATAAATGATATAGTATACTATATACTAAATTATAACTGCCCTAAAGAATTTTAAAGTATTGTATTTTAACTGTTGGTTTAATGGATTTTTAATTGTGTTTCATATTTTAACATGCATTACCCTGCCTCAAGCCTTAAGCAGAGGCAGGAAATAAATAAAATTTTGTTGTTGTTGTTGTTGTTAGTGATGTATGTAATTTCTTGATATTGCAGTGAGCGTGCATGACAGCCAAAAAAAAAAAAAAAGTTTCATAACTCAAAAGTGTTTTTTTTTTTTTTTTTGGTATGTATGGGTCAGTCCATACTAGAATTTAAAGTTGTAATTTTTTGTTAATTTTGTACCTGAAGGAAACAATGGGTAATATTAGAAAATGTCCTCCCACTGTAAGAAAATCTTTGAAAATTGTGCAGTTTTTGAAGACCAATCACATTTAAGGAGTTATTCTGAACAAAATTTGCACATGGTTGTCTTGTGCAAAAAGAAAACACCAGCATTATGTGCACAGGAAAGTGTTGTTTCCTACACAGAAAATGCTGTTTTCTTCACAAAAAGTGTCAATTTTGCACATAATAAGTCGCAAAATACAGTGTGTTCTGTGCAGAAAATTCTGCTTCTTGTGCAGACAAAGCTGTTTTCTGTGGACAAAAAAAAAAAAAAAAAAAAAGACACATCAGTTTTGCACAGAATATGTCCCAAATGACAAAGATTCACATTAGTCCAGGATTCATCTCTTGACACTTGGGAAAGTTTTTGTTTTGTTTTTTGCATTTTCCAAATATTTTCAAAGATCCTTTCCATTTCCTACAATAGAGAATAGGTCTTGAATGATAAGGGTTTGTGTCCTCCACATGGTTGGCTGCTGTCTTGTAAGAAAAGGAAGGATGCCTTACAGCCAGAGTTTACAGAGCCAGGGGTCACTTTTACAGATGGCCAAGGCTTAATGGGTCTACTTTTTTCCTTGATATATCAGTTGAATAAAAGCAGCTCTTGTAACCTTGTTAAAGAAACATAAGTGAGGTCCAAAACACACTGCAGAAATAATCCAGTTTGAGACTGCTTTAACTGCCCTGGATCAATGCTAGGGAATCCTAGGAGACATTAAGCCTTCTCTGTCAGAGAGCTCTGGTGCCACAACAAACTATAATCTCCAGGATTCCCTAGCACTGAGCCAGGGCAGTTAAAGCGCTCTCAAAATGGATTATTTCTGCACTGTGTTTGGGACCTGAGAAATTGCAATGACTGTTCTATGCATTAAAGTCCTATGGTAAAAAGAGCAAAAAGAGCAAAAAAAAAAAAAGACAGAAGGCCCAGGATAGAGCAGACTTTGAGAATAATTGCTCATAGGGAAAAGACCTTTAATAATGTTTTGCATAATCTATGGGCCAATGCAGACCAGCCAAAAGGGCTGGCCTGTGGGTGGAATTGGGATGGGGTGACTGCACGCCAGCCACCCCGACTCTGTCCCAACACCGCTGTCACGCCATGTGCCCAACCACATGGCGTGCAGTATCAGAGCACCTGTTGGAGCAGCATGCAGACATGCTGTGCCAAAGAAGCACAAAAGAGCTGTGGCAGTGGTGTTAAGGGCAGCTTTTTGCTGTCCCCAAAAGGAGCAGCATTTGCCAGCTCTTTTTGGAATGGCAAAAAGCTGGATTGGTTGCTGTGGCCCCGATCTGGTGCTCCCAGGGGCAGCACAGAGCCATGCCTTAGGGCCCATCTGCATCAGCCCTATGTAGAGAGATCTTGTAGCACCTTTGAGACTAAATGAAAGAAAGAAGTTGACAGCATAAGCTTTTATAGACTTCAGTCTACTGAAGATATATATGCTACAAGATCTCTCTACATACTGATTCTACAGAATAACATGACTATATCTTTGAATTGCATAGTCTATATTTGTTGCTTTTCTTTTTAAGGGGCATGCTTATAATTGCTGTTAATGCTATCGATAGTTTAACTATAGCTTCTTGTATGATGTGCACTTTTAGATGTACTTGTTTTAATTTTTGTATCCCACCTTGAATCCCTGAACTAGGGAAAAGTCAGAATATTAAAAAAAAAAAAATAATGACAATGATACATTCCCAACCTTGTGTTCTTAGAAGGAAGCCACCATCTGGCTATCACTTTAGAATATTTAAGTATCTAACTATTGGGTTCTGTGTTATTTTTTAACAGTTTTAGCTGTCAAAGATTGTTTATTTAAAACCACAATGCTCAGAACATCAGGTAAAGCCAAAAATGTGTTCTTATTCTATAGTTATTGTGCATCATGGCTATCTCAGTGGTTTATGCATGCTGTCATTGCTTTAAGAACTTATTATAGTAAACCTTATCTTTATGCAAAGTTATACTGTCAACCTGCAAGCACAGTTCCTGCACCTACTGTTAAAGCAGATGCATTTTCCTCACAATGGCTTCCTTTCTCCGAAAGTTCACAGCAACTCCCAAAGTAATGCTGTGAAATAAGTGTTCCATTTACAGAACTATGGGGTTCCCTATCAAGAAGCTTAATTATGCAGACTGGCAGTGCAACTTTGCATAAAACCCAAATTTGTTCTGTTGACTCTCCAGCCACTAGTAGCATCTATAAAGCCACAGTGTGATGCTAGCAGTGCACAACAATGATCATATTTGTTGGCTTAATATCCTCTTTCCTTGCTTTGTGGGTTGGAGCATTGAATAATATAATTCACATCATTATCACAATGCTTTGCAAAACAGAAGGGTTTGTCAAAAATGTATCAGTATTTTCAGAGGCCTTAGCCAAATAGAAACACAAAATAAAAAATAAGATCTGTTTGTGAGGTCATGTGACCATGCATCCTCTTTAATGTAGGACAGTCTTCTTTTAAAGGTTGTCAGAGGACAGTTCTCTGTTTGAAAGTGTCTTCTGTTTGAAGGCTTGCCCAGTTCAAGTCTGGTTTTAAAGATAAAGAGCCATAAACGGAGAAAGCAGGGCCCTTGGAATTGCCCACCAACATTTAGCACCTGGTCACAATCTCACCACTATCATGAGATTCATTCTATTTATGTTTTACATTAGAGCTGGAAAGCCTCCAATTTTGGCATCAAATTTGACCCAGAATACCAGGCCATTTGGCCCACAAACTGTAAGAATAAGACCCTCCCACTTCCTGATGCTTGATCCCCTTGAAAGGGAGAGAGGGAAGAAATGTGACTAAGGAACTCTACAGATGGGTCCTTTGGGCCGTTCTGGAGGCAGGGATGGGGAGGGGCACTCAACCCCTTCCTGAACACGTCCTGATGCCATGCGCTGTTATGCACGGTGCACAGCATCTGGACATCCTTCCGGTGCAGTGTTTTGATGCGCTGTGCCGGAAGATGCACCAAAGAGCCATGCACTGGCTCTTAGGGCAGGATATTTGCATTTTGTCGCTCCTTTCCAAGGTGGCAAGAGGGAGAATTGGGGCCGATGCATCCAGCAGCCTTGGCCTCAATCCTCTGCTTCCCAGGGCGGCCCAGGGCCACCCATCTGCATCCCCCCCTAAGCCACAGTCAATCAACTGTGGGGCAAATACTTCACTCCTCCATATCTTTAAACTACACCTAGGTTGGATGGCCAATCAAAAAGAGAATTGTCTTTTATAAAGCAGGAGAGAGGGCCACCCTATTTATCACCCCACAATCTAAGCTGGAAAAGAAAAGATCAAGAAGGGATACTATTTTATACTGATGATACTTTCCCTTTATTTGGCTGTAGGAGAAGATCAGAGACACCGTGTTGAAATTCTCATCTAATGACAGTGTTGGATTGGTATTCAAAAATCCACAGATCCTTCCTTGCATGAAGTGACGGCATTCTCCAGGCAACAGTACATGAGGTTGCAAGGAGACTCCAGCCCTGGCTCTCCTTCCCCTGTAACAGGAAGTGCCTGGGTGATTACCTCTGCAGGTGTTACATTTATGTTCGAACCTATAGGGCTGCCTAGAGCACTTGCCAGAGTTGAAGTCCCAGCATAAACCTGTAACCTTTTTCTCTCCCGTGCTAGGCCTCGCATACTGCCCTTTCGGCTGCATGACCATGGGCACAAAGCCATTGTCACACCTGTTCGAAGGGGAGGCCCCTAGCATAATATCTGCCCACAGTTCAGACTGTACGTGCTGCCAAGACAAAGAAGGATCCAAAGCAGCTCTCATCCTGAACTGTTCATCATACTGGAGCCACGCAGAGCCCCTCGAATTGAAATGATAATTCATGTATGCTTTGATCATGATCTCTTGGTACTTAGAAAATTTGGGAGACCTAGATGGATCTTTTTGTTCAATCACACCTCTATATATGGTAAATCCCATCATGCAGTTCACGAAGTTCCTTTCCAGCTTAGGATGCTTGTGAGGCTGGAATTCTTTAGGGAGACTAAACACGACCCCATCCTTCACCATAATCCTTGGCTCAGGGTTGCGAAATGTCAATGAAAATAGATCAATGTATTCCCCCTTCCAAATTCCCTTTTTAGTAGAGAGGGGAAGATAAGATCCTAAGAGAGTTGACATCCCCGCATAGGGGTTGCACTCCACTGCCCAGTCTGCCCCAGCTAGACCTAACGCTCCCAAAGTGACGACAGGCCTTGTGTCACTTACCTTGGTGATTGAGGGCTGCTCAGCTTGCACCCTTGAGTCAGGCACCTGTGGTGCAACTGATGAAGTCGAGGGTGCTGCAACAGAAACAATAGAAGAACCTGTCCCACCAGCATTTTGCCCTACTTGGCCACCTGGAGACCAAACCGAGGTGGGCCAAGAAGTTAGATAATTCGAAGGCAGGGACAAACCTATATTAGCCAACTGCTGAGTAGCCTCCCTAGATGTATTTGACGCTCCCTCCTGGTGTGCCGAAATCTCTGCTCGGGTGCCAATCTGTGGAATGGAAGAAACATTTCCCCCATCCCTGTTAGAAATTTCACAAGTTTCAGGTGTGGACTCAACACCTTGACCTGAAACCACAGCCCTCTGGATGAAACTATACAAGTCCG
>CM034706.1:215864709-215882700 GCA_020142125.1 Phrynosoma platyrhinos
TACTGACCTCCCTTATTATAGTAAAAAGAGCATAAGGCCTTAGTACTTATTTGGATGTTCATTACAGCATTTTTTAAATGTATTTTAGTAGTTCCATTATCATGAAACATAATACCCAGATATTTATAAGAGGACACTTGCTCTATACAGTTTTTATCTAGGGTCCACTTATGTTGGAAACGACTGTTAGAAAAAACCATTACTTTGGTTTTGTGGTAGTTAATTTTTAATGCATCATTTATACAATGGGTTACTAAAGCTCTTAAGAGTCTATTCAATCCTACTCTTGTGATGGACATGAGTAACAATCATCTGCATAGGCAAGTATTGACAAGGGTCTATTTGAAAAGGTCAGAGCATGTGCTGATACTTCTGATAGGGTCGAGATCATGGAGTTCATGTAGAAATTAAAAAGAGTGGTGCTAAAATGCAGCCATGCCTAACTCCGTTCAATGTGGAAATAGGTCTTGTCATATTATCCTGGTTATTACATTGTATTACCACACGAGAATTCTCATGTAATTTACGAATTAAGATTAGTAGGCATTTGTCAATATTGGTGGCCTCAAGCTTATTCCAGAGCCTATCTCTTGGGATAAGATCGAATGCAGATTTAAGATCAACAAAGGCAGTAAACAATGTGCCCTTGGCTGAGGCAACATATTTCTCAGAAAGATGTTTAAGAACTAAAGGATAGTCAATTGCAGAATGGCTCCTCCTGAAGCCGCATGTTCTTCCCTGATGATTTCCTCTTCTTCAAGCCAATCTTGGAGCTTGTTCAATAGATGTAATGCATACATTTTGCTTATGATGTTAAGAAGACTGATTGGTCTATAATTTCCAGGATCACATTTATCACCTTTTTTATATATTGGTACAATGATAGCAAGGCCCCAATCCTTGGGAATATAAATTGTGTAATCTATGGCAGTAAAGAGAGCCACAAGTACAGGAGTCCACTATTCAGTATTAGATTTAAACACTTCTGAGGGCATATTATTGTTACCGGGGGCCTTTCCTGGGGTGATTCTAGAGATCAAGTTCTTTATTTCCTGGACAGAAACTGGTGACCATTTCAGAAGTACTTCAGTATCAAAAAGGAAATGCTTTTGATTACACTGAGATTGATCATAAAGCTTACTGTAGAACTGTTCCCAACAACTGGCAGAGATGTAATAAGTCATACTTGTAGGCCTTGGCCAACCACTAGAGACAATTTTCCAAAATAAGGTTGTGTCTTTATTTTTTAGCAGCCGTTACTAAAGTTGACCAAGAATCTTTAAGGGCTAACACTTTTTTTTGTTTTTATCAGTTTCTTGTAATTTTTCTTTAATTCAAGCCACTCTGGTGGAATCGTTTGTAAGTTTCTTCATCTATAGGCTTTATATTTCTCCACCAGGATCTGCTTCATGCTGATGCAGTCCTGGTCAAACCAGGTTTTGGTTTTTTGTATCTGGTTAGATGTCTTGAAGTGTGTTGGTTGGTTTAACAAGTTTTTGATTGTTGTACTTAACTGGTGGAAAGGTTCAAAGCTATCAAGAGGAGATTCTGTGTTCAGCATTGAACTACATAGGGTAAGGCATTTATCAGAATTAAGAATGATTTTGATATTGCTTTCAACCTTGGGGGACCACTTAATACCATAAGGTCTCAATTCCAAATTACCTTCTGGTGGGGCAGTCTGCTCCACGAAGTCCATTTGTAAGGCACAGTCTAAAGTCATAGTAACAGGTAAATGGTCGCTCTCCATTCATTCTATTTCTCATCTAGGTAGTACAGAAAGCAGCTCATATGATATCAAAAGTAGTCAATTGTAGACGATCCACGATTAGACACAAATGTAAATTCCCCTTCAACGTCTCCTTCAATTGAACCATTCATTATCACTAAGTTCAATTTGTGGGATAATTTGGTAAGATAAAGACCAGCCCAGTTATATCCTTTATCTTTCGACTGCCTAAGTGGGAGGGCTAAGCCTGGATCTATTTCAGGCTGTGTAAGATGAAAATGGGCATACAAATCTGCCTCGTTGGGGCCAGTTCTCACATTAAAGTCTCCAGCCAATATCAGAAGAGCTTTAGGATACTGAGCTAGTGTATTAGTAATATAGGTTTCTAGTTTTGACCACGTATTTTTTAACATTGTTTTCTGACGTAAAGGAGGTAAATAGATGTTTACAATTAGCAACCAAGTATCTTTAAATTTAACCAGTAAGGAAGAGGCCAGGTTTGCCAGTGGTGCAGTAGAAAAGGAAACATGCTTAATACTTGTAGAGGTCAAAATGGATAAAAATGGGAAACAGAGGCCTCAACAGAACATGTTGTAAACCCATTTAGAGTTAACTTTTCTTTCAACCATGTTTCTTGAAGTAATATTATATCAAATTTAGAGACATATTCCACAAATAAAGGGTCACAGATGTGTCTACCCCAACCCATGATGTTCCAGGACAAAAGTTTTAAACTTCTTGATTCCATTTTCTTTTGTTGTCATAGGTTCAGTCTCGTAACATGGGGAAGATCACTAAATTGATTTACAGTTGGAGGAATCATTTGTATTTCTGAAGTGGCCAAATCAGTTTTAATGTTGTTATTAATTACTGAGGTGGAACAAACTTTACTATTACTGGAATTCTTGACAACTGATATTTCCTCAATAGTTTCGAGGGCTGGGTGGGCATAACTCACATTTGACCTTACCGGGCCTTGCATTTTTGATGTGTCCTTTTTCTGGATGCTGTTGGTGTATAATAAGCCATTTTCAGAATTGTCCAAGTATCTCATTTCAGTCCATATTAATGGATTTATCTCTGCTGTAATTACCATTCTGTTATCTTTCTTCTCACAAGTTTCTTTTACGGGAGATTCTCTTGTTGAACATACACTTGAAAGGTATTGTTTAAGTTTTTACAGTCTGGGTTAATGTTTCTATTTGTGCTATCTGAGGCAGAACCAAAAATGAATCAGTTAACCCCTCTTCCTCCTTAGTAATTGGAAGACAGGAGAGATGAGGTGGTTCAAAAACTTTTGAAGGGGTAAGATCTTCCACTGCTAGATTTGTTTAAGTTACATTTTCCAGATTCAGTGTTAACTTGGTCTTTTGTATCCCAGATTTTATTTGAGGAGGCAATGGGTAAAGGAGAAGTACAAACTGTTAACAGTTGAGGGGGAGCTGTATTGATAAAGTGTCTAGGTACATAGATACCTTCCCTTGATAATAATGATTTATACCTGTATAATAAGGTGACAAACTAGGGACGTTATCACACGTGGGCCAGTTTCATTGTTAAAGAGATAATAAAGTGGAAATGAAGCATCCCGAAAAGAAAGCGAAAATAGAATTTAATTGCGCAAAGCTTTTCACACGTAATTACAGTAATAACGGAATTAAGTTAAAGCAAAAAAAAAAAAAAGACATTTTTAACTTTCATAAACAAGTGAAAAGAACCCGTACATGTACTAAAAGTGAGTGTGTTTCATGACCAGACTCCTCCTTTCCAGGGTGGGTCCTGCATTTCCCAGGAAGAAATGTCAGACTGTCCTCCATTTGGGTCATGTCCTCCTGCACAGTCCTAACCCCTTTCCGCTGGGGTTAGGACCTCTCAAGAGAGCAGAGGAGGAGGAGGAGGAGGCTGGAAAGGCAAGGCAAGGCAAGGCAAGCCAGGAAAGGGAGGGATTGGCATGGCTCACCCTCCCTTTTCTCTCTCCTTTCCTGGCATTGGAGGCTGTCAGCTGCTGGGGAGATGGGCAAGGAGGGTAGGATCACAGGCAGAGCTGGCAGGGAAGGAGGAGGAGGAGGAAAGGGAAGGATGGAAGGAAGGAAGGAAGGACTGGGTGTTCCCTGGGGAGAGCCAGAGCCTTGGATGATGCCCAGGAGAAGGGAAAACTGGAGGTAGCTCCCATGCCACCCCCCATAAGCCTTTCCCCTTTGTAGGACCTGCAGGGCAGAACTTCATGGTGAGATGGATCTCCAAGTTGTTTCACAAGCACACCCCACACTTGCACCCACATCCACCCACAGCTGCTGCGAGGGAAGCCTTCTTTCCCCTCCTTTTCCCTCCATCCCAAATGCCAAACTTCTCATCCGTCCCAAACTTCCCTCTCCTGGACTGCCTTCCCTTCCCTTCCCTGCATGCCACTGAGGAGGAGCCTGGGACTCTCCCTCCATGAAGGCCGCTCCTCCTCCTCCTCTTGGCCCTCCATGTTTTAAAAGAGAATTGTCCATGCGTATTTGCTTTTCAGATTAAAGTAAATGCACAATTACTGTAATTTCGTAAAGGAATTTCCTCTACACTCCCGAAATTAAAAAGATCTTGGATAATACCAGTTTCTGTCCAGTTTCTGACCAGTTTCTGTGTGACGTCGTGTGAAATCATGAGGTGCAAATTCGCTTTTTGTTTGGGATTTGTGTGGATTAACCAACAGATTTCCCCCGTGTGATAACGTCCTTAGTTTCACTAAATGTAATTAAGGCGCAAGTGTGTCGAGTATTAAAATCTAGATAGGTGACCTGTAAAATATCATTAACCGAGAATTGGTTTGGACATATCCCTTCCAAAACAGTTAATAGGTGGTGTTTGCGTTTTGCTTGGAGAAGTATACCAATGGGTTTAGGAAAGTTTGACAAGACAATTTGATATTGGCTGAGAACAAACTGATATTCCGTATTTCCCTTATGATTTATACCTTTTATTGGTGCCATATTCTGCTTTGCATAGGAGACTGTATTTAAAAGATGTTTTGAAGCAACTGGGTCAGATGGTACTGATCGACCAATCAGAAGACTAGAAATAGCCTTATGAGGGGAATTATCTTCCAGTTGAGAAGCTATTGAGTTCTCATTTCACCAATTGATTTTAGAATTGTGATTTTCAATGTCTAATAATGCTTGTTTTATCTTGGATAATTGTGCTGAGGTGAATTCCTTATGTTTAAATTCATCTCCAAACCTACTGGAAAAATATACACACCACAATTGAAAATATATTGAAGTTTAAGTTTGAATTATACCCAGAGTTTTATTTACTAAATATGACGAATAAAATAGAACCAATGATAGAAAGGAAATACTGGAGGATACTTCTTTACATGGTATCGACTGCGAGAATACAGATCACCTCAAAGTGGAAATTAGAAGAGATCCCAACAATTGATGATTGGCTTTCAAAATTAACTGAAATGAAAGAGATGGATAGATTAACAAGACTACTAAGTGGAAAAGATCCAGAATTGATGGAGGAAGAATGGACTCCTATAGAAAAATATTTAAAGTCAGGATGGGAATAAACAGGCAAAGTAAAAAAGTTATAAACAAATTAGATATATAGAAAAATAATTGTGTAAAGAAATGTTATTTGGCTGTTATAAGTAAAGGGTGTTAAGTAAATGTGTAATTAATAAGATAAGAAATCTAGAAAGGATAAATTACAAGGGGTGCAAAATGTGTACTTACTTTCGAAGAACTAAGAAGTGTATAGAAATGTGTACAAGTACTAGTTGAATATTTGTTATAAATAAGTTATATATTATGTATATTTATAAACTAATAAAAATATTTTAAAAATTCATCTCCAAACAAATATTTCCTGTCATTTTCTAATGTTGTGCATTTTCCTGTTTTACAAAGTTTTTTAGGGCTCTCAGATGATTCCACCTTTGAATTTGTCCTTTTCTTTGGGTTATTTGCAAATTTATGCAAGTATTCCTAACAATTTTTAGGGTAGGAGATGTTGTTAAAGAGAGGGTGTCTTTTCCATTCTCTTTGTTCATCTTTTGGTCTTTTTGGTTAGTACAGTTCGTTTGGAGATGCAAGTCTACTAACGTAGTAAGAAGAATATTACATTCAGAAAGAATTTTTTTTTACTGATAGCAGTTCCTCTAAGAGGATAGAAATCCATCTAGGATTTTCTATTTCTTTTTTAGGCTTATAGGGACCAGGGGCTGGTCTAAAGTCACTGTCAGACCCTGTGGCTTCATTTCTTTGATCTGTTTCCATTTCATTTTCAGATGGCTTTTCAGTACTGATGGGCTTAAATGTTGTTCTTTGCTCAGCACGAGCTAGTTCAGTTTCCAAATTTGGTATAGAAAGGCTTCTATCTAGGGACTTCAGGGAGCCTATTTTGTCTAAAGACCAATCTAATATGGGCACTTCAGATGGTAGGTTTGTTTCTTTAACTCCAATGGAGTTTGCCTCCATGTTGGATGCAGAATATTTATAGGGAGGTTTGGATCTACCGTTGGTAAAGTATTGAATTATTTTAGACTACACATTTTTCCCTTTTGAAAGTTGATTTGAAAGTAAAGGGTTTTCCAAAATTACTATGTCCTTTCTGATCATATTTTGTAATTTTCTTAATAATAACAATATAACTGGGATCCCAACTACTATGAGACTATCTTAAGGCTCTCTAAGGTTGGCTTTAAATAGCTATATAGACTACATAAACTTAACAGCAAATATACATCAACTATTCAACATTACATACACAGAAGAACTGTCATATCTATTATGCCCTTTTCAGCAATGGCTTTATAAGGAGAATAAATGGACTAAAATAACTAAAATGACTTCTGCGAGCAGGGGAGAATAAAAGTATAAACATGCAAGACCCCACCTGACCTGAGCTATAAGTCTCGACCCGTCAGCCCTGCTATTTAATAAAAGAGGGAAAGAAGATTATCTAAGACCTATTGCATAAAAAGCTCAAATGGTCCACACTCGTCACCAGAGGTAAGGTGGCTCATCTTAAAGGTCCAGGTGGACTAGCCTTTTCCTGCCACTCGCCGGCCAATGGAGATTTCAGAGAAGGAATGGTCTCGGGCATGCCTAGGGCCAAATGCCTGAGCTCCCCTTGTGCCACTGCATTCACCGGGTGTTTCTGTGGGGCTTTTATAGTCCCAGCCTGGACTTATAGGGACCACACCGCCGTCTGTGGCTCTGAGTTCCGGGGTGGAGTGGAGATGGTCTTGGGCGTGCCTAGGGCCAAACGCCCAAGCTCCCCCTGTGCTGCCACGTTCCCAGAGAAGGTGTTGCTGTGGGGCTTTTATAGTCCTGGCCTGGGCTTGCAGGGACCACACTGCCACCTCTGGCTCTGAGTTCCGGGGTGGAGTGGAGGTGGTCTTGGGCGTGCCCAGGGCCAAACACCCGAGCTCCACTTGTGCCGCCACATTCAAAAAGCAGGTGTTGCTGTGGGGCTTTTATAGTCCCAGCCTGGGCTTGCAGGGACCACGCCGTCACCTCTGGCTCCAAGTTCTGTGGTGGAGTGGAGGTGGTCTCAGGCGTGTCTAGGGCCAAACGCTTGAGCTCCGCTTGTGCCACCATGTTCCAATGGTGCCCATCAAAGTCATCACTTGGACATCAACACTAAACAGATACTCAGGGGTCACATTCTTCCCTGTTATGGTTAGGGTTGCCATATTTCACTTCACCAAATTTGAAGATCTAATTTGAATAGTATGCAAATTAATTTAATTATGCAAATCACACTAATTTGCATTCTAATTGTGCAAACGAAGCACATTAATAGTTGCATTTTTTTCTTCCACTACATTTCCTTTTCTATAGTCATAACTAACCTGATGTGAAGTGAGTTGTTTTTATGTTTAATATGCAGTGCACTTTTCTTATCTGCAGGGGTTCAGTTACGGGGAGCCCCACAGACTGAAAAAACCTGGGAGCTCAAACCCATATTAGTCAATGAGCAGTGACATTTGAGTGCCTGTTGCACCATTGACTAACATGGGGCAGACCAATCCACAAGACTCCTATCAGCAGATGGCTAGCCTGCCAATACAATGGGCCCACTGTATTGTAATTATTTCTAAATGTGCATCTCTACATAAGCAAGTGCAAATTTTATGCAAATCTGTGTTATTTTTTTATTATGCATTTTCTCTCTCTCTCTCTCTTAATCTCTCTCTCAGTGATCCTCAAATATTTACCTTTCTGAGCATGAAGTGAGCCTACCTGAGGAATGGGCAATACCTATTTGCCTTAAGATGGTCAGGCCTAAGAAGGAAGTCATGCAAGTCAACTTTACCTTTAAAACAGCATTCCTTTATTTCTTTCTGGTAATAGTACCCAAGGCAAGATAAGTAAAGTGAAATATGGGCTGAATCAAATGTTGTTGGGGGTTTTTTTTGGGGAGGGGGGGAAAACAGAAACAAAAAATACATGCACACCAAGTCAAGATTACAGGGGTTATAAACAGACCTATGCTCACTCGTGTTGCTCTGAGTCAATCAGGGCATGTGAAATAATAGCCCTATTTGAAAACAGTGATTTATAGTCAAGTCAAGGGCTATAAACAAAGACTGCCCATGCTTCTGCTCTGCTTGCATCCCTTCACCTTTTGAAGGCTGCTCCATACTCCAGTGTGCTGCTCTGGACTCAGATTCCTCTACTTACTCAGGAGCAGTTTGATGCAGATTTTGATTGTCTAATGTACAACTGGATGCAAAAACTGTTAAATGTTCCTCTTTGGTTTCAATCTTGCTGGACATAATAACACCCATTTGGTAGACCATAAAGGCTTCTGCTTGCTGTAATGTTGCATGAACCATTTATCTTCAGGAACATATTGATGGATGCAGTTTATCTAGTAATCCATAAGGATGATGGGTGGGGCCTAGAAATGTGCATTGCCATCATACAAGTTCCATAAAAGAATATTTCTTGCCAATATTCCCTGAACAGGTTTGTAAATGGTGACTATAGCACTCACTGGCCAAAATTCCACATTGCACTGGTAGATCTCAGCATTCTGCCAGGCATGTTACATCTCATCCCTCCACCTCACATGTTCAATTTATCTGTTTTCTGGCTAGGCATTCAGAGGCTAAGGGAGAACAAGGGCAGCCTAGCAATTCCTGAAACCTAGAGCAGGAACATGTCTTTTATTTTCCTGAAGGAGAAGGACAGAAAAAAGTTTTTGAGAAGAAACCAAGCAGGAGAATTTTTGATTCAAGATAGCTAACAACATAGCAAGCCATGAAGAAACATCCACAAAAAGGCCTGCCCACATCCTTCCATGCATCCATCCATCTCTTTTTTTATACCTCACCTTTTCCTAAAATGGGACTCAAGGCAGCTAACAAAAGAGTGAAAGCAACAAAAACATTAACAGAGAAAATTAAAAACACATGTGATTATAACATACCAACATGTTGTGATTAAACAGTATTAAACTATCAGCAAAATTAAAACAATTTAACTTTAACTTAAAACAAAATAGTAGTCTATCACACTTTTTTTTAAAAAAGTCATTTTCTTATTTAAAAAAAGGAATTCCCAAATGCTTGCTGAAATAAAAAGGACTTCATCTACTGATGAATAGACAACAAAAAGGGAACCAACCTAGTCTTCTTAGACTGGCAGATATAGCCAAAGGCTTGGGAAGGAGTGGAAGAAAGAAAGGGGGAAGGGTTTAGATTTGGGATGTATGAAGAAAAGGACATGGGGAGGGAGACTGACAGAGGAGATCAAGATAGAAAGAGAAGAGCTTAGTGGAATTGTAAGCAGAGAGATGAAAGTTATAGAGAAAGACTAGAGCCTTTGCAAAGGCAGGGAATGAAGATAGAGGGAGAGACATGAAGAGGGAAAGCCTTGGCTCAGTATAGCAAGCAGCATAGCAATACATGTCCCTAGCTGTACACAAAGAACTAATCACACAAATAATACTGTTACCTCACTCAAAATTTGATGGTCAGCCTGAGAGATACACAGAAAATGCACAGATGGGAGGAGATCAGAATGTAAAGTCCTATGTGATAGTCTCAAAGTTTGACCCATCTGCTACTTCTGTCTTCCTCAGCTCCTTTGATATCTCTATCTTGGTAACTCATCAATTTCAGCCCTGTTCTGTTTCCTTCAACAGAGGAGTTCATTAGGAGTGTTGTCAAAATCTGTCATGGAATCTGCTATTATTACATTTTCCCAGTTAGAAAGGATCAGCATGCTTGCAAAGCCTGGCTGGCTTGCCTAAATCAAAACTGTGGCTAAACAGGAAGTATCCCATCACTTTAGAATTTAAGGAGATAATTCTGTATATGTCTGTGAAAAATACTGCATTAGTTTTGAAAGTAATGGATAATACCTCAAAGAGTGCTGGAATCTCCTTTGGAGATTTTTAAACAGAGGCTGGAAGGCCATCTGTCAGGAGTGCTTTGACTGTGTATTCCTGTATGGCTGGGGGTTGGACTGGGTGGCCCTTGTGGTCTCTTCCAACTGTATGATTCTATGATGAAAGAGATGCAAATAAAAGAGATGGTAGGAACAACCATTTTTTTGCATATACAAATGCATAAAAAGGGGCCTTGTATCAATATGCTTTATAGAGAAATGCATATTATTTTGCATATTATTTTCCACCAAAAGTCCAATAGCCTAAAAAAAAGAGTGCTTTGCAGATAACTAAGCAAATGAGAACAAGTGAACACAAGAACATGCAGAAACATATGTGGTGTAGGATATATTTGATTCATTTGCCATTAAGGGTATATGCCATGGATTTAGGGAAGGGGTAGGCAACCTTTCCCCTTTAAGGGCCAAGGGACTTCAGCTCCCAGAAGCTTTAGCCATGTTGGTCAATAGTCCCATGTTGGCCAATAGCTCCTGGGATTCTGGGAGCTGAAGTCCCTTG
Organism: Phrynosoma platyrhinos; assembly: GCA_020142125.1. Classification (NCBI taxonomy): domain Eukaryota; kingdom Metazoa; phylum Chordata; class Lepidosauria; order Squamata; family Phrynosomatidae; genus Phrynosoma; species Phrynosoma platyrhinos. The sequence continues at coordinate 215,875,349 of CM034706.1, forward strand.
GCCCTTAAAGGGGACAGGTTGCCTACCCCTGATTTAGGGTGTTTATATGGATCTCACACTGCTGTTCAGGGCATCCTCTCTGAAAGTGCTAGCGGTGGTTGCTTTTTGGAGTCTGGGTCTTTCAGAGATAAGCTTTTGGGCTGGAATTTATTCTTCATCCAGCAAGGATCACCTTCTTCCTCCTTTTAGTCAGACTGCAGTCTCTCTCACTGAGCTTCCTAGACATAAATTCATTCAACAAATACACAAACTTATATTTTCACTCAATCTCATTGACCTAAATCAGCCTTTTGAAAGTGTTTCTTTTTCAGTGTCTGCAGCTTCAGACTATTTTCCAATTTTTCAGATAATGTCTCTCAGGCAGCTTTGGTTTGACTTAACCTTTTGGTTTAACATTTGCCCAGTGTAAGGCATAGAATGATGTCTAATCTGCTAACTAACATCATATACTCCAAAGTAATACTAATTACAAGGCATATTTTCTAGGGTGTTATACTTGCTACATTGATTACATAAGCAGTGGTGCTATTTATCTAATAAAGTGATAAAATCAAAGGATACAAGAGTAAAAATATGCAAAAGGCATTAAAAAAAGATACAAAGGAATCCAAGAGCATATCTGAGACCAAGTGAGAAAAGGAAATTTTCAGATTTAGCATCATCTCGCATTAAAATACAAGAACTGCCTGTGTAGGTTGCAATGCAAGGGATTTGCCATTCACCCACAATGCAGAGGGCTGTCCTAAAGGTCAGCAGTTGTGTAGGAAGAGCTCTGTCTCCCCCATCATGCCCAGAACAGCAACCAGAATGTTCTCGCTGCCTTCCTCATTCTGACTGTTTTGTATATGTGTGCTAATGCAACCCAAACTTTATATTCCATGGGCACTGAACAGGATCTCTGCTAAAATATCTTTCATTTCTCCAATTAGACAGATTTTAAATAAGAGGAAAATTAGTTGATATGGCATAGATATTGTGTTACAGTGCAGAAACTAAAACAAATCTTAACGCTATTTTTACAGTTTCACCTTAAGGATATATATGCCCATTAGTCAACAACCCTGATGCTGGCCATCATTTTGTTTCCTATATCTGTTGACATATGTTGGTTAGCACTAGAGTTGATGTCAATGTGGATTGCAGCAGTTCAATTGGAATATCATCTGTTCCTGGTTGTTTTTTGATATTTCTCTTATTGCAGTTTCCACCTTCTTTTTACAATTTGGGGTTCATCTTCATATGGCTCACCATTCATTTTTATCATCTCTTTTATATAGTTCTTCTGTGTATCATATCCAAAGTCTTTTTATTCCCTCCTGGTCTTGAATTATGGTATTTTTATTGTCATAGAGCATCCCAGTCCTTGGTTTGAATTTTCCTTTGATCTCCCAATCTTATGAAATAGATCTCTTGTTCTTCTCTTTTTGTTGTTGTCTTCTATTTCTCTGCATTGGCCACTGCAGTAATTTTCTTTATCTTGTATTATATTTGTATTATGCTCTTTATTATGTATTACAAATCAATAAAGAGAGGTAGAGGTTTTGTCATCCTCATACTGTAGGTGGTGACTATGATGTTTTGCAGTTTGTATAAATATTATTTTGTATATATTACATGAATTACACCGAGGTATTGTGTTTTATGATGTTGTATAAATGGACATGTGAGCATGTAAGATGGTGTATGATCTGTTATGGTAGTATGGGAGAATGTGTTTGGAACATTGGAGAAGATTGGTGATTGACTGAGAGTATGAAAGGGAACATTTGAAAGGTAAGTAAAAGCACAGATAAAGAAAAACCTGCCATCAGCCTGACAAGTGAGGCAAACAGTGAGGAAAGGACAACAACCTGCATGGTTGTCTAGCCACTTGTGTAACAGAGATGCTGCAGTTCATGCGTCCATTGCCATCTCCTGCTTTAATGTTATTAGGGAGGGTGATTTTGTCAGGTGGAAAGGGGGATACATTTGCTAGCCTACAATAAATAAATAATTATCCAGCTATATAAGCAAGGCTGCCGAAGAAATACTACTCATTCTATACTTCACTTATTTTAGAAAGATAAAACTGATAGATATAAGCTAATAGATTTAAGATATAAAATTCTTCATTAGAAGTTCTACCAATGCCTCCTTAAGGATGGTGGGAACTACACTGTCCTCCAGTGAAGCATTAACCACCTCTGAAGTTCATATAAACAGCTCAGCCCCAGTAGTTTTTTACCAGCCAGGAAAGACAAGGTTCCAAGGAGCAAGTGGCAGATTTCAGTCCATCAAGCATCTTGTCACTTAACTCTGGATGCACAGGTGGAAAAGAACTATAGCAACATCACTGAATAATAAAGTGCCATGGGCATTCCTGATTTTGTCAATGCTATGGAATCTGAGTCAGATACAACAAAGAGCATCTGTGTTAATCTGTTGCACCAAAACCATAGTATCCTGTGGCCTCAGAAAGACTAGCAAATTATTATAGCATGAGATTTCTGTAGACTATTAAAAACTGAACTAAAATGTGCTCATTTTCTTTTCGGAAAAGCTAGTTAGAATTCTCTTTTGAGATGCACATTCAACAGCAAAACCATGAGTTATAGTAAACATAACAGATTCTGTAAAGAAAAGTTATTTTCAAGTGGGTGTGTTGCATCAGCAAATATTTTCCTTTTGCCGAATTACTTCCCTCACTGCTTCAATTTGAGCATGCTGCTTAGTTGCCACAATACATCCTGAGAATTGACATCTACCTGGTCTTAATATATCTATGAAGGAAACAGGACTGGGACTACATACTTCACAATGCACTGTGGCTGGCCTGACTCAAAGAATGTTGAAAAAATCCCATTCAGATGGAATGAATGTTCTCCTTTTTTAAAAGATCTAATTCATACTGAACATTGTCATAATATATGGGAGAGAGTGAGAGACAGTGAGATATTTTTGTTTGCTAAGCCATACTGCCCCTAAAACTAAAGCAAAGGCAAATATTTCAGAGAGGAAGGATTAGGGATGGGGATGGAGAATGGTGAGAAATGGCTCCCTGAAATGGGAGAGATGAATGAAGGTTACATTGGCAGAGATGTAAGGCAGCATTTTAATGATGCTAATTTTCATGCCTGGCCATTTTTCTCATACCGACTAAGCACCTTGGTTTGGCTGTGCCGCCTGCCCTTCCGCCCCATTCATTACACCCCACCGTGGCACCAAGGAGACACCAGCACCAATTTACTTGATAAATTCTGCTGCTTGTTATTTGAGGGATCGGACAGGCATCGCGCTTTCGGGAGATTAATTTTTGATTTATCATCGGCAAAGATGATTTATTTGGATCTTTCCCCAGGGCAAAGGCAGGGCTGTAAATATTTTAAATGCTGTTAGCTGGTGACAAGAAACATTGCTGGATGGGAAGCAGGGCAGATGGGAATTTGAAATCATAGCAGCCTTTCCACTAAATTACTTAAAGGCAACTCTGAACATTTGCTAGTCTCTTTAAAGTGGGGACTAAGAAATAGGGGGGAAAGGGGAAACATATTAAATTGTTATCTTATTAACTGAGACAACATCCCCTGCTTTCTCGATGGAGTCCATTTGCTTCCAGTCCTGCCACTGATTGCACTGCATTACATTTCAAAGCCTGCTGTGGAACTGCTGAGGGAATAATAAAATCTCCCCTAGAGAGAGGAAGGAGATTAGTATAAAAATCTTCATACACTTCTCCTTGGCACCACATTGTGAAGATAACCATATATGAAAACCTGGCTGTTTGTGCAGATCCTAACCTTAACTTTGTTTCCCATCCAAAATTAAAACCAATGAAGAGTCTGGTAGCACTTTAAAAAGCTACCAAGTTTATTTGACGTAAACTTTTGTGAATTCCAGACATTCCACTTCTTTAGATGCATCTAATGATGTGGACTGCATTTGATCATTCAGGCCAGAGCCCATAAAAGATTGTACAAAGTAAATTTGGTTCATCTTTGAGTTGCCACAAGACTCTTTGTTGTTTTGACTTCAGCTGAATAACATGACAAACCCTATATAAACCTATAATTAAAGCTACATCCAACAAAACTCAGTAACTGACATCCTACATCATGCTTTCAGGTACAATTGAAACCAAAAAACAAACTGGAAATTCTTGATATTTTCAGGCAGTCTGCTTGAACTCTCAGTTGCACTGTCAGAATTGGTACTGTCAAAACTGACACCTTTGTAAAACTGGGCTTCGTCTATTTTCACACATATATCTGATAAACACTGCCCTTTAACTACTTAAGAAACACTAAATGCACCTAGTTTCCCTATTTTTCCAACAGCATCTTATCAGTTTTCAAAACTGCACATTTTTTCCAAATGCAATTTTGTGTCCAATTGCACACTTAAAAAAAAAAAAAAACCTCTCAGCACATGCAAATCTGTATATTCTTAGGACTTCTTTTTGGATGATATACAAGTAGCCATCCCAACACGGGGTCTCAAAAATGTCAAAAGTGGGGAGAACAACAAAAAAATTGCAAAAGAGTTATTTTCCAGCTGGGGGGGGGGGGGGAATAAGCAAAGTGCCCTGGGGAAAAATTATGTTTCAAGGACATTATACCTTGTATTGTAGGGTCTGGAACAGTCACACAAGAGGCTACATTCATGAACAATCTCATACTTCACTGAAGATTTCACTTGAGTCACAAGTGTGCCAGAGAAAGCAAAGCAGCAAAAATGGCCTGAAGAGCTATAAGGAATGGAGTACCACCTGCTCATGAAAGTAATGGGTTCAACATTTACAATTCACAGATCATCACATTTGCAGCCACTGAATCTACAGGTCAAAAGTTTGTATGCTTTTCTTACAGTGTATTTGATGCTAATAAAGGTATTAGCCATTATTATTATTATTATTATTATTATTATTATTATTATTATTAATGGCCATAGACCGACAGGGCTACTTTTATTTTATGTTCACATCGAAAATAGGGATGAAATTCATAAAGCTCTGCAAACGTTAGTGGACTTTAGTTTTCATCAGCCCTAGCTAGCATAGGCAAAGCAGGAACATCTACCCACCCAGAAGTTCCACCAAGATTAAAATATACAAGTGAGGGCTCAGCATGCTATGAACACTATACTCTGTACTTCAGAAACAGCCATTCCAAGTGACTCAGGCAAAACAAGTTACATGCTGTTTGCTTCTTTGTTTAAAGCCTTTTTACCTGTTTTTTAGCTGAAAGGGCTCCCAGAGTGGCTTACATAAACTAGCAGCAGGTCAGTCCCTGGCCTCAGGCTTGCAATCTAAGATATGACATACAAGGAAAGCGGAATGGAGAGGGGAGAAAGGAAGTTCAAGCACCAGTGGCTACAGTTCTTAGAAGGAAAGGTCAAGCATCTACCTCCTCCAATTAGCTAGCCACACATGCTTTACCACACTTATGGAGCCATTCCCCTGCTAGCACATAGGCAGGGGTGAACAAAGAGCATCTGTGTGACCTCCTTGCCTCCACAGCTGCTTTTGTGATCCATGATCACCCTGTAAGGGTGAACTGCCTCTCCTGGAAGCCTTCAGGAAAGCAATTTGCTTTTAAAAATGTGTTTTACAGTATCCAGCATCACTGATATTTTTAAAAATAAATAAATAAATAACTGAAGCAGACTTCCAGCTATTTCTGGTTTTTGTTGTTTGCTTATGGCCCCCAGTGGATCCTGGGAGTCCAATTTAGGCCACTGGACCCACTGCAGCACCCCACTACAAGCTAAAGTGGGAACAGAGACATTTGCTTGCATGTTTCCCAGACCTCAACATATCAGGCATGAAAGTCTGTAGGACTGTGTCATTTCACTCAGTTAAATATAGTTACAATGCTTCTGTGATTGAGAACTGGTAAGGCCATATTTCTGATCACAGCAGCTTTGTAACTGCCTTCAATTGAAGGTGATTACAAAGATCTGTAGAGAAACTGGGATACTGGTGGGTATGGTGACATGCAAAGGTGAAGCTTAGATGTGTAGCCTTACATATGACTAGGCCTGTGATGACAAACCTACGGCACGCATGCCAAAGATGGCATGCAAAAACATGGCACGCAAAGACATTTTCCCCAGCACACAGAGGGCAGGAAGGAGGACAAAGAAGCACACATCTGTTCCTCCTCCTTCCAGACCCCCTCCAGCCTTCAGCAGCCTCTCCAGAGGCAGAGGCATGCCACATCTGTTCCTCTTCTTCCCCCCTCACCCCATCCAGGGCTTCAACTATCTTTGAAGAGACAGCTGAAGGCCCAGGAGGGTGGGAGGAAGAAGTCCCATCCTGGAAGTCCTACCCCCAGATAGTGAAAGTTCCACCCTGGCACTGGATAACACCCGATGCCAAATGGTCTTTTAGTTTGGGCAACTGGCCCCTAAAAGGTTCTCCATCACTGGATTAGGCAATGCCTGTATAGGGCTTAGGTAACCTAAAGTCTGTACAGTCGTACCTAGGGCTGTAAGACATTTTGGCATTAAAGGCAAAAGATAAGATGATGACACTGACTACCTTATTTTTCAATCAGAAGCTGATGAATTACTGCAAAGAGAGACAGGAAACAAAGAGACAAACACAAGGCTTGGTTGAATTAGGGTCCCAATTTATTATCTCCAGTGAAAACAACCAGTAGAGAGGAACTGTTGTGCATTGGCAACCTGCCCCAAGGTAAAAATAAGTCTAAAGACTGACAGATTAGAGTGAATAATACCAGTTTAGGGAAAGGAGTGTATCCACACTACAGAAATAATCCAGTTTGACACCACTTTAACTACTATGGCTCAATGCTATAGAATTCTGGGAACTGTAGTTTTGTGAAATATTTAGCCTTCCCTGTCAAAGAGCTCTGATGCCACAACAAACTATAATTCCTGTAGCCACAGAGAATAACAAGACTTTGAAGGTTAAAGAACAAATAAAAGTTCCACTGGGGCTTAAGCCCAATTAGTATATTCTATGAGATGGAAACCCAGGCATCAGGTTTAGAAGGATATTCACAAGTCCAGTCCTCCAACATTTTGCTAAACATAAAATCAGATGGAGAATCTGCAACCCCACATATTTAGAACAAAATGCCAGGGCTAAAAGATTACCTCTGATGGTCCTAGACTCCTAACAACATTGACCAAATGATGTAAGTGGACACAGAATTGAAGGAGGTGGAATAGGTCAGAGTTGCTACAATCCTTTCACTTCTCTAAAAGCAAACAGTTCCCTACACTACTCATCATAAGAAGCCCATGTTGAAGATGCTAAAGAAAGCAAGATACTCCCTTTATGCCTCTTCTCTCCACTGTCCTAGAGCATCTGAGTAATTGGATTTGGGGAAGCTCTCACAAAAAAGCCA
>CM034706.1:215903074-215920461 GCA_020142125.1 Phrynosoma platyrhinos
ATATTTAAACAAATAAAACTTATTCCAATTTGATTTCTTTTTCCATCCCAAAACAATCACTGCATGGGCAGCTCTTAGAATTTGTTTTATTACATATTTTTGTTTACTATTTAATCCTAATTCTCCTAAATTAAGAGTTAAACAATTTTCTTTGCTTAATTGTATCTCTATCCCTATTACTGTATTTATCTGTTCTTTAGCTTCTATCCAAAATTCTTGAACATCACATTCTGCCTAATAAGAAGGCCAGCTCTTTTGCTTTGTTACCAGAACATAATGCCTTTGGGAAAAGGTGTATAAATTAATTTTTAGTTATATATCTCAACTTAGATCTGTGGAAAAGAAAGCCAAAAATCATTGTTTTTCTCTTTTCTGTTTCTTGTTGTTTTGTAGTTTCTCTTTCTCTTTTCTTTTTTTAATCTTTCTCTTTTCTTTCTCTTCTCCCTTTCTTTTTGCTTTATATATGTGTGTATTGATAGCTTTTACTTGTTTTGTGTGTATTTGCAGCTATTAATGTATTCTATGTGTATTTATCTTTAATATTTTGGATTAAATATTGGGGGAAATTTCCCCAAATTAACAATTGTCTCAACCTATACAAACCAAAAAGTTCTAGTAATTTTTATTTCCACCAAAAGGAGGATCTTTATAAAGCTAATAGCTCTTAACTGTCCAAGCAAGACCATGCCACCCCCAAATACTTGGAACTGCAACAGGAATAGGTAACAATTATCCTCCTCAGCTATTTTGAGGGAAGTGGGTGGGGTGGGATAGAGTAGCATCATCATTTCTCCTAAGCAAAACATTCGAGTGTTTTAGCCCTGTGAGTCATGGATTCACTGCATGTGATGCACCAGGGGTTCCATAATTGCAGATCTGTGAGTGATGACCTCACACCACTCTTGTATTCATGGGATGAAAACCACATGAATGCATACCATGTGAATTACATCTTTATTAGTGATATTTAGCTTCCAGTTAATATATGATTGATTACTGTTTTGCAGCTGTTTTTCTTACTAGTTATAATAATGGAGAGAAGGAAGCTGTGCCTTGCCCAAGTGAGTTAGCCTATCCTCACTTTGTATTTGTTGCTTGTCTCCTTGTGTATGCATCAGTTGCCCTTATGCATTAATGATTTGTGTGCACATCACAGCTTTATGATCTGTTATTCTCTGTAATGTTTCATTAAGGGTTTGTAGCAGAAGTTCCCAGTGGGTGGGTTATAGTGACTGAATGGTAGTGTTGGGGTGGCCTTTTCCTCAATGCACAGTCTGATCCATTCAGAAATAATGTCTTCCTTTCCAAAGATGCTCTCCCTTTACATTTCTTTTCTTCTTTTATTTTCTCCAGCTTGCAGGGTGCTTTGAATTTTCTAGTGGTAACACAGTGGCAGGAACCATGGAGACAAGAGGAAGGTGTCTGCAGCTCCTTTTCTGCTTAACAAAATCTTGATCTGTGCCTGAACCTTTCAGCAGTGGAAGAGCTGTGCAAACTGAAATGCATCAAGTTTTGCTTCTAGTGCTATTTGTTTGTTTATTTATTTATTTATTTTAGAGTGCCTCAGTCTGTGTGCAGCTGACATAAAGTTCAGCTGACATTGCTGTTGTCATGTTGACATTTTAGTCATTCCTAGGGTCACCTTGACACAGCAGCAGAGGCTGGAATCATAAGGTCCTAAAGGTGTTGCTGGACTGAAACTCCCATTAGCCCGACATCATAGCCAATAGTGAGGAATGCTTGCAGCTACACTCCATCAGTGTTTGGAGATCCATCTGGTCCCCATTCCTGTTCATACAACCCAAAACTTCATCTGAGGGGGGAAAACATGCCAATAAGAATTGTTCACAGGCTGGTAAACCTGTATCAAGGCTCAGAAAGGGTGTCTGTGATTTTGGCCTATGAATATGAATAGATATGATCCACCTTTGAGTCACACCTAATTCTCATTTGTCACTTGACTTCCCATTATTCCTGTGTTTTGCCCATCCAGAAGATTGTGTGCGCTCTGGAAAAAGGACGAGAACATTTTGGTGTATATATATTTAATTATGCTGATCTTTGCATAATAAAAGAGAAAATGCTCCACCAAAAAATTAACCTCACCCCAGGACAGTGACATTTTGTTGGGGGTGATCTTTGGTTGGGATGTTTGCTTGTCCATGAAAGTTGGTCAGTGTTGGGGAGATTTTGCACATATTCAATACCACATTTCTGTAGTAGTAGAAATTTCAGTTGTGATAAATGTGACTTATAGCAGGATCTATTTAAAAATGGTGGCAGTGAATGGGTTATTTGTGACTTTTTGATAAACCAGACTGTCTTTTTCCATTTGCTCTGTGGGTGTTCTCAGAAATAAAGTGATAATATACACCTGTTTTGTGCAGGCACATTGTGAAACCAAATTGCAGTAAAAAAATGGCTCAAAAAAGAATGTGATACCTCACTTTTATGCTAGAGGTGAGAAATTTTTCTTTATGGTGGTTGGAGAATCCTCATCAGATTGCTGTGCTGTGGCACATCTTACTAAATATGAGGAACCCCCCCATCTCACTATACATTCTGACTAATATATTCCATTTGATAAATTAAAGGATTTTACTATTGTTTTGGTTTGTTTGAGGTAATGTTTTTCAAGTCTTGGAAATTTGACTCTAAAAATTGATATGTCACACATTTAAAAATGAATTTTATGATTAACATATTCTCAGTTACTGGTAAGTAAACATAACACATTGTTACATTCTAAAATATGCAGACAATACCATACTAGTAGCAGAAAACCTCATAGACCTGGAACAACTACTAAAGAAGATCAAGGAAGAAAGTGGAAAGGCCAGATAACTGCTGAACATAAAGAAAAGAAAAATAATGACCACAAAAGATCTACACAAATGCAACCTAGACAATGAAGAAATTGAAACAGTAAAAGAATTCCTGTACCTTGGATCAAACATTGTTCAGAATGGGGACTGCAATCAAGAAATCATAAGAAAAATATGAATGTGGAGGGCAGCTATGAAAGAGCTAGAAAAGATCCTAAAGAGTAAAGCTATACAGCTGAGCAAAAAAGTTAGAACTATACAAGCCATTGTATTCCCCATCACCAAGCAAATTCTGTACAGTGAAGAAAGTGGATAAGAAGAAAATTTATTTGTGATGTGGTGTTGGAGAAACGTGCTGAAGATGTTGTAGACCGTCAATAAGACAAACAAATGGATCCTAGAAAAGATCAAGCCTGATGATTAAATTGAGGCTTTCATATTTTGGCCACATCAGGAAAAGGCACAACTCATTGGAAAAGGCAATATTGCTAGAAAAAGTGGAGGGCGAAACAAAGGACCACAAGTGTTTAAGAGTAAGAGTGTGCATCTCTCACAAGAGAGGGAGAGTACATGCAAGATGGATGTGCTCTGTTATGGATGTCACAGGTATGAATTTGTAGGACCTAAGCAGAGTGGTGGAAGATAAGGAGTTTTGGAAGTGTCTCCTCTACAGGGTCACCATGAGGTTGGGACCAACTTGAAGGCAGTTAACAATAACAAAATAGCAACAGCCATAGCCCTTACATTTCTATAGCACTTTATAGTGCTAACCATGCACTAAGCAGTTTACAATGTGTTAGCCAATTGCCCCCAACAAGCTGGGTACTAATATTACCAACCTACAAAAGGATGGAACTCACAATGTTTTGGCTGCAGTACCAGCATTTAACCACTGTGCCACCAGGGCTCCTTCTATGCATTATTACCAGTGTTGTTGGGTTTTTTAAATTTTCTAATAATAATAATAATAATAATAATAATAATAATAATAATACTTTTTATTTAATATCCCGCCCCTCTGAGATCAATAGGGGCGGCTTACATAATAAAATCATAATACAATATTTAAAAACTATTTCCCCCCCCACCCCTAAAAAAGTTATTAAATCCAAACAATTTAAGAACACAAATTAAAAAGAGGATATGTACCTCAATATAAAACATCAACAACAATAATAATAATACCACAAAGAAGAAAGAAAATGCTGGCGTCAGAGTACAGAGTCTCACTCTCAAGAAAGCCAGGTCATAATAGGGGAGGGAACATCTCCAGAATATATTAGGGCCTTGAGCCAGTGGTTATTCCGGGAAGGCCTGCCAGAAGAGATCTGTCTTGACAGCTTTTTTAAAGCTGTCAAGTGATGTCAATTGGTGGATCTCCCCTGGCAGGCCATTCCATAGTTTGGGGGTGACAACGGGAAAGGCCCTCTGGGAGGTAGTCACCAGCCTCGTTTTTTGAGGCTGTAACAAATTCCTCCCAGAAGACCGGAGCGTGCGGGGAGGATTATATGGGAGGAGGCGGTCCTTAAGATAGCCTGGACCCAAGCCATCAATCCACAATTTTCAACCAAAAAAGCCTCTATGAATACCAAAAAATGACAGTTCTCCCAAAGAAACTTTTTTGCAATAGAGAGTAAAGGTTGCTCATTATGACCAGAATTTACTAATGCAGTTATGAACAGATAAAAACCTCAATTTTGTAATTACATTGTCTCTCCTGGCCTGACTCCCCAAATCTCACCTTACCAGGCAGCAGGCAGCTGTTAAAATTGGTGGAGATCTGTTCCTCTATGGATCTGACTGATGTTACCACCCTCTCCCATGAGTGATCTCCAGTACAACTGGCAGAAGCAGGAACCCTGTTGCAATTTCCCTTCCCTTCAGAGTTTGCTCATGAAAGGGAGGTCAGAACATCAATCCACTGCTTCCCAATTATCTGTGAAACAGACCCCTATGAATCACTATGGCTGCTGCTTAGTAAGTGAGGATTGGGAAACTTTTGTAGTCTAAACTGGGAACTATATAGGGATTGTGATTATGAACTAGTCACAAACACACAACTCAAAGGAGATTATCATATGCCTCTTTTTGTCCAATCCAGGTACAAGTTTAAACTGGTTAAAATGGATCTTATTGCATGCCTCTGTGCCGAACTCGGAACCATCACATACCCGGTCCAGACTCCTAGCAGACTCCTGGTGTACTTTGCAAAGAATGGGAAAGTATTGTTCTTTGCAAAGTCCACCAGGAGTCCAGGTCCAGTATGTGATGGTTCAGAGTTGAGCACAGAGGCATGCAATAAAATCCATTTTAACCAGAGGCATGCAATAATTACTAGTGCCTTAGTGAATTCTGACCTATGCAAATACTGTAGTATTTCTGGAATTCTTCTTAACATGTTAAAAATCAATGACCCTTATATTCTAAACTTTTACATACAGGCACTGGTTTTGTTTCACTGCCAGGGTAGTTAAAAGGGTCTCAGATTGGATTATTTCAGCAGTGTGTTTTGGACCTAAGGTAGCCTATTGGAACCTATGAGTGTTAAATGTTTCCTAAGTGTAGCAAGTTAGCCAGTAACATGGAGCACTCTAGCCAGTTATATGACAAGATTGTTTCTTGCTTGGCTTAACTCAAGATTAATTTGGAGCTACAGGCTTCCTTTCTAAGACAGCAGTCTGCAATCAGTTAATCACAAAAGTATTCTGAAGTTTATTACTGGAAAGTAATCTAAGACTTTATCTGCTACTGGTGTCCAGCAAGGAAACCTATAACATGGAATCATTGTGTTGCAGTTCTTCCATCTTTCCCTGGACAAGTTGATTGCATCTAGCTCTTTTACTACTTTGATTATCTACCCTTGGAAAGATATATTGGAGGAAGCTCAGTGCCAAGAAAAGGCAGAGTAGAGGACTGAATCCAAGGGGTTCCCCCATACTGGTTGTTGTCCTACATTACTAACAACTGAAGTGAGATCCTCCCCATAATTCTAGCCTAGTGATAAATATGTCAGGTATACTAAGAATATGAGAATCGATTCTCTTCACAGGATCAACAAAGCAATTTGCTGTCTGGGTCTTGTTCTGCAGTGAATAACAAACAGCAATAATAGAAGCATGGGCAGTTTAACACACCTCACACAATCTAGAATTTAGAAATTGTTAAGGGCTAGTCATTAACAATATAGAATTATAGGGGAGAAAACGAGAAAAGATAAGAAACAAAATAAAGCCCAGGACCTGATTGTCAGCATCCTCTCTAGCAGTTTCCAATCCATCAAGGGCTCTTCAGGCTCCAGAGCTCTGCCATCAAACAACAGCCACTAATTCAATGAGGTGTGAAAGCGCCTATTTGTGCAAAGGGAAGGGAAATGGCATGCTTTGCTCAGAGACAATCGGCTGCCACTTCTAATCAGTTCCGAGGCCATGAATACCAGGGCAGATGCTGATAAAAGGTTATATCAGGTGCAACCATGCCTGCTACAGTCCATTCAGTGTCCATACTAGAAAGAAGCAGGATGGCTTTGAAACAAATTGGGTGGTTTCAGAGGGAGAGGGAGAGGGAGGGAAGAGGGAAGGGAAAAAGAAGAGTAGCCCATCCCAATTATGTCCTAAAAAGAGATGAAATGGCATCCTTCCCATTCTATTGTGATGCACTGAATACTGCCACAATCCCAGAGCTAGAAAATGTTATCTTTGGGACTAACTCCAAGAATCCCCCATGGACAGTTATAGTCCAAAGAAATAACCTTTCCAAGTCTTTTTTATTTGTTGTTTTGCTTTAACACGCTAGAAATATTGCAGCAGTTGTAAAACATGGATTGGTGGGTGGAGGAGAGAAAGAGAGAAATGACATCCAACATCCTATTAGTGACAAATGCATGTATATGGTATTTTTAATGGGATGCAAGAGGCTGTTGTCTAGCCTCTTGACTCTACCAAAAACACCACCTCCAGGGACCATCATCCCTGGGGTGAGATTGAGTAGCATGGTGGTCTGTCATTCCTCTGCACTTAAGAAACAGAGAGGCAGTGCAACAACTTTGTCATCACTTTCTGCCATATGTGTCTTGCAAACTGTAGAGGGATAAGAACCAGTGACAGCCAACCAGTCACAGCCCCACAGGGCTTGTCTGTAGTCTGTGTATGCATAGAACTACAAGCATGGATCCCTCACACTTAGTGCTTGCCATCTAGGATCCTGATACTAATGGCATGTTTCACAGATGAAGTTGTACGCTGAGCCATCTAGAGGAGGGCTCTGTGATGACACTACATCCAGAGTTTAAAATTACCTAACCTAACCACTGGACATAAATACCTGGAGAGTGGGGAGATGAATGGCACATGAGGTATTGCCAGCCAAGAAATGAATGACTTCCACCCCATAATAGGCACACATTCCAGTGGGACACACTCACTGGCAATGGTGGTTGTAGTAAAAAAAAAATAACTCTTCTAATTCTCAACTACATGTAGCCCTTGTCAAATATCTTGTTCTACATAGATGGTAACAGGCCACACTAGGCATGGAAAAGTAATGTGTCAATTTGTGTATTTCCCAATGAAAATATCCATTTTGTTCTGAGACATAAATTTCAAAGGCTTGTAATACATTTTTGTGAAGAAAAATGCTATGCAACACCATGCATACATTAAAAAAGTATGCACAACTAGAATTCATGCTTGTCTCAAAAACAGGCACAAATATGCTTTAGTCAATGTGGGAAATAGAGTCAAATGTATCTGTAGAAAAAAACCATATAAAATGTGTATATTTTGAATGATAGGCACAAAAATATTCACAAATTGCATTTAAGAAAAAGGAAAGTGTGTAATCTAATACAGATCTTGGACAGGACAAAAATGCCAATGAAATTCTGAGAAACCCAATAAAAAGAAGACTTGTATATTTTCACATTCCACATCAGGTTTGGAGCACATACTGCTTTTCACAATGTTCAGGATTCAATGACAACCTGAAAACAGGGGAAGATCCTCTGCAAACATGAATCCTAAATGGGTTCTGTTAATTCCATCACTGTACAGCAGCTGATGTATTTTAGGAGGCATAAAATGACATTTGATTGTGGAAGAGATGGCTCTGGGAGGTCACCAACTTCTTTACAGTTCTGCACTTTGGGTGAAGTACATTTGATTAGTTGCCAGAAACATTCCTTAACTGAAGCAGCAGGTTAAAAAAAAATCTGGATGAGAACAGTGTATGTTTGAGTGCAGAGTGGCCCTGAAAGGGTCCTTTTGTTTTGTAATAAAATTGTATGGTGAAAAAAAAATGGAACCATCCACCACACTTTTTGTTGTTGTAACTCTAATATTACCAGGAATCCTGAGATCTGGTTAGAAGTATGAAATTCTGGCTTGACTGGTCTGCAACTATAACCTGGTTTCAGGATTGTATGAAGTACAATGTTAGCAATTGAGAAAGCAAAACCCTATAAATATTATCATTTTTCTAGGTGGTCATCACCCCTTGTATTTAGACATTTGGCATCAGTTACACAGGACTGGCCTACAGTATGCATAGTTGCACTGGATTATAGAAAGTTGTTGATGGCTCATGTTTTGACCTTGGGGGAACCTCACCCCATCCCACCTCATCCCACTATTTTGAGTAACTCAACAAAGCCATAGGATACTCTCCTGCTGGTTTTTGTAGCTATTCCTTTAACATAAATTGGGTCTGTGATTTGCTGACTGTGTGTTTTCCATTTCTCCCTATGCACATAGGGAAATGGTACAGCTTTCCCTTGCTGACCATAAAGATACTCCCAACACACACAGTCAGACATCCTGACACAGACAGCAAAAAATGATTACGGTAGATGCTGCAGTTTCAATTTTTTTCCAGCCTGCTCCCACTTCTCCTTAAGAACGAGGATTTTAGAAAGAACAGGCTTTGAAATGCTGGCAGTATTTTCTTTCAAGAAGGGCTTTCTTCAATCCTAGCTGCTCCACTTCATTGCTTTCTGTGTAGTCCCTCCCAAACCTGCTGCCTTTTAAAGACCAGTTCAATTTGTCTGAGCTTTGAACATCTCTGCTTGTTAAAGAGATTGGCCCTGGAACTGGCATCTAGCAGATGCTCTTGCATTTACTGCAGCTAAGATTATGTTCCATAGTGCCAGACACAGCAATAAGCAAAGAAGTTCTGCAGTTAAAGTGGCATCACAACAAAAAAGGGATTATTCTCCCTTCACTTGAGGTTTTTTGGGGCTTGTCAGGGTTAAGACTCATGTAGCCTCCAAATGCTGCTGCATGAATGGCAGCTCCCAACACACTTCACTAGTGTGATATGCTGATTGGTGCAATCCAGCAACATTTGGGGGGCTTTCATTCCCATCCTGGGCTATGCCCAACATTAGCCCTACTTATTCAGTGAAGTATATCCAATTAATAAATGGATTTTATTAGTTACAAGTTTATTTTAGTGGATCAACACTCCAGCATTAGCTAAAATATACCAACAAATATAGAAAACAAAATGGTGGCCAATAGGCTGGAAACATTGAATATGCATACCCATCCAAAGGGAGGGGGGGAGGACACACAATAGACTGCAGCAACTATAGGACAATAGCATTAATTTCCCACACAAGCAAAATTATGCTTAAAATTCTGTTACATGGGGTCCAATTATATATAGAGAGAGAAATCGCAGAGGCCCAAGCATGGTTAAAGGAAGACAGAGGCACTTGGGGCCACATAGCAAACATATAATGGATAATAGAGCACACCAAGGAATTTCAAAAGAAAATCAACATGTGCTTTATAGACTATAGCAAAGCTTTGACTGCATAGATGATAAAAAGCAATAGAACGCTATCTAACCAGAGCAGTGGAAGATGGGGCATGGGGGCTTGTAGATGTCTCATCCACAGGGTCACTATGACTTGGGGTTGACTCAAAGGCAGCTAACAACAACACTGGGTAAGATTACTGCTAGAATTGTTTTTCCTCAGTCAGGTCATGTCTACTTCACTTTGAAGAATTATGAGAGGTGCATTCCAACATAGTGCTCATTGTCCATAGGGATATGGTTGGTTATATGTGTGTAGTTTTTCCCCCTTCTTTTTAATGGCCTTGAGAAAAAATCTAAATGTTAGTACAGCTGCTCTTTCTGTTTCCAGCCCGTAAGCCAACCTAGTTCCCATCTTAGGTCCATACCACATCAAGTCCAATTTCAAGATATTTGTGTACCTGATATTTCTGCACACTACAGTAGCAGCTGAATCTTGTTTCAATATTGCCAATGGGACAGTGTCTTTCACTAACGACATAACATTATTTTAGGATGTGAAAAATAACAAAGGGCCCACAGTAGTCTTCAAATACCTAATTGCCCTCCTGACCCCCAGCATCTGCCTAATGATAGGGGCAGTCCCAATGCTTTATGGGGGAAACACACTAATTAACTCATGAAGTTATTAACCCACTCTATTTTTCTACTGATGTGGCTTAATACCCTAGGTTTCCTAATTAACACTGAAGTTAAAGCCATGCCTTAGTGCATTAATTGATTTAAAAAAAAAACATTAGAATTAGTTAGAGTGGGTGGCCCTTCATTTGTCAAATATAGCAAGACATGAAGGCCCAAGTTGAGGAAGAAATGATCATATTACTCTGTTGCAAGACAGCAGAACCCAGCACAAGAAGAGGTGGGAAGCAATTGAAAAGCTGGAATCTGGGAGCAATTGAAGGAGGAAAGGTAGGGAGGAAAATGAGACCTAGTATGAAATTGATAGTGGTGACAGACTGGTTCACTCAACCCTCAAGGAGCACTGACCTTTTAGGCCTGAAAAGTATCCAGCACTTTAACCATGAAAAGTGGATGTTCCCCCCCCCCCCAGAGAGAGAGAGGGGAGACCTATCTATCCTTTGGGAGAGTATGAATTTCAACTCTCTTGAATTCTTCTCTTCTACTGATTTGATTCTAGTTCCTACAGTATATTATTGTAGATGATACAATATTGTATATTAGTATTTTTGGTGCGCTGCAATTTATCTATACACATGTACTTCTCCTGTCCCTTCCTATGACCACAGTTGCATGGGCATCTTGACACCCTTCATTTATTATCCCTGTATACTAAATGACTTCCATCTTGTCTCATTTAGAGCTAGCCCTACTGAAAGGAAGAATAAGGTTGCCATTTCACAGCAAAGTGTGTGGATGTCATGAAAGGGCAACAAAGTGTTACTTTGTTATTCTTACATTTTAAGACCCAGTGATGGGGAGAGGCCCTTCTGAAATTTGTTGTTTCATGTGCCAAAGTTATTTCACTGGCTTTGCATAATGCACACCTTGGTTTGGGAGAGGGGTTCCAGGCAGGAAAATGCCCTATTCTACATATGTAAAATTTGATAGTCTTATTCATGGCAGAAATTCACACACAGCAGTGAAATGCCTTTATTTTTCAAACTAACTCTTAAAAAGTCATAGGGTTTACCAACACTGGCAAAATTGAATAAGTGGGAATTAAAGGAAAGACTTTTCACGGTCCTTCAAAACATGTGTTGAGAAAAGCAAATGAAGTTAATACCTTACTTTTAGTGACTTGAGGATTAGGGAGGCCTGATTCAGGCTACATTTTTAAGGTGTACGGTATATGAAACATAAATGAATTTCATGTTTAGACTTGGGCCCCATCTCCAAAATATCTCATTATGTATATGTAAATATTTCAAAACTGGGGAAAATCCAAAACCCAAAATACTTCTGGTCTCAAGCATTTCAGATAAGGGAAATTCAATCTGTATTGCTGTTTCCTGGAATATAATTCTGTAAGCTTGCTATCACAGAAATCTTTGAGTCAGTGTAATTTCTAAATAGATATTCCTTGTCTCAGTGGTTACCACTGACCCAGCAAATGGTCAGGGATTCTGAGAGCTGTAATCCAACAATATCCAGGTACCCAGGTTTTAAAACCACTGTATTAGCTGCGAGTATATCAAAATGGTAAATAAAAATTGTTTTTTTTTCTCTCATTGAATCTCAAACAACCATTATTGAAGCAAGTCTCTGCCATCTACAGACCAAAATCAATAGTGTTTGTAATAATAAATAAATGCAAAAATATGACTTTTTAAAATCTGCATGTGGTAATAACTTGGCTTCAGCTTGGGTTTTCTTTAAACATTGGAGCTTATCGCATGGCTTTTAAAATTGGCTTAGCTCTCCTGGCTTAAATTTTAATTCGGCTGGCATCCGGACCCTATTGCAGCGATTTTGCCACCAAATCTGCCACCCGGGTCCATCTCTGCTCCCAAGGGCACTCAACGCACCTCTTTTTGAAGCTGGGAGTTTTCTAGCTTAAGAAAATAGCAACCAGAGTGCCCTTGGGAGTGGGGATGGATCCAGGATGGACCCAGGCAGCAGATTCAGTGGCAAAATCACTGCAGTAGGTCTGGATGCCATCTGAATTAAAATTTAAGCTGTGAGAGGTAAGCAGATTTTAAAAGCCATGCGATAAGCTCCTCTATTTCTCCCATAAATTTGGATTTGATATAAGGATGTGAGTGATATTCATAAAAAATTATTCTCAATAAGACAGAACATCACCATAGTGTTGAGATATTCTACTGAGAAACTGACTTCTTGTGAAAAAACAGAATAAGAAGCCTATGCACAAAATTAGCCTCTTTTCCCTTTGTGAAACCCAAAGAGAGAGCATGGAGGGGCAGGTGTACCTGTGTGTGCCTTCAGGTTGCCTGTTGACATATGGCGACCCCATGAATTTCATGTGGTTTTCCTAAGAAAAGATTACTCAGAGGTGGCTTTGCCAGTTCCTTCCTCTGAAATATAGCCTGTAGCATTTGGTATTCATTGGTGGTCTCCTATCCAAGTAATAACAAGAGCTGGCCCTGCTTCGCTTCTAAGATCAGACAGGATCTGGTGCCTTTTAGGATAGGCTTACTGCATCCAAAAGATTCAGACAACCCATCCGATCCTTGTTAAAAGTCCATACAACAAGAGGCTTGTGCAGAGAGGCCATATAGCAGAAGCTGAGCTCATACTTTCCTGGCCTAGGTCACAACCCAAATTGGTCCCTGGGCTGGCACAGGGATCAGTGTGTGTTTACACACCTGCCTGTCCCCATCCCAAAGACATGAAACTGCCATGTGACCCTTACCTTATTCTTCTATTGCAACAAGTCAGAAGCCCTGTCACCATGTCTGATAGGGAAACATGGTGATTACAGCCAGGCAACCTGTTGCCACATTCAACATAGTGATTGGGGGCTTGTCACTAGCAGCAATGGCTGGGTAAGATAAAAGACACATGGGATTGTCTTCTGCCAGGGTTTGCCCCAGTTTCCACAAAACTCCATGGTAATCAGCAGGTCATTTAGGCCCACATTAAGGCTCCTTTGGCCTAGGATTAGGGCAGATCCACTAGCTCTTCATCTGGTCTGCTGGATCTGGTCCTTATCCCAGCCCAGGACTAATGGCCTATGTCATCTAAACAATGCAAGGCCTGGGGGAAGATGAGTCTTTTGTCAGCAATTGTAGTTTGGACTAAAATCATTTGTAAACTTTGCTCAAAAAATATCACAAGTGTAAATGTTCTTCCATTGTTGTTGTTCTAATTTGCTATCAGGCTGACTTGAACTTAATCACATCTCATTGAATGAAAGGCCTCCCAGTTATCGACTCAGATTTTCTAAACTCAAGGCTGTGGTTACCTTGGTTGATCAATCTACCTGTACTGTTGTTTTCCTCTTTCCCTACTGCCTTCTACTTTCATGAGAATCATAACATTTTCCCATGAGTCATGTCATCTCATGATATTACCAAAGTACAACAGCCTCAGTTTAGTTATCTTGGCTTCTAATTAGAGTTTCATCCTGGGAACATGCAAAGAAACTCTTCTCATCTTGCAGATTAAAAGAAAAATGTTGAGGTTTCTTGTTCCTGTGCACAAGAATGAGGTTATTAATCTTGGACAACTAGAATGTCTAGCTAACCATTTTTCTATCTTGAGTTTAATGCCAAGAGCATTCTGTGTCACAAAATCATTAAGAAAAGTGGCTTGCAACCTACTTCTGAATCTTGCATTGTGGTTTTGCAGCAACAAGCAAAGGTAAACCTGGGTAACTTTAAGTGATTCATTAATGGAATTAATTGAAAATGAGACAGTTAATTGGTTTGGAAGAAGACCAAAAGGCACATGATATAGCATGTTCCCTAAAGCTAATGAGATCTGGGTCTGATTAGTGTCCAGGCAGGGGAGCTACCTGGCAACTCTATGTGGACCATTTTGAGGTCTATGAAAGAAGAAACTGAGGACTTATCTGCACAGGCCAAGATACTTTGGAACAGCCCACAATATCCTGGCCCTATAGCTGCTGTGACTTCCCCCATTATCTTTTCTTAGTTCCCATGCAGTTGCAGTTGTCTATGCAAGCATATGGCCGAGCCACCCAGCACATCTACCATGGCCATGGATCAGTCACTTCTGAAATCCAAATGAGGCACCCAATGATGATCACATGGCTGGGTGCCTTTTTCTGAGCTCAGAACAAGTGGATGCACCAGGTGGCTTGGTGGTATGCCTGTGCAAAGAGCCACCTCAGCACAGGAATGGAGGGCTCCAGATCCTGGAAGATCTGGAGTAACAGGCAAGTTTTTTTAATGAGTTTTAAGGCTATTTGATCCTGATTTTGGTATAAAACGTGCCAGACATCATCTAGCCTGCTTGCACTAGAAGTGGTGTTTGGGCTATGAATCATTTGAACAAGATGATGCCAGAAGGGGAAATGGGCCTTTTGGCTCATTTAGACAAGGCCTGAGAAACATAAAGTAATAAACAGCCATTTATTTAATCAGGTTGACAGAGCCAGGAAGTTGATACAAAAGTTAAGAACTAAAATAGGAAAGAGGAAATTCTTTCCTTTTCAGGTTTTTTATCATCGTTTCAGGTTTGCAATTATTTGTATAGTAAAGTAAAATGTATAGCTACAATTTACCAAAATAATACACCACTTGAAGCTGTTTGCTGTAGCAGTATGTTCTGGAGCTTATAGTAATCAAGCATAAAAGTTCAGAAGCGTCTTAGGAAGACCTTTGTAAAGGTTCCCTTTTTCCCCCCAACTACCAGAGTTCCATAGCCAGTATGGCCAGATCTAGTGATTGGCAGCACACACACACACACACAAAAAAAAAATCCAAGCTCTGATCTCAGGCTGTTGTTGTGAAAGACATGCAAAACTGATATAACCTTCTAGGAATTTGGGAGAGCCTTCTTCCCAAACTACATGGGCCTCCTGCAGTGATGACACTTCAGTCATGCTCATTTCCATGATCCTTCACCCTCATGCCACTTGAAGTCAGCCTTTCTTCCACTGAGAATTTTACATACACATACACATTATTGCAAACATTGATTCACACTTCTTTAAGGCAGGAGAATAACAGCGAAGGTGGATTAGGGCTCATTCTAATTCTGTTATGATGGAACCAACTAACCATTGTCTTGCAGATCCTCAGTTCCCAATATTTGCCTCTTTGTGTGTGTGTGTGTGAGAGAGAGAGAGAGAGAGAGAGAGAGAGAGACCACACCAGTATGGTTTGAGTGCTGGACTAGGACATTGGGAGACCATGGTTTAAATTCCCAAGCAGGCATGAAAGCTCACTGGGTAAGTCACACTCTCTCAACCTCAGTGAAAAGCAATGGCAAAACTTCTTTGAATAAAGTTTGCAAAGAAAACCTTATGACAGAGATGCTCTAAGTTGACTTGAAGGCACATAAGAACACATGCACACATTTTAATTCACTTTGTGTAACCAGCAAGAAAGGAGTCAGATTTTTAAAGCTGTTAACTGCAACAGTATCTAGATAAATGATCTATAACTACTTTACAAAAGCACCTTTTGAACCTCTGGGATATAGTTTTTCTGCACTTACTCTGTAATCCAAATGCTAAACACAAAGGCAAAGGACAGTAATTCACAGAACACAGCTGTATCTGTCTGTATAATGATGTAGAGACTGAGTGATAGCTAGAAATACTTGGGATATTATAAAGACTGAAAAGATAATGAATGCTAAATCAGGGAGGTAGTTACTAGCAAAGCAATATGAATTTAAGTGTTGGGTGTGCATGTAGAATCAAAATTCCACCTGCATGGATTTGGCTCAAATTCCCAACAGGTGTTTGTTATTCACTCACAAATTGCCTAGAATGGCTGCTTGAAAAGGCACCATTTTGTAGAGACCTATACTACTCCATGTTTGCTTGCTGTTAACTACAATGCTATAGCGAATAAAGTTATGCCACCACTGCAGGGAGCAATGGGTTTGCCAGTGAAACCAAAATCAGAGTACATTTCTGCTCACAAAGTCATCAGTCATCCTTAGTGTCCAGAATTTTTCATACAAAATTTTAAAAACTCAATTATACCTCTCACACAAAACGATGCGTATTCTGGCAATATTTGTTGAGATTCAGCAGTTACCCAAGGGATATGAAAAGTGGTAATAAGTAGAGGTTACTCTGAAGGTTGACAAGAGAATGGTTGTGGGGTTTTGTTTTGTTTTGTTTTTCTCTTCACATACTATATTTGTGCACATTTCAAACTTCTCCTAGATAGGTTATCTTTCTAGTTTTCTTATGCTGTCTTGAACCCTAATGGTAGCTTTATCTTTATAACAGATAGTTTTCCTCCCTCTCTCTGAATGAAGATAACTCCTGGTCAGTGGCAAATCATGATTTAAAATTGTTTCTGTATGGGATTGGCCATAGATATGTGGTGTTTCAGTTCATCTTTCTGGAGAGAAAAGACGAGAAATAGATGAAGAAACCAAATGTTGATCATGTTATCACTTACCTAGGCAGACCTCTTTGAAAACAGGAGATGGTTGAACTATTGAAGTTTACACGTTTATATGAGCAAATGAGCATTTTCTATAATCTGCCAGTTTTGATTGGTTCAAGTGACAATTCCCTTTAGCTGTAGATAGGCCAATGGATGATTAAAATACTTTGCACTACTGGAAATGAGTGGTGAATGTACTTTGAAAAAAGTAGTAGAGAGTTGCATGAATTTTGGAACTTCAGGCAGGAGATTTATTTATATTTTTACTGTGGAAGGAAGCACTAATTTTAGAAGGCCAATGTGTTGAAGCAATAGATACTTGCTATACTAGCCCCCCACAATTGTGGCTTTGATTATCTGTGGTTTTAATTAATGTGTTCTCCCTAGGAATCTCTAGGTCCTCCAGTGCGACTCTGCCAGAAGTTGACCATAGAGTTGTGCTGGACAACCTAGGAGTTCCTAGAAAAAAAACAACACTTGTCTAGGCATTTGTAGGCCCTCCAGCATGATTCTATAATCAACTTCTGGCAGAGTTGTACTGGGGGACCTGGAGATTCCTAAAGAGGTGTTCTCTTAGTAATAATAATAATAATAATAAAATTTATTTATATACCACCCAATGGTTGCCCAATCCAGGCGGTTTACAGAATAAAAACAGTTACAATAAGCAGCATATCCCTCTCCCCCTTAAAACAGTATTAAACAGTGATATAGTTAAAAATCATGGAAA
>CM034706.1:215920561-215932119 GCA_020142125.1 Phrynosoma platyrhinos
GTGCACTCCTCCTCTGATGGTGGTGAGAAGGGCAGTTGGTCCTAGGCTATTGGAAACAGTATACAACAATTAAAAAGAATAGTGTTTTATATTTGCGATTTTCCCACATTCATGGGAGTCTTTTGTCCCTAAGCCCAGTGAATGTGGAGGGACCACTCTACTACCTCATCAGTGATATCTTAAGAAACAAATGTTTCCAGTGTTAGTGTGTTTCATGAATAAGCTACTAATTGCTATTCTTTGATCGTGTATATGTTATCAAGGGCAAAACCTCCCACACCCTAGTTCAACATGTAAAAATATTACATAGTTTCAACAGATTAGGAATTTATTACGGAATATGAAGCTTTAATACCTTTTTTTTAAAAACCTATATTCTACTCAGTACAATGCCTCAAGGCCAATGTCAGAAGTGGCTATCAGGAGAAGGCATCTGGAAAGGAATAATTCAGTTCCTGTTTCTTAACAGATGCACACACCGCACATAAAGCTTTAGGCTTCTTTTTCTCCTTTCCATCACTTTTCTCACTCCTTTTGCTTAGAGTAGATACCCTGAAGGCATCAGACCCCGACTGAACTTGGAAGCTAAGCAGGAACAGCCCTGATTAGTACACTTGGATGAGAGACCACTAACAAATTCCAGGAGCTGTTGTCTATATTTCAGAGGGAGGAACTGCCAAAACCACCTGAGTAGTCCTTGCCTTTAAAAAAAAAACCTTATGAAATTATTGGGGTCACCATAAATCAACAGATGACGAGAAGGCAGTCACCATTGTAAAATATTCAGGTGCCTGTTCTAATACTCAAAACATTGTAAACTGATATTCTGCTGCCACCTAGTGGGTACAACCTGTCATATCATCAAAACACATTCTACATGGTGCAAAAGAGAAAGCTTGGTTCTTCAGCTGTAGTAGACAGGAGCCACCTAAAACATTTTCTTAAATCACACAGAGCAAGCTCAGTTTATGTTGTTCCTACAAAACTGATTAACACAAGGGATAGGGAAATATGATCATTTTGCTTTTACTGCCTTTGAATTGTTTAAAACCTCAAGCTTTTTCCTTTCCATTTGCTGCCTTGAAAACATGTAGGAGAAAACATGTTGTAAATTTGAGAGAATTCTTCAAAAATGAACTGAAACAAAATTCTCCCCTATATAGTCAAATTCAGTAAATACCAGCTATTCCCAGCATAGTGAAAACCATGTTGTATCCATCTGTTCTGTAACTATAACAGATCAGAAACCTTTCAGGAAAGAAAAGAAAAGAAATGGCAGTTGTAATTCAGTGCTAATTGCAATTATTATTATTATTATTATTATCCTGCCATTTTCCCAAAACTGGGACTCAGAGTGGCTTACAAGATTAAGAACAGTCCTATTTTTAAAAAGTGTTACATTAAACAGAATTAAATTATTACAACAGATTATTAAAACAGATTGCATAAAAGAATCAAATATTACTAAAAAGATAAAAATGATGAAATACTTTAAAAGAATACAGCATTCAGCTCGTTCTTTAAAAAGTTTCTGCTTTAAAAGCCTGTCTGAACAGGTAGATTTTAACCTGCTGGCAACAAGGAAGAGGCCATTCTGGTCTCCCTGAGCAGGGAGTTCCAGAGCCTAAGGGCAGCCCTCTCTCATGTCCCCACCAACCTAAAGGTCCTCTCCTAAAGATCTCAGAGCACAGGGCAGTTCATATAGGAAGATATATCTGCCAAATAGCCTGGACCTGAGTCATATAGGGCTTTGTAATCATAACGAACACTTTGAATTGTGCCTGGAAACAAACTGGCAACCAGAGGAGCTGTTTTAACAGGGGCGTTGTGTGATCTCTGTAATAATATAAGGAATTCAAAGCAAAACTTTTTAACTGGTACACTCTATTGTACTGTATTATATTTGTTTATTTAAACCTTACCTTTTCCCCCAAAACCAAGTACGTCTTTGGTAAATCTGGCCTACAATACTCATGACAGGCTCATAGATGTGTACTGGAGCTTTGTAAAGTTCATCCACTTCTTCATTCTTTCCATCGGCTGCCTTGAAAGCATGCAGGTATTCCTGGTTTATGTCCAGATCTACCTGCTGTCTGTATCATTATCAGAACCTCACAGGGAAATCTGGGTTTCTGGGAATTTGATTATAGAATAGAATTATATGGTTTCTCAAATGAGGAATCTCTTATTGTCTCAGCCTCAAGGTGACCAGATCTCCTCCTTTTCCACAGCATATCCTACATTTAAGCCTTCTATCCAGGAGGAATTTCCAAATGTCCTCCATTTTGAGCATGATGAAGCATGAATTTATATTTCTACAAGTGTTTTCAGCTTTTATCTGGGAATGTCCTACCTTCTTCTTTAATATCCTTCATTTTTCAGTGCCTTGTCTTTCTTTATGGTTAGGACATCTGGCCACTCTGCTCAGCCTGCAAAGCAGAAGTCACTTTCCTGTCTTTGAAAAGGTCTCTCCTGGGCCTAATTTGGCCCAGGGAAACCCCTAAACTGGATGAAAATGTACACCACACTCCATAGACACCATTTTTGAGTCAAAACAAACTTTATTTATTTATTTATTGCTTTTTTTACCTCTGGATGGTCAAGATGAATTCCAAACACAGTGGAAATGCCCTACATACACCGAGAGGTCATTTTGGGGGCATTGTGAACCTAAAGAGTTCTAGAAAAATGAACACATGGTTATTGCAGAAATCTGTACTGTTCACTCACAGGGGGCTTTCAAAATTCAGCCTCATAGAAACAGGTTGAGGGCCATATGTGATGAAGTGGCAGGAAAACCTCCTTTGAGGGCTTGATCAATTAAAGAAAACCTTTCCCACAAATGTGTAACAAGTCTGTGGCAGACCTTATTTATTCCAAAGAAATACCACTTAGATGTATATAATGTATTTAATAATTTTTCTCATCCAACTTTCTCCAGTGAGATTCATTCAAAATGGTTTATAGGGTATAATAACATTTAAAAAAAAAAAAAACAAAAACCTAACCATTAAAATGCATTAAGTTAAAAGTAGGAGTGAACACACATATACATGCACAGAAAGAGAGAGAGAGAAATAAGTATAAAGAAATAATATTATTGAGTTGCAGAATTAAATGCTTGCTTTATAAAAAAGAAAAAAGAAAGAAAGAAATGCTTTGCTATAAGATTGCATTTGCTTTCCTGGGCTCCCAAAGGAATTTGTGCATTGTACTAAGAAATTAGAAGTGCTTTTAAGCTTATTTCACTTTTGAACTGCCTCCCTCCATGCAGCATTTGAAGAAATGCATGATGCTTCAGGACTGGTCTTATTTAAGGCTAATTATTTAAGGCTTATTTAGGCTAATTTTACTGAAACATTCCCAGATATATTTGGAAGATATATCTAGATGTAGAGGTAAAATTTTCCTATTTTCTATCAGAGAGATGATGAAGATTTTTCATACGAGTGACAACATTTGCAAACATCACAATTTTAATCCTCACATTGGACCTGCAATTTTATGTAAAAATTGTTTTCTGCTTCAAATATTCCAAGTTGCTGTTACATTTTAGACATTTATTCAGTCCAGTTATCAGCAATGAACTTTAGCCTTTGATAAATCAGGACATTCCTGGGATAGATCTAAATAAGAATTTTGCCCCAACAAATGAATATGTTTGTTTAGCTAGGTGAAAGAAGACCCTGCTATACCTATTGCACCATAAGAGTGGCTTAACAGTTCATCATCCAGCTGCTCTGTAGCATTCTTAAGGAACATTTATTAAAATGATCAAAACATAAGAAATGTACAGATTTAGAGCAAGGAATAAGTAACACTATAACACTATATGTAACACTATAGCCTGTGTTGTGACAACTATGTGGTGACCATGCACACCACTGAAATCTAATACATTCATCATTGAAAATTATTTCACTGAAGCAGACCATTGAAATGACTTCACAAATTCCTGGGAATGGTTGTGCAAATCTCTTTTGAATTTTTGCTAGGATAAAATTATTTTAGATTTTTTCCAGTTTTAAGAGTCGCTGATTGTATTTATACAGACTTGAGTTCATTATGTGTTTCTTCGGATCATGTTATGAATATAGTTGCTCTTCATGTATATTTACAAGCTGTGCTATGAATAGATGAAATGTAGAATTGCATCTCTGTGATTATTGACCAAAGTTTACTTATTATCTTCATAGGCAATTTCTCTGATATCTTCTGAAATTTTGCTAGCATTTATAGCAGCGGTCAGCAAACTATGGCCTGCGGGCCAAACCCAGTCCACTGAGGCCTTGTAACTGGCCCGTGGCTGGTCCTGCTGCCATTGCTGCCGCTGCCATGAGCGTGCTGATGCAGACACCACGCACACATGCATGCACGAGCATAGGCGCCATTTTGCTCTCCAAAATGGCTCCTGCACTCACACATGCATGTGCACTATGGCGGGCGCCATTTTGGAATGCAAAATAGTGTCAGCGTCGTGCACATGCACTCGTGACGCTGGCACCATTTTGCATTCAAAAACGGCACCCAGCGTCATGTACCATTTTGGAGAGCAAAATGGCACCTGTGCTCATGCACGCGCGGCAGCAGCAGGACCAGCCACGGGCCGGTTACAAGGCCTCGGCAGGCGGGGTCCGGCCCATGGGCCGTAGTTTGCCAAACGCTGATCTAGAATGTGGCCTTCCTCTCTTCCTACCTCCCTCCACCTTTCCCAGCATTATTGTCTTTTCCAGTGAGTCCTCTCATCTCATGGTGTGTCCAAAGTACGATAGCCTCAGTTTGGTCATCTTAGCTTCCAGGGAGGTTTCTGGCTTGTGCTTTAGGACTCAATTGCTTGTCCTTTTGGCTGTCCATGGAATCCTCAGCACTGTACTGAACTTTTAAGGTTAGAACAGATTCTTATTCATTTCATGGTATGGACAAACAATATAAATTGGTGGAAATAGTAAAATGCTGTATCTATTTTTTGGTAGTATTGTCCAAGGATGAAGCAGTTTGATCAATTATACTCCAAACTTATTTAGATAGTCTAGGCTAGAAATGAACACAGAGCTGCCCATGGGTGCGTCTGCAACCAAAAGCCCTGTAATCCCTTAAAATGGTTTTAAGTGGCATTATTTGGGGGCAATATTATACAGAAAGCTTGCTCTAATGTGTAAAAAGATGAAAATAACCCCAACCCACATTCTCAAGTATCCCAAAATCCTGGACTCCCCACCCCCACCCCACAAAATATCTCAATTTCCCTCTGTAGTCCCTCTCAGGAAGGTACATTACATCACTCTTATCTCTTCTTCTGAGCAGGGAGGGCACTGGGAAGGTTTTAAAGCATGTATTGCCACAAGGAGTTTGTTTATAGTGTATGAGGCCACTCCACCTGCAATTTGGGCAATCTGGAGATAACATTTTGTCCGTTAAATTGAGGGTACTGGGGTTTATGGGTGCCAAAAATGGGGTTGGGCCATATGTTGCCCATGGGCAACATTTTATTACAGGTCAACTAAATAAATGCCTCCAGATGAAGGACTTTTAACACTATCCATCAACTGGCAGTATGACATTCTTCCACCTTTCCCTTTTTGCCAGATCTTTTTTCCATTAATAAAAAGGATGGCGGAAACAGTGGAAAAAGCCAATGATATCTGAACTCCTGTGTGGGCCATTATCTAGTAAAAACATCCTCTGTACACTACATCAGAAGTGAACGGAAATAAGGATTAAAATATACTCACAAGAAGTTCCCTTTGTATACTGATTTTCCAGACTAACATGCTAAATCTTTGAATTCACAAGAAAATATACTATTTCCAGAATTTGACAGCAGATGGCAGGAAAGTACAACAAATTAAATAAGTGAGATCATGTGCAAATACAATAAAGGAAAGCAGATTCAAAATATTGCATTCACTTTATACTTCATATATACTTTCTCTTCATACTTTTCATAATCTTATATATTTTAATAACACTTCCCCCTTAATTATTCTTTTCTGCACTTTAAATCTTGCCATTTCTTGTAAGAAAATTGCATGTTTTGTTCTATCATTTTTAGTTGTTCTGTTCTGTATCTTTTCCCATGAGCCAGAACTTTACATACTATTCTAATGTTGGCTGCACCACAGAGTTGCGTAATGATACAGTGATGCTTGCCGTATTGTTGTAGTCACAGTGCTGGTCTCAACAAGAATAGACCCACTGAATCAATTACTTAATGGCAAATAAACCAGATGTCCTAACTGTAAAGGAGGACAAGGCACTGCAAAATGTAGGACATTCAAGAAAAATGTGGGTTATTACCAAATAAAAGCTAAAAACACTAACATAAATATAAATTCATGGTTCTTAGTCATGCTCAAAATGGAAGACATTTTGACATTCCTTCTGGACAGAAGGTTGACATGTCGTACATGTCTTAGAAAAGGAGGAAATCTGGTCACCCTGTAAGTAAACACTTCTGTAAATCCCATTTATACAAGGAATCTATCCAAGTCAGGACTAGCAATTGAATTGAAGCCAGATTTTTTAAAAAAGAAAATTATTCTGTATTTTATGATGTATGATCACAGAATCAAATCAGTTAAAATGGACTAACTGAAAATCTAGGCCAATGTTATCACTGGTTTTTGCATGATAATTCCAAGATTAACTTTTTGAGCAGTTACAGCCAATTTAGATGTCTACCTTGGCAACTGGAAGGTCAATCACATATTCACTTATATTGAATTCTTTTATCCATTCACCATCCTGAAAGATAGTTTTGGGATGGGAGTGGGAAGAAGGGGTAGCATACTTTTGATAAAGCATGTTACATTTTTAGTGTCCATTAAAAAAATCTTCCTCCATATACACCTTGCCTTATTTTAACCAATACCCAATCTCTGGGTAACTTCACAATGACTTTCACACCCTCCACTTTCCTAACATTGATTCATGATATATTTTATGGTGAGCCCCCAGACAACTGACATATACTACAACTCCATTGCAACACTCAGCTGGAGATAACCATCAATCACATTGTTTATAAGCAGCTATCTGATATCTAAGAGAAGCAAGTGGGTACATCTATCTCATGAGCATTATTCATTGCTAATCAATACTTCCAGCCAAGAAAGATGGTCTCATCTTGCTGTCCTCTGGGATCTGGCCACCTGGCTAATAAAGTTAATTAAAGTGCACTGGGAGAAATTTCTACAAATACTTGTAGAAATAGGAAATGATGTCATGCATTAGGACAGGGGTAGGCAACCTTTCTCCTTTAAGGGCCGAGGGACTTCAGCTCCCAGAATCCCAGGAGCTATTGGCCAACATGGGACTATTGGCCAACATGGCTGAGGCTTCTGGGAGCTGAAGTCCCTCGGCCCTTAAAAGGGAAAGGTTGCCTACCCCTGCATTAGGAGAATGTCTTAATGAGGAGAAAAATCTCAGAAGAATCTGGATGTGAGGAGAAGAATATCTTCGGTTTATGGATTTCTTGTACACTTGGTTGTTGGATGGCAAGCTTTGGAGGATGATGGAGCTGTAAGGGAAGGCCTCTGTGAGAACAAACCTCTGGTTCTGTTCACTCTTGTTTTTACAATTATGCCATGTCTATGTTCCTTGGCATGATCAAGCTAGAATCTCAGGTAGCATACCACATGTCTCTTCACTCAGGGCATGTCAACAATGACAAGAAAATCTAGTTTATTTTTGGATTACCCCAATCTGCAGTGACCATGAGCTTGTCTATGCACACCAAAGTGAGTTCAGGAGAACTGTCTGCACATAGTTCTCTTTCAAACTCAACCTGGTCCAATAAATTGCAGCACATTAGGCCACATGGCAGTGGCTGCTCTGGTTTTTCCTCTTCCTTCATGCATGTGAATGTATGTATTTCTGAACTCCTCTCCTCCCCTATAAATACATGAGAATACCTACAAAGCCAGTATGGTGTACTGGTTTGAATGCTGGAGTATAACACTGGAGACCATGATTTGAATCCCTGCTCATACATGCAAACCTACTGGGTGATCTTAGACAAGTCACATTCTCTCAGCCTCAAAGGTAGGCACTGGCAAAATTCTCTCTGAACAATTCTTGGCAAGAAAATCCTGTGATAGGCTTACCTTAGGGTCACCATAAGTTGGGAATGACTTAAAGGCACACAACAACAATAGAACAACATAATGAGAAATGGGCCACATTGATTTCTTGAGATGCAAAAAAGGCCCTTGATAATTTGAATTGGGCTTTTCTATTTAGAGTTTTCTAAGAGATGTCTTTTGGAGACAACTTTATTAAATAGGTTAGATCGATGTATTATATACAAAAAAAATGCAAATAATAGTTAATAGAAAGCTATCTGTGAAATACAAAAAGGAACAAGAAAAGGATGTCCATTGTCACCACCTTATTTATTCTAGTACTGGAGGTCTTATAAAAATATAAGGCAAGATGAGAAGATTAGAGTTATAAGGATTAAAAAAGAGGCATATGTGTTAAGGGCATTTGCTAATGATTTGGTTATCAGTTTGGAAAATCCATTGGAGTGTATAAAAAATTAATGATTTTTTAAAAAAAAATTAGGCATTTGGTAGGGTTTAAGATCAACAAACAAAAGATAGTGATGATGACTAAGGGGGGGGATGTAGATGGGTAGCCCTGGGCTGCCCTGGGAAGCAGAGGATCAGGGCCACTGCTAGCACACACAGAAGCCCTGATCCTCCCATTTGCCGACTTGGAAAAGAGTGGCAAAATGCCACTCCTTTCAGAGCTGGCAAAAAGGGTGCCCGAAGAGCCGCTGCATGGCTCTTCTGCATCCCTTCTGGTGCAGCGCATCAAGACGCTGTGCTGGGAGGATGTTCTGATGGCGCGCACCATGCGTAACAGCATGCACCATCAGAACATCCTCGTGGAAGGGTTGGGGCAGCCAGCGTGAGGTGTGCAGCTGCCCCTTCCCTTCCCTGCCTCCAAGATGGTGCAAAGGGCCATCTGTTGAGGCCCTTTAACATGAAGAAGACTGATCAAACAGAATTGATGGAAATAGTTGCTTTCAAAGTTGAGATGTGGAATGAAATTGAAATGGATATTCACAGATGAGAGAGACTGAACTTGTCTGTGTTAGGGAGAATTCCAATGATACAAATGAATGTGCTACCCAGAATCATGTTCCTGTTTCTAATAATATAAATTGTGACAAACAATCTACCTTTTATACCACCACAGAAGGACTTGCCTAAGATGAAGGGAAAAAACCAAGAGTGAAACTGAAATTGATTAAAGATGAAAAGCAATAAGGAGGTTCAGACTTACCTAATTTGAAATATACTTTGCTACCTGTTTCTTGTGTAGTTGAAATAATGGATGATGCTGAGAAACAAAGAAAACTATTGGAATTAGAAACTCATGACCTGATGTTTGGATGGCAGATATTTATGGCATGATAAAGTTAAAGTGAATGTAGATTATCATTATGTGAGGTGTGCCTTGTTTCACATGTGGAGTAGATATAAATCCAGGTAATGCCAGAAATTGTCTTTCTTGATCTCAGCACAATAAACTTTTTATAGAAGAGAACAATGGGCAAAGAAAAGTGGTTAAGGTATCAAGATATGTTGGAGAATTATTTAGGAGAAGATAGTATGAAAAGGAAAGGAAAGCTTTTGATTGCAGCTTATGGTTTCCAATGGTTCTCATAGTTGCGATGGTTGCAAGATTTAAGATCAAAAATTGTTTTGAACAAAACAAATTCAAGTTTGAATAACAGTCATACACAAACGATGAACAGTTGATTGGTACAATGTATAAACTTTTATTAAAATTTGATATGAAAGAGGAACTAGTGAATTGTATGATAAACTGGGCTAAGAATTTTGGATATAATATACAAATGGAGCAATAGGACAGGATGTGGTCAAAGGGGTTGAAAATCACTTTATGTTGTGGTTTAAAAGATATTTTTTATAAAATGATGTACCATTGGTATATGACACCTGAGAATTTTTTTTTAAAGATGTATATGTGAAAAACAAGAAGGAACATATTATCATATGTGGTGGATTTGTCCTGCTTTGATGCCAACACAAGAAATAGTGCAGGTGGTAAGAGAACTTATTAGAAATCCTGAGGGATGTGTAGCTCACCAGCAAAGATGATATAGATCAGGGGTAGGCAACCTTTCCCCTTTAAGGGCCGAGGGACTTCAGCTCCCAGAAGCCTCAGCCATGTTGGCCAGTAGTCCCATGTTGGCCAATAGCTGCTGGGATTCTGGGAGCAGTCCAAGTTAAACACATTAAGGCAAGCAATCCAAACAACAACCCAAAAGGGAGATCCAAAAGCACAGACTTTATATGGAGCAAGGTTTGAAGCTATCAGGCAAAATAAACCAGGAATTTGAATTAGGAATGTTGCATCCACCAGATAAGTAAATTGTGAACAACAAGATCTCTGAGGGCGGTGTCAGAATTCATAGTCTGTTGTTAGCACACAGCTATTCCCTGATTAATGTGTGTTTAATTCTTAAACACTCCCATCTGTATAGCACTTCCTTTTCTCCCTTCATTCTGTTTCAGTAGGTGCTGTTAGCTTTGTGACTTGTTCAGGAACTGCCATGCCTTTTTGGTCGTCTGTTTTACTAAGATGGCACTCTATCTCACTCTCTTGCCTCATCTTCCTCCTCTGTCTCACTACCTGCGTCTGAGTCCTGGGGATGGTGAAAAAGCTAAAAGGTACTGGGTGCAAATCCATGCTTTGATGCAGAGAATTTTAAAGATTAATATACAATTTAAACCTGATGTTTTTTTGTTGTTGTTTTGAGATTGATGGATAACCAACTAAAAAAGAGGTATGGAAGAATTCTTCAATGCATGAGCACTGCAGCAAGATTGCTGTATGCTTAGAAATGGAAGAGTAACATATTGCTTACTGAAGAATGCATGTTAAAAATGAATGAATTTGCAGCGATGGCTAAATCATCTATCTTGATTAGAAAAAAAGTCATTGGTAAGAATTTGTGAGTTGTGGCAGAATCAATTAGGTTTTGAATTAGTTAAATAAGAATAACAACTATGCCTTGAAATTCTGTAACTATAAGTTACTGTACACCAAATAAACTGTAACTGTATGTTGAATTCCTGTTTAATAAATTATTCTTGTAATATACATTTCCCTTTGTTAATGCTACAACACTGCTATTGGAGTTGTTGAGTCCAGACACCCTGTCTATAGTGGTAGCATTTATTTAACAGTGATAGTAACTTCGATGTCACAGTGGCATGACAAGTAGAGGCCCCAACATCTGTTATTAGAAGCAGTGGAAAAAGTGAAGATCCCCATACCTCACCCCCTGCTTTCAAGAATATACTACCATATAGTAGGATGTTGTGGTATTTTGACCTTTTGCTTCATTAGATGTCCATGAAGACAAACAACTGATATCTTAATCAGTTTAGATTGGGGTCAGATTCTGCAATGATATAGCCACACATTGAATTTTGGTTAAGAAAGTATCAGCATCTTCCTTTAGGGAAACTTTCCCCCTAAGCAGACGGCTTAAAGGGCCGTCTTGGGGACAGGGAAGG
>CM034706.1:215951911-215971428 GCA_020142125.1 Phrynosoma platyrhinos
AAGCCCCGTTTCTGCACGGGATTTCCCCCGTGTGATAAACTCCCTAGAAAGGTTGTGATGAAGATGATGCTGCCACCTTTTGTACCTTCATTCTTAGCTTTAGCTAGACTGTGTCACTTGTTCTGGACTGTGATGATCTCTCTCCCCTTGTCCCTCCCCACAAAAATGATTTGATTAAGATGAGGCACAAGAAAGATGGAAATGTCACTTTATACTTTTTTTGACACTTTAGGGCAAAGAACCTCTGTTTCCTAGGTGATCTTTGCATACACTGAAGAAAGAAACAAAATCCAGGGCTTTAACAGAGAAGCAGATGCCCTTATTATAAACCATGTTCCTGTAAAATAATTATCCATTAAGCAGACAGCTAAATTGATTACCAAGCCATACCAGCATGACTCCTTTGTTTCTCCCAAATATCTTAGCATTGAGTTTAATACTAATTCTATTCTATTCTAAATTCACTGCCATTGTGATATGTTTTGTGGAATGTACCTTGTAAATGAGCTATCCTACACACAGCAGTATTCTGACTATATAACAGGGGTGAGCAATTGCAGCAGGGGATCAGTTTTTGGCCCCAAGACCTTCTGGGGTTGGGATGGACTGTCAAAAGTCCTGGGCAGAAAATTACCAACAAAACCAAACCAGAAGGGGCCATAAAGTCCACTTCTGATTTTGAAAAATGGTCTGCTCATTGATATATTGGAGCAGCAACCTATTTAAAAGGTGAATTGCTGCCCTGAGTAGCTTCCATGAGAGGCAAACACTTTTTTTAAACCAGAAAAAAGGCAGTCCAGGCAGTTTGCAAAAAATAGCCATGGGGGCCCATATGGACCCCCAGTGCTGCACTTTGCCTATCCGTGTTCTAGTGTCTGACCACTTCCTAAAGTTTCAGGAGGTTCATTGGTCTGTTGCATTGGATATTTAGTTCTGATAGAATGTGAATGCTGGGGGCACTGTAGCAAGAACTCCTTTTTATTTATCTTAAGGCCTTCTTTTTTGTGCCAGATTCTGGAATGTAGGACTTTGTCATCCTATATTTATCTAAAATAATTGCAGTAGATACTGCTTCATTGTGGAACAGTACAGGATAACCTCTTTTTAAAAAAGAAAAAAAACTCTACATGGCCTGCGGAACAAGAACATTTGGCTAAGCATAAATTCAGATTATTGGGAGTATTTGTAATATAAGGTGACTCTAAGGGGAACATTCAATGAATTTGGGTAGCTGATTTACATAAGTATTTTATTGGAAAATTTCATTGTTTTCAAATGCAAAATAGTATTTCTGTTCTCATAGCAGAGGTTCAGTGGTCCAAATTACCTCAAGGCACACCAGAAATCATGAGAATTGAACTCAGTTGCTATGCTAGCCTCTGAATGTTATGATCAACCTTATTCTAGAAAATCTGTCTGTCTGCACTTATTCTGAATATGAATAGAACGCCTCATTCTATCTGAACTTTTCCTCAAACCTTAAAGGACGACATAAATGCAGGAACAAATACCTCAATGTACTAGCACATGGTTTGCATGCAGAAGGCTACCAGTTCAACCCTCTTGCAAGGCCATTTAAGAAGTAGTAAGTAACAGGTGGTGAATATGACATATGTTTGTGTTCCTAGTGAGATGACTATTCAGAATAGACAGTGCTAAGCTAGACAGATAAGGAAACTGATAAGCACAAGGCAACTTCCTATGTTCTTAGGAAGTAGGATGAGTGTCAGATCAGTGGCAGTAATTGTTACAGTTCTCAGACATAAACAGCCTCATTGTCTTAATTTTCCCACTTAGGCAAATGGTTTAATTGGTTTTAATATGGCATCAGGAATTCTCAAAAAAAGAGAGCACAGGGATGCTGGGCACATAAATATATTCCATCCCATTTTCCCCCCTTTCCACAGTAGATAGGTTTTCTGCACTTCAAATCTGGCTGAAAAGGATATTCTAATTGGTTGTAAGACATTGCAAGAAACAGCTTAACCTTATGAGTAGCAGAGGAGTAAGAAACATAGTCTTAGGCTGCAGCCACACTGCAGAAATAATCCAGGTTGACACCACTTTAACTGCCATGCCTCAATGCTGTAGAAGCCTGGGAATTGTAGTTTGGTGGGGCACCAGATTCCTCTGACAGAGAAGGCTAAACATCTTTCAAAACTACAGCTCCCAGAATTCCATAGCACTAAGCCACGCCAGTTAAAGTGGTGTTAACCTGGCTTATTTCTGCAATGTGGATGCAGCCTTAGAGATTTTGTCTAGCCTTGGTAGCTAGCCAGTATTTCCTCAGACATAAGTAGAGGACTTAAGAGGAGGGCAGGGATAATGTTCCACTTTGTGCCAGGCTGGGTGTGATTGAAAGCAACAAAAATCACCATTATGGCATCTGAGTGTTAGTCCTGATACTTCTGAGTGAAGGGCAAATTTCTTTTCTTCTTGCAGAGAACTGGGAGAAGGGGGCAATCTGCCTCTCCTACTTTATACTTAATGAAAGACCTCTTTCCTACCCAAGTACTTTTCCATGTTCAGAAGAGTTGGTGAAGGGATCTTTGTGCCAAAATCAGTGGCATCACTAGGTGGGTGCGGGGTATGTGTGGACTGCACCAGATGACACCCTGCATGAGGGATGACACCCTGGTGAGGTCCTGCTGCAATAGAGGGGCATCCCTCATGGCTTCATCAACACCTAGCTTGCTCTCCAGAGAGAGGTCCAAGGTAGTGGTGGAGAGGCGAACGCACTGCTCATGGCTTTGTCACCTGCCTGTGGAGGGAGCCAGGTTGGTGATGAAGCTATGAGGGGCATCAGTGGGGGAGAAAGCTGTTGTCACTGCTGCCCCATGTGGCAGCAACCTCATACTGGGAAGAGGGAGCAGAGGGGAGGGAACCGAGATGGCAGTGAGAGTGGTAGAGGGTCAAGCGTGCCCCTCATGTCTTTGTTGCTGGTCCGTCTCTCTCCCCATTGTGACAAAGCCACATGGGGTGAGCAGTGTGGGGGGCATGAGAGCAGGATGCAGACACTACCCCCTCATTCAGCAGCTCCCCCCCCCTGCCCCCGGCAGCAGCTGTCACTAAGCTTGATGATGCCACTGGTCACAATAGATTGTTTTGAATATATTTGTGGTCACTAAGAACTACCTGAGAGCAACCTTTGTTGGCCTTGCCAGGGAATAAGAGAACAATTCTGTTATTTGTACTCCTGATGGATTTCTATCTTTCCTTCAACAAGAAAGAACAAGAAGTTGGCTCATTCCCTTTGCTTTTGCTCCCTCATGAATCTGTTAAAACAGTGTGATCCAATGTGTGCTTGCATTTTGCCATCACAGGCTTGAACTATGCAGCCGACTGGGTTACCTAGCCTTTCTCTATGCCACACATTCCAATTTTCACCACAAATGTGGCCTTTTCCCTGCTCTCTCACCAAAAAATAATGTTGTTCTTTTGCCTTGCTCATCAAGAACAGAAATCTAATTTGTTTTATGGCACTGTATTTTAGAGTCTAAAATTTAGACCCCGGCTCTTGAAAAGATCTTTTAAAAAATCGTGTGCTGTCAAAATTTGTTCCATGTTAATTCAATTTATGTTAATCAAAGTAGGCCCACTACTTTTTTCTAACTCTAATGGCTAAACTGTTGTCTTGTACAATATGTCCAGTGTAGCTATTATGGTCAATGCTTGTGCTTAGCACATGTGGAAATGGCTGGGCAGATCAAATTGCAGGGTCTGGGTTTTAATTAGGGACTTTCTCATCCATCCTTGCTTAAAAGATCCCCTGCAGCGGATCTGTTCATTTGACAGCAGTTAGGCAGCTGCGGTGCTGAGATCATTGCCTACTAGTTTTCTGACTGGCATTGTCTCCTTCTGCTCCGCCTGTCTGTCATATCCACCTGTTTTCTTTTGTTTTGGATTTACTTTTTTTTAAAAAAAAAAAAAAACAAACACTGGCTTAATCTTGATTTCTTCTGCCTTTCTGCATTGTGTACTGAAGAGGGCTGGATATATATATTTAAAAAATGACAACACAAATTACTTGTTCTTGCTAT
The DNA here is from genome assembly GCA_020142125.1 of Phrynosoma platyrhinos. Taxonomy (NCBI): domain Eukaryota; kingdom Metazoa; phylum Chordata; class Lepidosauria; order Squamata; family Phrynosomatidae; genus Phrynosoma; species Phrynosoma platyrhinos. Next base: position 215,955,952 of record CM034706.1, read on the forward strand.
CAGTCTTACAGTGCAGTCTTGGGCATGTCTGCTCAGAAGTCCCCACTGTTTTAAAGGAACTTATTTCCAGTGTAAATATGTTTAGGATTCCAGGCTTAAATAAAGTAGTCCACAGTTATCACAATTAAAGCAAAAACTAAAATATTTTATCAATATCATAACTTTTGGGTGCAAATACTTAATTGTCCTGATTTCATTTTTAAATTTTATTTTGTATATTATATATGATTAAGACTTGCCATCTTGACAAGATACCATGTATGTGTGTGATTATGAATTTGCGGGCAGATTTCCCCCCTCATGAAACACACAAAATATTACCTATTTGATTAATATCTTACTCTTCAATGGCTTCCTCAGATGACTTACACACACACACAAAATTACAAGAAAATAAAAATATTAAAACCAGAACATTAAAACAACCACAGTATGAAAGAAGTACAAAAGTGATTAGGAGGTTTCACATATCATTAAAACTCATCAGTTTGCTTCCTTGTCCAGTAGATTATAGTTTTGAAGGGCATGCTAAAATCCTGAATTTGGATTCTGCATTAAGCAAATAATTTTTGCTTGTTTGTTTAATTGCTTAAATTAGCAAAAGGAGACAGTCAGGAGTGGACAGTCTGCATGCACATGCAGGTCTTTCATGGTAAATCAGGATTCATCATAATCCCAGTGCATTATATATGTGTTCATTCTCCCACTATGCCTTGTGTAAAAACAAATAAATGCATCAATTCATTCATTTTCATGTCTTTCTTCCAGTCATCTGGTTATTTGATTCTCCTGGAAGGATCTTTCAGAGTGGGTTTGTTTGCTTCCATGGGTATGCTAATCAGGTCCTTTCTTTTTTACTGAGATTGAAAGCTTCAACTATCAAGATGGATTAAATAAAAAAGAGGATTTTAGAGTCTGAGATCTCATACAGGGATCACTATACGTAGTTAATGAGATAAGAAGTAGGGGATTACAGGTCTTATGAATAAGGTTACTATGGCATCACTGATTTCTGTAAATGTTTTAAAGAGTGATTTATGGAATCAAACAGTAGTCCTAGAGCTCACAACAGAAATGTATCAACATGCTCCTAACAATTTCTATCACAAATATTTGACTAGGGTAATGATACTTGTGTATTTAAAACTCATTTGAATGTTAGTTGAGAGTGACAAGGCATCTTTATGTTGATTATAATTGTAATGTTCCAAAAAGAAGGAAGCTGCTGCCTATATAAGATGCAGTGTGAAATAGAAGCATGTGCATCACACAAAATTCAGTAATGAAAAATAGTTTGACTAGATGAACTTACAGTTTATTTTAGAGGGAAATTTAAGTTGTCCATTATATTTCTTGATCTTTCCTTTTCTTCTTTAGAGAAATGGCTTATTGAAAAGGTTGGGAGTACATAAACCTCAAAAATAAACTTATTTCTAGAGTCAGGCTGGCTGCTTGCTTACTTTCTCAATTGGTCTTTGGAAAACTGTAAATTGTCACACTGCAAAATGACTGATTCAAGGAAAGCCTCTTCCTTGGTTACAGGTTAATGGAGTTTGGAGACACCAGCCAACATCAGCAAAGTGTACTTAGCACACCAGATGGCAATGAAGCTGTGAGAAAATGGATGGCTGCTTGCATAATCGGTGTGTCAACTCAAAAGTACAACCACTGGCACAATGTGGAGTTGTGTCAGCATGATAGCCCAATATGCAATGTCAACTCCTCATGACACTGTACTCCAAGCTTCTTCCTTGGTCAACAGATTTCAAATCTTTTCATTCTTTATAGCACACTGAGGGCTATTTAAAATTGTTTTAAACATTTATATTTTGTGTTTGTTTTTAAAGAGAGAAAATAGAACGGATAGGATTAGGTTCATCCATGCCATAGTATTTCTGATTTCTGTGTATGGCTGTGAGTGCTGGGCTCTGAAGAAAATTAACAGTTCAAATACCAATACATTTGAAATGTGTTGCTAGAGTAAAATTCTATGGATACCATAGATTGTTAAAAGTACAAAAGAATGGGTCCTAGAGCAAGTCATATCTGAACTCTCATTAGAAGCCCAGATGACTAAACTGATGTTGCCATACCATGAGATGATGCGACTCCCTGGAAGAGATGACAATGCTTGGTAATGTGGAAGGCAGTAGGAAAAGAGAAGGACCATACTATAGATGGATTTATTCAATCAATCAAGGAAACTATGGCCCTAAGTTTGCAAGACCTGAGCAGGGCAGTTGATGATCAGGACTCTTCAAGGTCTTTCATTCATAGAGTCACCACAGTCAAAGTTGACTCAATGGCAAATAATAACAAAATTAGGATTAGGGGGAAGGAAAGTACAGTCCTTGATCACATGTAGCCTCTTGGCTCATTTTTGTGTACCCTAAGCCTCTCAGTTTCCCTTATATAATAAAGACACCACCACTAGGAAACGACCCTTTCTTGAAGGGCATACTGGAGTGATTGGATGAAGTGGGGGATTGTTCATCTATATTACTCCAAAGTCTGTAGATGTACTTTCCCTAGAAAAGGAGATGCTCATATTATATAATTTTGTCTATTGCCCCCGACCATCTATGTTTACCTGCATAAGAGGAAAAATGTATCTTGTGCGAAACAGCTGCCAGCCATACCTTAGTTCAAGACTGGAGGGTTAATACATCCCTGTCTCTCACCCCCACCCTCGCTTCTAAATTTCTGTAGGCTTTTTCCTCTGTCTCGCTGTCAGTCTGCATCTGCTGTTCTTTGAATGCCTTGTATGTGTGCGTAAGTTAGAGGCTCCAGTTAGCTTGGTGTTGAAAGCTATTTTGATACCTAACTAAACTGCAAGCACATCCTGTGCCTTTGCAATGGGGGAAAGTTGGGTTTTCCTTCCCCCAGTCCAAAGTGTTTCATATACCATGAAAATGCCAGATTTCTATGTAAGAGAGAAGTACAGACTGATGCTTTATAATGTGTCTTGTCTACAAATGACATTTAAGAGGTCTTTTTGGTATGTTTATGTAAATTGTTTTAAGTGACAAACAGCACATAATTCTGATTGTATCACTGCACTTCAGCAGGTTTTTAAGTTGATATAATTGTCATGGCTTCCCTAGGGAGCTTTGAGAAATGTAGTTATATGATGGCACTGAGAATTTTATTGGAGATTTTCTCATAGAACTTGAATTTGAAGAATACCTTGGGAGGAATGGTTAAACATGCCTTCCATATGCTGAGTGCACTTGCACTTGTAATATATTTTACTGAAAATTGAAAAGAATATACTAGATATAATGGTAAGAAATCTAGATGAGAGCATTATATTTTGGTGGGGAGAACTATTGACATAGGGCCGATGCAGACCAGCCTAAAGGGCTGGGCTGGGGGTGGAGTTGAGACGAGGAGACCACATGCTGGCCACCCCCAACTCTGCCTTGACTCTGCCCCAATGCTGTATGCCTGACTGCACAGCGTGCGGCGTCAGGGCACCCCGTTGGTGCAGCGTGTGCACATGCTGCGCCAAAGGGACGCAAAAGAGTCACCACCACGGCTCTAATGGCAGCTTTTTGCCACCCACAAAAGGAGTGGCATTTGCCCACTTTTTTGGGAGCAGCAAAAAGCCGGATGGGGCCATGGCGTATGGTTGCTGTGGCCCCAATCTGGCACTCCCAGGGGCAGCACAGAGCCTCCCCTTATGGGACATCTGCATCGTCCCATAGATCAGGAGTGGGCAACAGCAATAGGTCCAGGTGTCATTTTTCTTGGGACTTCATGGATAACAAAAAATGCCACCCACCCACCCCCCCCAAAAAAGCCCAGAGCTGGAAATGGCCAGAAGACTACTTCTGCGATCCGTTCATACTGTACAATTATATTGCTATGATTCCATTTTCATTGCCATGGCAATATCCTATGGAAACCTGTGATGTATAATGTAAAGAGGGGTATTTAAAATTCTCAACCATAGAGCTTTGCTGCCTTACCAAACTATAAACCCCAGGATTCCACAGTATGTAGCCATGATAGCAAAAGTAGAATCATAGCAGTGATATTGTCAGAACTAGGGAACTCAGATGTTCAATCAGTGAGTCTTGTGTGATGAACCAGAACAAAACTTTACTGAAGCTAACCAGCCAGAAATTCACCAATTTAAGCTGGAACTGTTTCCCAGTATCACAAACAGTATATTATAGCACCTCAAATCCACAACTCTACCCATCACAAGTTGGCGTGAAACTATAGTTCTCCACCCACTATTCCCATGAGCTAATCTACCCCAAACCCCCTCCTTCCCCACCCAAACACTACCAAACTGTCCCAGCCATCCCCCACATTCCAATCAGCTAAGTTCAGCTAGCGAAGCCCTGCACCCAGCTCTCCAAGGTTATACCACTGCAATAACAAGCAACCTGCATTTACAATCTCTAGCAAATGCAAGTGTATAAAATAATGAAAGAAATATAAAATACATTCCCCCAGTGAGAGAAACATAAAATACATTCTCCCAATGAAAGAAACATAAAATATATCCTCCCCCCATGAAAGAAACATGAAATACATATCTCCAACATAAAACATGAAAACCAAGAAACATACCTGGCAGAATTAACATGTAGATCATGAATTCTGACAGATATAAACTTGAGTTGATTGACCTGGACTAAAGTCAAACAGAAGTTATTTCAACAAATCTACTTGAACTTGAATCAGCAATACATGATGCACTGATTCGACTCAACTTGTGACTTTTAGTGACTGATTTGCTGGCATCATTCACTTTGAGCAACAGGCAAGACCCATTCCCAGAGTGTCGTTCTTGGAGGTGAACAACAAAAGCATTAGGCAATGGGCTGAGGTGGAAGGATTGTTCTAAATCTTTTCAAGCTTTAAGAGGTTTCTCTGATGTGCACCGGGGACAGGCTGTCAAGCAGACCTCAGCTTCCACCTCAAGCCCATTGCTTAATGCATATATTGTTCCCCTCTGAGAAACACACCCTGCCTCCTCCTTTCCTGTTAAACATTGACTCCTGGATTTGAGATTTGACTTGAGGCTTGAATTGAAAGTATCTTGTAAGGACTTGAGACTCAACCTGAGACCTGAAGGTAGAGACTGGAGACTTGGAGTAAAAGACTTGAATACATCACCAAATCATAGTGCTATAATTGTTTAGTGTGAAAAGGCCCTTGGATTTGTTAAAAACAGATATTTGTTATGATAAACAATACACATGTTGGAGGAAGCTGACATATTTTGTCCAGGGGCCATTTCATACTACAGAGTTATAGCACTATGATCCCAGTGTCATGGCAACATCCTATGGAATTCTGGGGTTTGCAGTTTAGGGAGGGAGATTTAGAATTCTCAGTCAGAGAATATGGATTTGGCCAGGGAAACATCCCTGTCACAGGTTTGTGGAAAATGACACTATAGCCTAGGAACTATCAGTGAGATCAATTCTCATCCAAATATTTTGCAACACAGCTTCGAGGCCAAAGACTTAAGAGTCCCTCCAAATGTATTAGGTCCAGTTATATTTTGTGGAGATGTAGTCTTCCCATCCTTGCCTCCCCATCCTGGTTTTCCTGACAAAATTTATGGAGGATGTAAATTCCTGTCACTTAATATTCATTGTATCATTTCTCTCTAATCAAGTATGTTGGCTCAACTAAACCAGTTCCTGGGTCTATGACATCTTAAGTTTCATGTTGTGATTTCAATGGAGCTCAAATGTAGCCTGCAGGCAGTCTTATGTATTTCCATCATTTATATCTCCCCCATCTGTCAGACCCCCCTAGGCAGCAGAGCATGCATAGAAAATTTATACTCAGTGAAGGCTTATGAAAGAACTATGTAGCTAATACATTACCACAAATGTGAATATATAGTTTTCGTATTTTTGAGAGAAGTGTTCTGTGCTTCATCTTGTAGACGAAAATAACTGTAACCTAACACAGAAAGAATGTTTTGGGCTTTTGTTTTGGACAAGAGCCATAACAAAGAGAAGAGAAACTTTGGAGGCTAAGGGATTTGATGTGATTCTCAGTGTATATGAAACCATTTCTGAGCATAACATCTGACTTTTTCACCCTCTGGGCAGTGTCACTTTTCAGAAACCTCTGCCTGGGTCAAGAGGTTGTTGGCTGTAATCCATTATTCTACCTTGAGGGGCAGTTTGTCTTCCACAGTCCAGTATGGATCAATTTCATTAGGACAGTAATAGTGGAGCAAATCTTTCAACTTTCTTCTGCCTTCTTCATGGATGACTCACTTGTTAACTGTGGTATCTGAAGTCTTCCTGCCCATCTTTTCTGAACTATGAAATTAGATATATATCTTTTCTTGTTCAGGATTCTTCATCCAGACAGTTACTTTCTCCAGTTCAGTTACCATGATCCTGAACTCACAGTAACCTCACAGTACACTATGATAGCACACAACATCAACAGTCAGGTACAGAGTGCATCATATTCCTACCACATGAATTCATAAATTCATTATGCATTGTTATGAGAGCCCAATGTTTAGCTTTGTTTTGCAAAATTTTGATGAGTGCAGGCTTGTGTGATTGTCCACTTGATAATCTTTTCTTCATGAGCATGGAATGTGTCATTTCCATACAGAGGATGGAAACAGCATGTGCCATGAGAGGAACACATATCCATAATCACCTTCTATCTTGAAATGTTAGGTCTCCAGAAAGAAGTAACACTAGTCTCAATTACTGTCCAAGGTACTGAAATCCTTTGTATGTATGTCTTGCTAATTCCATTTCAGTGTGTCATCCAACTGTGATATAAATACAGCTATGTTTAAGATCAGAGGCAGTAAGGTAAACTATTAAGCATTTCTTCTGCTTGTCTGTGTAGCAAGTACATTGGCCCACCTCCAGATAAACTGGGGTGAAAATAGTGATATCAGATTTAATGCTATCTCAGCTTTAAAAATCTGTAGGTCAGTCTTCCTGCACAAATTGGGAATACACACTGTTTTATTGTATAGTTAGCATTAATGTAGTGTGTTAACAGTGTTGACTTCATTCTGCCAATAGTAAGAGAGATGGCTGGCACTTAGTCAGGCTGTGCTTCTCTGCTATATATGGTACCACCAGCTCCTAATATCTTAATTACACTGCTGTCTTTGTGAAAAGTCAGGAGAGCTGCTAATGTTCTCAGTGGTGCAGCATGGCTCTGCCATGATAAAAGTAAGTCTGTATACTGAACTGTGCTCATGCTGTAGCTTAAATTGCCTTGCTTTCAGCTTTGCAGTAGGACTAGAAACAAGAGTGCTTGTTGTGAGCTCATTGCTTTTGTGCCTGAGCCCTTGTGATGTGCACACAGATGTCTATAGCCAGCAGAGAAATGAGCCTTTGTAATAGGCACACAGGGGAAAGATCATAACTTGGTTGTAGAGCATGTGCTTTCATTGCAGAAGGTCCAAGATTCAGCCTCTGACATCTCTAGATAGGAACGAAGAGATAGGCAATCTGATGTTCTCTGAGTATTTTGGACTACAATTAAAGATCATAGGTGTGGATTATGACTGTTGTACTCAAAACATTAAACTTGAGGGTATCAAGTTGCCTATTCATGGAGTAGACAATTCAATCCCTGGTGTTTTTCTAGTTAAAACAGCACCCAATACCAGATGATTGGACAGATTCTGCAGAGCTGCTGAGTAGACAATACTAGACCAGATAGACAAAATGTGCAACCTGCCATGAGGTAGTTTTTTCCTGTGTATCTGTGCTAGTGCATGTGACCATCTTTCAACTTTTCTTGGTTAATGCTCTAAGCTTATATACACTTAACAGAAAACATGTCATATGATTGTGACTACAAAGTTTCTAGCACTGATAGTCTTTGAAGCCAACCCTTTTCTTCTTGCTGTCTTCAAGCAAGGCTGTTTACCTTCATCCACTTTCAAAAAGGTGTGATTTCTGATTTGAGAACAAGTGTATTCCCCAGTTCACATTGTATTCTCTCAAAAATCAAGACCATCTTTCAGGAGGACTTTTCGAAAGCAAAACAAAATCTGTATTATAATTCTCAGGTTTTAGAAAAATGGCATTTTTATTTACAAAAAAGAACCTGTCCCTAAAGGGTCAAAATTTGGAAGGGAGCAGAATGTAACCCACATGCAGGTTATGGTTGCCTCACATCTTCCCCTACTCCTATTAAGCACTTTAGTGAGCAAGAGGAAGCATTATCAGAAGCATCTGTGCTAAGAAGGATGAACTAGTAGTCGTGCCAACTCAATTTCTTCTTATTAAGTGCCCTATGTACATTATCTATGTACCGTGCAGATAGGCCCATTGTGTTTAAGTATGCTGAAAGTGATCCCAAATCTCAAAACAGACTCATACACTCTCACATACACTGATCCATGGAGCAATGCCTTGTGCTTGGACCTGACAGCAGAGGCAGGATTTCATGTTATCTAACCCATTAGGCTGAAAGGAAGAAACTTTGTATCTTTACATCACTGACTCTTAACTTTCTCTCTCTCTTGTCTTTCCTCCAGTGAGCTTGTCTGCTCATATGCCTCTCTTCATTGACTATGTAATGCTGTACTTTATATTGAGCAGAATAGATGTGTTTTAGTTAGGCATTCCATCTGGTTTTGTGCTTGTTTCTATAAGCACACATCAGCATTTCCTGGTCCTCTGGAACACATCTGAGCATAAGAAATAAGGACATTTTCTTTATTCTTATTAGACAATACCAGTGCCCTTTTAGATTTTGATCATTTTCCCTGGGAGTAATGTCTAATCAGTGCAATGCCCTTAGGTCAGTAAAGCTTCTGTATTTTCTTACATCTTTCTCCTTAAAGTTTATCTCACTAGTCAGCTCTGGCTTGGCATGATCTTGGTTTAAAATAGATTAGCTTGATTATTTTGGGTCTTTTGTTTCAGAGGTAATACAGGATGAATTTGTAAAAGTGGGAAATCATAAATAGGATACAATAAATAGGAACAATAAATGAAGAAGGTTTTTCTCCTTAAAGCTTTACATTAGCAAACTCCTGATAGAGGTAGCGTTTGGCAGTTCATTGCTTAAATTTGCATAGGCTGCATATGGAATGTTGTGGAGCGCAAGATACTGTTGTAATTCATACAAACTTGCCAACCTTCAACAATATTTATGTGAAGGAGGCTTCTAGGTTCAGACTCACACAGTCCTACAGAAAACTATAAAGCAAAGTTTTCATGTTCTGTAATTTCAGTGTGACTTCATAACATTTTTTCAAAGAATCTGATATTTCCAGCTATTAGGAAAAGGTTACTTTGCTACATAAACTGTGTTTACCTGAAGATGCCTTTGAACATAGTTACATTTACTGAAAATATGTTTATCCACCCTAGAATGAAACCTGAGGCATTTGCGGAGTTTTTGAGGAGCCTATCATGCTAGACCAGAGTGGGTAATTTGTGATTGTCCAGATATTGATCTACAGTTTCCATAATCCCTTGGCCATTGGCCATGCTAGTTAGTATTGATGGTTGTTTAAGTTTTCCAGGTTTGATGATGATGGGAGTTTCATTTCCTAGCCCCAGGTTAGATTCACAACCTAGAAGACCCTCTTAAAAGCTTGAGTTAATGGTTGAACATCTGTTACTGTTACTTTAAAGATGCAAATAAAAGTTATGTCCCATCCCCCCCCCCTTCACCTCAAAAGTAAATCCAGGAGACCTGGTGTTGATCAAGGTCCCAACAGGAGGGGCACTTCAATCTTTTTCCTCCCTAGTGCAATGCCAGTCTGAATTACAATTTGTATTGCCCCCACAAAAATATCAATTGAAATTAATGGATCTGGGGGATGTTGATTGAGAGTAGAAACTGCAAGCACATTCCCCTCAGTCTGGATTGAGATCACAACAGAAGGCAAAGAGATAAAAAAAAATCCCCACATGATGGCCCTGGCCCAGATCAGGCCTCTTATACTTCTTTCACTTTTAAATAATGAATAAAGTATAGCTCTTAGTTATACTTCAAGCAACCTTTGTCTTGGCCTTCTTGTATCCTTTGAATGTGCAGCATAGCTATTTCCCATATCTCGACATTTCCTGTGCCTGTAGTGTACTGTTGTAATTTTGTGTGCATGGTTTTGTGCCAATAGCTCCAATTTCTGACATTTTAAATATTCTCTATAGCTACCTGCCTGGTCTTGTACCAATGCAGTTCTGTTACCACATTGTGTTTTAGTTTGATCCTTTTTTCCATTAGTTTTCTGAGCTTGAAATAAGGTTTTCTGGGTAACCTTGTTGAATGTTAGCACTAGCTGTGGTTCCTTCTGGTCTTTTAAGAACGTATTATTTTTGTCCAGTTGGATTATGATAGCTGGTGGATAAAAAATATTCATTGCCACTGTAAGCAGCAAAGCATATAGTATTGTCTCTTTCAGTCTTTCAAAGCTACTGTTGCTATGAGAAATGGTGCTTAGGCTAACAACTTACAGAAGGAGCCAGCCAACAAAGCTGAAGTGAAAGACAGCCCTTAAGTAGGACTGTATTATTTCACAAACATGTAATTAACAATAAGGTGTCAGGGTAGTCTGGAAGGCAGCTAATTGCACTGGAAATACCATCCTGTCAGTTCACATTTGGTTGTCGAGCCTTCATGAAGCAGCAGTGGCTGAAATAGCAATTGACAATGCTGAAGTATTGTATAATCTCATTTTGGTGCTCTGAAAGGGTTTTGCCATTTCATTTGCCTCAAAATGTGGTGAAATGTAAAGAATTCAGTGTTCTTGGAGTAAGTATAGTGAATTACATAACAAGCTTCTCAGGAGAAATGCTAGTTACAAACAATGCTCTTTCTTTGAAAGAGCAAATGTTTTTCATGCCCAACATTTGCAAGTGCTTCCTAGAGATCATGTAGCTAAAGCCTGCTTAAATGTTAGCCATAAACAACCTAGCATTGTTGCATCTTCTGGAAGAATAATGTTGTGCTTGGATTATGAATAAATTATAAACTATTAATAATATTTGAATGATCCAAATTAGGGTTGATTCTGCATTCATTTATTCTCTGTGGGAATTAAAAGAAAGGTGTGTGTGAAGCACCTGTGTCTTTTGTGTTTTTAATATTAAATCTGTGGGTGTTCAGTGGAGGAATAAGACTGAATATTAAAGAGATAATAACTATCCTTGTGATTCTATAATAGTTGTGTTCTCTCAGAGAAACTGCCTTTTTCTTGACCTGTGCTATGCCATCACATTGGAGATGTCTGGATTGGTACCTAAACAGATACATTTGCATATGTTCATACATATCCTAGGACCTAGGACATATCATGTCCTATCCCATATATATAGTACTTACTTGGAATGAGGGAGCCCAATTAGACAGCCATTTTGTTCACTGAAAGATAAATTAGTCATTTTGATTTCTAGGGCTCCAGTGGCTTATTTAAATGGCTCTAAGAAATTATGCCTCGGCTAAAGATAGGTTTTGTAACATATTACCAGTTCAAATATTGTGTTATTGAGAACCAGATAAATACCAGGCTAACATCTCTTGTAAGTAAAGATTACATAGTCAAATACAGGTACATTTCATCCAGGGGCTTCCACAACAGTTGATCGTAACATTGTATGGGATTCCTTCAGTTCATAGTATGAAAAAAACCATAATTCTTTAGAGACTTCAGAGTGCTTTATGTATATTATAAGTAATAACAAAATTCTGTAAGGTAGTTCAGTACTACTAAGATGAATAGAAGGTGAGAGAACAGTGGCTTACCTAAGCCAGACATTCATTTGATGATCTTGAGTGAGAAGTGAGCTAAGGACTTCTCAGCTTATGTTATTAGCAATGAGCTTAAACCATTTCTGTAAGTAAGTCTTCATATGAGAAACTCAGGCTGTTTTCCATAACAAAATACAAGTTCCTTTTGGCTACATGGGAGTCATGATAGGATCACTCTGAATTCTTTGCTTATGAAAGCACTAGCCATAGCCCAATTGTGACAACACATTTTGTGATGTAGTCATGCTCAACATCACTAGTTAGGGATCACCAAGTTATTGGCTACATACAGCTATCAAACAGTAATACCACCCTGAAGTGACTTCTGAGCTCTGCTGATTGGAATTGGGGCCAGAAGCCTTGGAAGATGGGTTCTCTGGCTTCTTTCCAGTCCCTCTGGTCAGCCAACACACAAGCAAACCCTTTTAGATAAGGTAAGAATATTACTCTGCTGGGTTCCACATATCCTTTTCAAGTTTGAAAAGTCATCTTAATCAATGATTTTCCATTGGAGCTAGGAATACTGCTTATATAGTAGATCAGTAATTATTACCCTGTGCACTGTTGAAATATTTTACCCACATGCAGGATATTGAGTGGGGGCTTGAAAAAAAAATCCTTTTTTTACAATTCCCAGAATCCCTCATTACTGTTGCTATCTCAGAGGGAGGCATGATACTGTCCTCCTTTGCATGTTCAGTGAATGCATAAGTTATTACTTCTGACTAATTATTTTAAGTTTTAGATATAATGTGTGCCAACAATATAAGAAATTTATTTTCTTGGATGTTTAGCAGTCTACTTGTATACTCATTGCATTTAGGTGCCAAGTGAAAACATGACTTTTTACTAAAGCCTTTGAACTTGGGTAATTTACTTTAAAATTCTTATGGACATGGTTTTGAACTGTTTTAACCCTTTCAACCCATTTAACGTAATATATTTAACATTATTTTTATTGTATTGTTGTATTGTTTTAACCTATGTACAGTTGGATTCTGTATTCATTGATTCCATTGTCCATGGCTTTAATTTTTTTTTTTAAATCCTAAAAGTAAACCTTGATTTTGCCATTTTATACAAGGGACACCATTTTACTACCCCACTGTATATAATGGGACTAGAGCATCCATGGATTTTGGCATCTACAGGAGTACTGGAACCAAACCCCAGTGCACAACAAGGGCCCACTATATATTGATTTACCTTGTAAATTACTTGTTCTTGCAATATAGGGCATTACGGAATTTATTATTATTATTATTATTATTATTATTATTATTATTATTATTATTATTATCATTATTATTCCGTAATACCCATTTGTAGTGTGGCTTGCTATGTGTCTCACCCCTGTCATGTTTTAGTTTTTCATAGTATAGTTATTGCTGTTTTTCATTTATTTCTGTACCACTTTTTTCCCAGTTCAGGACTCAAAGCAGCTTACAAGAAGTTAAAAAACATATTATTAAAAATGCACAGGTTACAAAAGTTAAAGCAAGATTAAACAATCAGAACATTTAAAACCAGATTAAAACATATGTCATTACACATACATACAAGCACAACAAGATCCTGTTCATTATTTAGGTGAGACTGGTTTTATGCCATCAAATGTCTGTCGAAACAGAAAAGTCTTTACTTGTCCATGAAAAGAAAGTAGGGAGGGTGGCAGTCTAACTTCTCTGAGAAGGGAGTTCCAGAATCTGGGATAGCCACTGAGAAGGCTGTCTCCTGTTTTCCCACCAGATGTGCCTGTGAGAAAGATGGGAAGAAAGAAGAGCCTCCCCAGTAGGTTTCAAAGCTCTGACTGTTTCATAAGGAAGAATACAGTCCTTCAAATAACTTGGACTTGAGCCATATAGGGTTTTACAGGTTGAAACCAGCACTTTGCATTGTGCCCAGAGGTAGACTGGCAACTAGGAAAGCTGTTGCAACAAGGTGGTTGTGTGTTCCCCCTAGCAGCTATGATATCTCAATGAATGGGCACATTTGGTGCACTGGTTTTAACTGAGCAAATGCAATTCTGGCCACCACTGAAACTTGAGATTTCAGATTCAGAGTTGAATTCAGGAGCACACTTAAGCAGTTAACATGCATCTTCAGGAGGAGTGTAACCCCATCCAGTATAGTCTAAGTCCCTGTTCTCTGATCTGCCTTTTGATTGAACAAGAGCATTTCTGTATTGTATGGATTAAGTTTCAACTTGTTCACACTCATCCTGTCCATTACAGGCACTGATTTGGTCTTAAACCAGCTTCCTTGGCTTGTGGTGGAAAGAAGTAATAGAATTGGTTGTCATTCTCATACTGACGGCACTGAACCCCAAACTCAGAACACCCTTCCCCGGTGGTTTCAGGTATATATTAAATAGCATATAGGACAGAGGTTAGCCCTGAGGGGGCCCACAGGGCAATGGCCAAGGGTCAAGCAAGAGCGCCCCAGCATCATCTTCTGAGTTTGCCTCTCAAGGAAGAATATAATAATAATAATAATAATATATTTTATTTGTATACCGCCCTAGTGGAAAACCAATCTAGGCGGTGAACAATAAAAATTGTAAATTACAACAAGTTAAAACAGCAACATCCCTCCACCCCCCCTTAAAACATTATTAAATCAAGTACAATTAAAACAACTGCAGTTAAGCAGTACTTAAACTAAAACCAAATATATATAACAACATCAACTACAACACACAGCACAGCAAGCGATACAGCAGTCGATGAAGAAAAACTACTGTAAAAAAGTACCCCCCAAACCCAGACAGGTACCATGGTTGATGGTATCAAAAGCTGCTGAGAAGTCCAGCAGAACCAATAGGGACGCACTCCCCCAGTCTCGCTCCTGGTCATCCACCAAGGTAACCAAAGCCACCTCTGTCCCCTGAAACCAGATTGAAATGGATCTAGATAATCCATCTCATCCACAAACCTGTGGAACTGAGAGGTAACCACACACTCTAGGACCTTGCCTAAAAATGGAGTATTAGGGGCAAAGCAGACCAGCACAAAGAGCCAGCTTCCTGGTGAACTGGGAGCGTGGTATTCAGACAGCAGCACGCCCCCAGTCTGCAGGAAATCCACATGGTTGACTGCACATGTGGCGGACATTTCTGCAGCACAGTGTTTGCACATGCTGCACTGAAGAAACGCAAAAAATGCCGCCACCACAGCAAAGGCACCCTTTTCCCAGAGTAAAAAGGAACATCTTTCTTCTGCTCCTTATTTGTGCCAAGAAAAGACTGGGTTGGGGGTGTGGCGTGTGATTGCCACAGCCCCAACCCAGCAAGCAAAGGGGTGGTGCAGAGCCGCTCCTTATGAACCATCTGTTTTCCCCCTTAGATGCTCATCCAAGGTTTCTGTTTTTGGCATAGGCAGACAGACAGGGCCTTCTCCATGGCTGCTCCCAGACTAAGGAACTCACTTCCTAGGGAGGCTAAGCTGTTTCCCTCCTTGTTATCCTTTTGTTGGCAGGAGAAGATCATCCTAATCCAGCAAGTTTTGGGAAACTTGTTTTACAAGAAAGGGCTTTTTATAGTTTGCTGTACTACTTTTATTTTTCGCTTTTAAATCAATGTTTTAATTGGTTTTAATTCTGTAGTTTAACATTATTTATTAGTATTTATTTTTAATATGTTTAATATGATTTAGTCTTAATTTTTTGTAGATTTTAATTACAGGTGCTTTTAACTTACTTTTTAATATATATATATATATATATATATATATATATATATAT
>CM034706.1:215981206-215997318 GCA_020142125.1 Phrynosoma platyrhinos
AGAGGGGCGGGTTAGAAATAAAACTTATTATTATTATTATTATTAAGGTACTGCTCTTGCCTTGAGATTCCTTGTCTTTGACATGAGGACTAGAGAAGTGAGGTTAGACCCTGAAATATGAAAACCCTAGTTAAAGGTCTTTGTGCAGTTAACAAAATGATCAAGACATTGATTTGCCACATTGTGGTTTAAAGAGTCACAGTGATGTTTGTAGACTGGGAGTCAACAGAGTAATGCTGTGATATGGGAAGCTTTGAACTATAATGTGAGGCACATACACCATAGTAACTTGTCTGGTTGTGGCTAGAAAAACAATCTTGGATTATCAGGAGAGGCATACCAAAACTGAGGGAAGCAGTTTTGATTTGGGATATTGACATCTGTTTTAATAGTCTCATGTTACTGTAGAGTAAACCTGGCTCTTCTGTAACCTCCGTCCATCACTTATTTCCCACAAAAGCTGCATATTTGTAAATAGATATGTTAGATCTCCAGGATGTCCTCTCTGCCAGTAGAATTTGGTGCTATAATGGCTGTTCTGTACTTCCATCTATTCAAGAAAAGAGGGAAATGTCAACATTCTTTTTATTGATTTTGATTTGAATGTCCATAGACAGTTGGGTGGGCAAAGTGTGGTCTGTGGACTGGGTTCAACCCCCAAGGCCATTTTTGATCTAGAGGTTTCTAGGGCTCCAACTGGCTAATTGAGGGTGCCATAGCAGCCCCCTAACCTTGGTTGAAAAGGTACAGTCCCATCCCCTAGATCAGGGGTAGGCAACCTTTCCCCTTTAAGGGCCGAGAGACTTCAGCTCCCAGAATCCCAGGAGCTATTGGCCAACATGGCTGAGGCTTCTGGGAGCTGAAGTCCCTCAGCCCTTAAAGGGGAAAGGTTGCCTACCCCTGATCTAGATGTTGTGCATGCCTGGTATAGATAATGTACCTACTACTTCAGATTTTGAGCACCTGGTATTGGTGACGAGGGGAGACTCAGCCTTTTCAACATCCACAACTACAAAAATAGGGATAATTCAATGATAGAAACACAACAACAAGAAAACCATCGCTAACTTTTACATTTTGAGGCAGCTTCCACTTTATGGTAAACACTTCCATTGTCACCAGTTGACTGCAGGTATACATTGCAGCAAAATTATGCATCCTTAAGAATAGTTTTTAAATAGCTGCTTAAACGTGGTTGTATCATGCTTCTTCTCTCCCCCCCCTCCCCCCTTGCACTTCACTTATATCAAAACTCAAAGCATGTGCATCTCACCTGTGGAGAGTTACATGAACCTGTGTCAAAAGCATATGCATTATACAGTTGGTGTTACCAAACAAGTTACCTATCAATTAGGAATTGATGGGTACCTTGAAAGTTGTCCTGACTACCATGACTGCAAGAACCAAGCTACATGTTTAGCATATACTCCAACTGTCCTGATTTGGCAGGGACACTCCTGTTTAATCCTCTGTTGTCCTACTTTTTCAAAGGTTTCTCTATCTTCCTCCACCTTCCCACTTTTTCCAGGGCTTGCTTCAACTGCTGTCAACCAAATTCAAAGTGCAAAAGTAGTTTTCAATCAATTAATTCAGCTGGGGAGAGGAGAGGAGGGGCTGAATCTTGCCCCTCCCTGTAGACTCAGGCAAAAGCAAACTGTGGCAGCCTCTCCTGGCTTGTATGATCTTCCTCAATAATAATTTTTGCTATCTTGACTATACTTTGATGTTGCTTGGCCATACATATCCCAGTTATCATCTGTGACATGCCAGAGGGTAAGGTTCAGGCCTGCCTTGAGGGTATGAGTCAAGCATGCATCATTTGGGGACTACATCCTCTTTCTACTCCTTCCCACCTCTTCTTCTCTCTTAGTATTGAATTGTCAAAAGTGGTGTCTTCACAAGCCAGAATACTCATGAGTATCCTGGCCCCTAAGCTGCCTTGACCTCCCACTGTTACCTGTGGCCCTCCCTTGTAACACTCACTCTGAGGTCAGAATGAGGTGCCCAGTGTCCTGTTCTGACCTGAGAGTAAGCAACTTGGTACTGCTGTGCCTGCACAGTGAGACATGCATATAAAACAACCACCTAGCATCACAATGGAGGGCTCCAGATTTTCTGGGAAGATCTGGAGCAAACAGTTTTAAAAATCCTTTCTGGGGGGTGGGGGTTATACCCTAGAGCAGTGGTTTCCAACCTGTGGTCCAAGGAGCCCTTTGGGTTCTGTGTGCACTTCCACCTAACTAACCCTAACCCTAACCCTCCCCCCTGTAACACTACTCCTAAACACCATTAACTTGTAAGACATAGGGTAAGCCTCTTAGGGGCTCCACCATAGAAGCTGTTTCTTAAAAGTGCTCAGTGAGTCAAAAAGGTTGGGAACCCCTGCCCTAGAGGACTGTTTGCACCAGAACTGGGGCTTGGGCCATGCATCATCCAACCAGGGGAAGATGTTTTATTTGTCCTGTGCAGACAGGGCCATCGCTTGAACAGCCTCCTTAGAATCAACATTTGGCTTCCTGTTATCCAATAATGCCTTTGACAATTCTTGTAAAGCCTAGCACTCCTTTTCTTGGATCCCCTGTCCCATAAGGAAACAGTAGTTCCTACACTGTATGAGACAGACGTGGATGGAATAGGAGCAAGCCTAATGTAGATAGGTCAGGCATTCGGAATATAGGAACAAAGAGTCTGTACTTGCAATGAGCAGAGCCATAAAAGAGTTTCTTAATGCTGGCTTCTAGACCAGGAGGGTTGGAAAGAAGGAGAACCAAACTGTTAAATGTTAGGCAAAAGGTAGGCCTGTCCTTCTATCTGAGCTTCTGTTACGGGGGTAGCGACTCATAGCGCTTGAGTGGTGACCAAAATGCATTATTTTGTTACACAATGCTTCTTGCCTTTCAAAAGGTGCCCTGGGGTATACAAAAATAAAACCTCTTCCTTGTAGTTTATCTTGTGCACCATGCTATTTGTCCTACATAGCTACTTAGTTTCATAAACAGGCCTAGTACAAAAGGAGAAAGCATCTTTTGGAACAACAACAACAACAAGCCTCTCGTACAAGTGTCTCTGGCTTGCACTGTGCAGAACACAGGGACTGGTCCTGGCTGGCACATTGAGCTTGTTTTCAGCTGACTCTCAGAGAAGCATAGAGTGAGTAGTGTCTTGCGCTACAGCTCCTGCATTATTCACGAGGGAAATCCACAGAGAGGGGAGGGAGGAGTAGACAAGAGTGTGGGGTAGCTGTTAATACTTGGCCGTGTGTGTCTTCCCATTTGCTGTGGTACTTGCAGGCTTGGTGGGCTCAACCTAATGAGCCTCTATGTAAGTCACAGGGACAGAGGGTTGGAGAACACAAAGTGATTTTTTACTTCCTGCAGAAGTGAAGTTACATCCATATTTGACCTTGGAAAAATCTCTTCTGTTTTCTCAACTGCTCAAGAAGGTCAGAGGCCTGCTTCCTTGGAAACAGTAAGGGGGACAGTATTTTTTCACTCAGATGAGTTGCTTGGATGTTTCCTTGACCTTTTCAGTCATAACTGAAATACTCCTTGTCTCGCATGGAAGACCTCATTTGGTATAGAGGTGACTGAAAGACAATTGAATAGCCCTGGAGGAAAAGAGAGAAGGGGAAATGGCTTAAGTGTGTCAGATGACAAAGGTAGGCTGGTCTGCTTATTTGATAACTGACTCTTGATGCTGGAAGTATCACATAGGTTTGATCAGGCACTGGAAATGAAAATTACATTGAAGTCTGTGTGTGTAATTCAGTGTTCCATTTTCTCTGTGCTAATATTCTCTAGAACAAAGATGGACAAGGTGCTTGTGCCCTCCATTTCCTGGGCGAAATAAAGGGTGAATTTTCTAGGAGAGGCAATTCACCTTTTAATTAGTTTGCAGAGCCCTGGACCTCTGGCTGCTTCTGAGTTTATTTTTTGTTGTTATTAAGTATTTATACCCCGCTCTTCAGCCAAAAGGCTATCAGAGCAGCTTACAAATGGTTAATTAGACATTTCCCTGCCCTCAGGCTTCTTCTCTCCCTCTAAAGCTTGGACCAAGGCAGATGGACTGGAGGGAGGGCCCTTCTTAAATTTTTAAATTACAGTATATTTCATTTGTTATTTTTGTCCATCCAAGGAGGGTTTAAGGCAGGGGCTGGCAACCTACAGCCCTCGGGCCGGTTCCGGCCCAGGGTCCCACAATTACCGGCCCAGGTGGACCCCTGCTGCCACCGCCGCCACTGCTTATCATTGCCGCCGCGCGGCCACGTGCGCCGCAACCCCCATTTTGTTTTCCAAAATTGCGGCCGCACCGCATTTGCGCATGTGCAGGAGTACGCGTCATGGCCGTCATGTTGGAGAATAAAATGGCAGCCGTGACATGCGTGGAGGTGGTTGTGGCAGCGCACGTGGCGGCGGGGGTTGTGCGCGTGTATGTGAGCATGCGCGCCACCATTCCCCCCACCCCGGGCCCGCCGGAAGGGACAACTTCAGGGAATCAGGCCCCGGCTCAAAAAGGTTGCCTACCCCTGGTTTAAGGGGTGGGGAATTGGTCCTCAGACTCACTGGAGTTGGCTACCCCTTGTCTAGAAAGAAGTATTGGAATACTGGATTGTGCACCCTACTTCAGTCTCAACACAACACGAGGTGAATTCTGCTTGTGCAGCTGTGGCTTTAGTGTTGCTGAAGGATAGTGAAAGATAGCAACCTCTGTGTTTGTTTTTCTGTTTGCACCAGTTTCTCTGTGTTTACCTTTTGGCCTTTCCCCCCCAGTAGCTAATGTTGCCATGTGCTCTAATGCTATAAACAAAAATAATCCATCTGTGTCCCTCTTCCTCCCTCATGTGCTTGTCCTTGAATCCCTTTGATTTATTGAGTGTTCCCCAGTCCATAGAGATTTCCCATGCACCCATTTGAATTCAAAACTCCTTAGGCAAATAGAGAAGAAAGGTATGGGGCCTTTCTTATCTGATAGAAGAAAATAGAAATGATTTGATTCTCGTGTTGTTTGGATTCTCAAGGCATAGTAGAAATATCAGCACATCATTACAGGATCAGTAACTAATGGCTAAAATGCTGATTGAAGCAAACCCAGATGTGAACCCTGAAGCTGAAATGCTAATAGATTTTCCCACACCACAACCACTTCATTTTTAGTGGAGTGTGAAATGATAATTAAAACATTATTAATAATTTCACTGAATATTTTGATCTGAATAATTTTTGTTTATCTTTTGAATTTTTACATCCTTTATAAAAATTATGAACTGTTCTTTTACCTAATTCATAATTAAATCACCACACCTAGTCCTCAAGAATAGAAGGTTTATTTTGTATGTCCTGTTTGTCTCTTTCAATCTTGCTTCGCCAATTTTGTGGTCTTGTTTTCTTGAAGCTATAACCAGGTTACAGTTGTTGGTTGCACTAAGCTCTTAAAGGAATGGTAGGATGGAAAGCTTCTTCAAAGAATGGAACTTTTGGCTTGCTTTTTATCTGTAGCAATAGAGCATAAAATGCATTATTTCATAAAATGAATGTGAGACATAATAAATTGTCAAAGTAGGCAATTTGAAAGTTGTGAGAAACTTTTCTGAGACAACTATATGTAGGGAATATAATAAATAAATAAATGCTTAGCTCTTCAGACTAAAATTAGTGCTTTACCTTAGTGTTTTCATTATCTTCATTAAAAATAAATTAAGCAGTGCAAGGAAGTGTATGTATGCTATGTAATAGTCATATTTTAAAATATTACTATTCCAATAAAAATTGTGTGCAAGCAAAAGTTTGCACTTGTTGTCTGAACAGAGGTTTTAAACTATGTTAAGCCCGCCATATTGATTTTGTTGTCTTAGTCCAGTGTTTCAGCTGAAATAGTTTGGCTATTACAAAAACAAAACAAAAAACTTTCATGTAACATATACAGCTAACATATAAAGTAATATACCTTTAAAAAAGAATTGTTTACTCAGTAGAAGTCAAACATAATAAAACAAATCCCAATCAATTTAGAACATTGAGGCATGTTCCAGAAAATTCTCTGTAACACTTTTCTGATTCAGATGTTTTAGAAAATCCTTGTTTCTGGATAGAATCGAAAGAATTCTGAGGCAGAGGGTCATGGAAATGAGTTAGGGATGTTTGTGCTGAGTCCTTCTTCATATCTGCATGAGCCAAATTATGTTTGGCTTAATTTTTTTTTTCCAGTGGAGTACTCTGAACTTGAATCGGATATAACTTGGACCAGTTACCATGCTATCATGTAGGGCCTCAGGTGAACTGGCATGCTATCTTGCTACTTCATGTAACAATTAGTGTACAGGAAAACAAGAAAACAATGAAGAAAAGAATGTATGAAGCATAGTACAAGTGGCCCGCCTATGCTTCATGGAACCTTTTAAAGATTAATCATCCCCAGCAGAACAAACTGTAGAACTTGTGTTAGGACCTGCTGGCACCAATGACCATCTTCCTTTTACAAATACACTTTTTAAAAATCCACATATTTTTCCCACAAGGGAGAAAGTAACAACTGTAGTACATTTTACCTTCAGATTTTAAAGGTCTGGTATTTCTGTATGCAAGACATGGAGTGTTAATTAAAGGAATGAAGTCTTTCCCTTACTTATCATTGCTGAGCTTCTATCAGGGAGTTCACTGGTCCCATGGATGAACTGGACTGCAACTCCCAGCAGCTCTATTTCAGCATGTCAAGTCATAAAATGTCATTGAAGGTCTAGTCCGAAATATTTAGAGGGCCAAAGTTTTCCCTAGTTTTAAAGGAAACTACATTTGAAGTAACAGAAATAATTGATATTGTTATTATGTGCCTTTGATTCTATCTTATGGTGACCCTAGTAAGATTTATTCAGAGGAGACTTGCTATTGTCCTCATTTAGGACTTCCCACTTTCACCCAGTGGGTTTCCATGGCTGAGCAGGGATTTGAACCCTGGACCCTCAGAGTTCTGGTCCTACACTCAAACCTGTAAATCATACTGGCTCTCTAATAATTGATATAAAGTTGGGTAGTGTTCTGTTGACTGAAGCATCTGTGGTTTGCCGTGATCCATATATTTAATGACAGCCATGCACACATATGCCCTGACACGGAAGTGTGCATATCATTCCCTATTTAATAATGTGGGGTGTAACTGTCCATGTTTTTTCTCATCTGTGGGGAGGCCTGGAACCAAACCCCCACAGATGGGAAGGGTCCAATGTATTATTTTAATATAGCCCTCAGTACTTTCTTTCAGTTAGAAGTAATATGGCTATTGTCAAGCCCTAGACTAGGACTTTAAAAGTATTTTTAATTTCTGTAGAAATTTTTCTTACTCTAAGACAATAACCACTTTGCTGGCAGTAAATCCTAGTGAGCTGAATAGGATTTACATATGAGTAGATGTGTGCAAGGTCTTGACCAATGAATTCAACTATCCTCCCCTCCCTGCAAAAAGTAGGGTTGCCTTGTACCAGGAAGCAGAGTGCAAGCAATGTAGCTGGTGAACCTTCTCATGGTAACATGCCCTGGCAGCAACAACAGAGGACTGTTCACAACAGCTGAGCTGGAAATGATCCTTAACCTGAAATTTCAGGGAATTTTATGCTGTTGATCTAAAAACACTACCCTCAGCAATTCCTTGGAAGCAGTGCTATATCATGAAGTAATTTTATTTTTATGAGGAATTTTGTCACTAGTCACAAAGGGAATCCTACTGGGCTACTGAGGCTTCTGAAAGCAAGAAAAGAAGCCGCTTGGCCAACTTACCTTTAAATACAAGTCCAGTCCTACCCACAAACTGTTCACTTTCATGCACTTCCAAAGTCTAGCCTAGTCTTTTGAGTGTTTTCACACACACACACACTTACACATGTGAGATGCATGAGGAGTCTGGGCTGAATACCTTGGAATAATGTAAAACCAGTCTTCTTGCTTCCTGCTCTAAAGAAGCAAAACACATTCCCTTTGCAATTTTTCCTTGGTAATTGGATTTCACAAGGGAGGAATTCTTCTGTGTGGGATTTAGGACTAGATGTTTGTGTTTTTCCAAGCATACCTTTGTTCTGTCTCATTTCCATACCAGCTTGTGATTTTTGTTAAAAAATAACAACACACACACAAACAAACAAGAAAGCAAAGCAAAGAAGTAGAGGTCCACACAGAAATTTGTACACATTTTCATATTTATGCAAATATATGTTCATTTTATATGCATTTCCCTTAAATATATGCTGAGGAGGTTGCAACTAACTTCTTCTAATATATGACTCTTACTGTTTCCCCAGAAGTATGAATGTTTGTATGTATTTCTTAATTGGGGAAATGCAGACCAAAATGTGGTGATGTGTTTAGTTCGCACATTAGTTTGAGACATATGAATTAGTTCTGTTGTCTTAAAATGTAAACAAATAATGCCCAAATCCTTTTGATAATAATTCTGTGCCTCACTATAAGGTGCATTCTCCATTAGTAGCTTAAAACAACAACAACCCAAATCCTGTTACTCTAGTGGAAGAATATCTTGGAGGCTTTTTCTGCTTGTTGCCAGAATTAGGTTTCTGGTTGCCACTGGTTGTGCTACAGATTTGCGGTTGCAGTCTACTGTATTATTGGATCATTGCTACTAGTCTTACAGTAATACAGTTTTGTTGTTCTCTTGTTGCTGCTTGACCTTTGTTTGTTTGAGGTCCTCCAAGATGAGGGATTTTTTTCTTCCCTCCCCATGGAAGGAAAAAAATCTTGAACATTGAATTTCTCACTGAAATGCCTGCCTGTTCCTTTCCTTTCCTTTCCTTTCCTTTCCTTTCCTTTCCTTTCCTTTCCTTTCCTTTCCTTTCCTTTTTTTTAATGAATGAGGTATCAGCAGATTCTCACACCTCAATCAAGCAGGTGTTGAATTTCAGAGCTTGTAAATATTTGAGCTGAACATTTAGAGAGAGAAAAATTGATATGTTTAATATACAGCATTGAGCTTTTGTCATATCCCCACTTTAAACATATCTGTTGGCACTTTTGGTAAGAACTAATTTGCCAATTGAGATAATGATTTGGCCCTCCTGGAATTGTGTCATCATAGTAAGTGAAGGGGGAGGAACATATTTGAATGCTAAACAATAGCGATATCCATAAAATTGCCAATGTCCACACAGGAAAGAGGAGAATGTATAGTTTTATTTGCTGCAGAGAATAGGTACCGGTGATCTGATGACCTAAAAAAGCCTGAAATAAAAGGAAAAGAACAGACATCTACGGATATATAGGTTTGCATACGATAATCAAAAAGCATCTATTCTCTTCATTGATACAGTGTCACCAATTAGCAGGTCATATTTCTAGAGCAGTGGTTTCCAAACTTTGGTCCTCCAGATGTTTTGGACGTCAGCTCCCAGAATTCCTGAATATTGCCTAAAGTGGCTAGGCAGGGGTAGGCAACCTTTCCCCTTTAAGGGCCGAGGGACTTCAGCTCCCAGAAGCCTTAGCCATGTTGGCCAATAGTCCCATGTTGGCCAATAGCTCCTGGGATTCTGGGAGCTGAAGTCCCCCGGCCCTTAAAGGGCAAAGGTTGCCTACCCCTGGGCTAGGGCTTATGGGAGTTGAAATCCAAACCACATGGAGAAACAAAGTTCGGGAAACACTGTTCTAAAGCATATGTACTAGATAGGTCACATACTACTATCCCATAGTGACTCTTTGTTGCTTGGCAGCCCAAAAGGAGAGGCGGATACCTTCTGGAAAAGACGTGTGTTTTAGGGCTTGTGACATCAATAAGATTGAGAATTTAAGAATTCTGTACAACCTTGGAGCTGTTGAGTGCCAGGCACCCCCTCACTCTTCTCCCTGTTATCTATTCTGTTTCTGTCTTACAGCTTTGTCCCATCACCTACATCTACACACCACAAACTGTACTCCGTTTCTCTGTCAACCTGATATTAACAGAGTTGTTGGCTATATCTAGAAGAAAACTAAAGGAAAGAGGAGGGAAACACACGTACATTTTTTGATTCATATTGCATGATATTTTTTACTAGTACCTTATGAAGGTTTAACATTTTCTCCCACTATGCCTTATCAAAAGTGAAGAAAGTTGAACAATAATAACTAATTTCTTATGCAATTTTAAATTTCCCAGGGAGGACATTTGAGCATAACTGCCTCCCCACACCCATGGCTGGATTTTTCAGTTGGTGGTCTCCTGGATAAATCAGCCCCAATAATCCAGTTTTTGCATGTTAAATTATGGTTCCAGATTATGAACATCGTTAGTTTCAGGCAATAGCAATAGTTGAAAACACTCTCCAAATTACAGGACCATAGAAATAACGGGACCAAACAGTGCAGCATTTCTGTATATATACACATTCCAGATGACCTTGAAAAGGCATAACCAATGATATGTCACAGGGACATATCTTGCAATTTCTCCTGGCATTTGCTCATTCTATTCATAACATTATATTATTATATTACATTCATACCCATACATATGCTCTGATGTATAATTTCTCTATTATATTCAAATTAAAGATTGTAGATCCAGATCCTAATTTAAACCGATAGGCACCAAGTACACTGTCATTTCTTTCTCACACTGAAGATTCATGTTCTTTGTTTTGGGAGTGGTTTTCAGTTATATTTTAGTTTACATGACTAACAGTGGAACAATGCAGGCTATTAGTCATACTTCAGTGAAAGGAGTTAGATATTAGGAGGAGGAGGAGGAGGAGGTGAAGTACGTGATAGCTTCCTTGGCAGTTTCATAAATAAACCATTCAAGTGTAATTTTTGCCAGGGCAACAAGAAAGAAAGTGAGGTTCCCCCCCCCCCCCGAAGGTGTTAATAAGAAGTGCTGATTGTACCACTGAGATCAAAGGTGGTGTGAGCACATTTCATAAATTAGTAGAAACGAGACCAGGTGGTAATTATACTTCCAAAAATTCAGTGCTACTGTTTGATAATCTCACCTTATTGGCCATTGCAGTGAGTCGAACAGTTCAAAGATCCATGCTAAGTCCTAGTGCCAGTGTGTAAGAGTGACCCCCTAGGCTGGGATTTGCAATGCTACATTAGAACCCTTTGGATGGAGAAGGAGACATCTTCCAGCCCATTTTTCTTTGAACCTCCATCTGGAGGATTCTGATCTGCCTTTGTAAAGAGTTGAAGACCTTCTCTTCAATTCACCAGATTAAGTTACTGAGTGTGCTTGAGGTAGTCCAGATGAGTAGAGATTGATGAGGATTTTGTTAGTTTTTGTTTTTAGCATATTAGTATATTATTTTAGCATTTTATAGTGTGGTGTTTTATTGTTCATTTTTTATTGTACATGTTATGATGTACTGCCCTTGGATGGAAAGGGCATTATAAATAAACATTATTACATAGGTGTCTTTGGGGCATTCCGATCTGAATTTTGGACTAATAATTATTTCAAAAAGAAGCTGCTTTCCCTGCTTCTTCCCAGAAAGTGTGAACCTTTGCATATGTGTATAAATGCAATAACACCAGTGCGGCTCTAAAGGGGTGCTCTTTCCAAAACCTAGCCCTAATTGTGCATGTAAACTCCCTGTCACAGGAGCACATTTTAAAAGAACGGAGCTGCCATACACAAGTGGTGGAGGTGGCAACGCCCAAAGAGAAACCATGGAACCTTTCCTGGAGATGAGTACAACATACACAAAACAGACAGTCAGAGGTGGCATAGGATAAAGGGGGGTGAAGGGAGGCATGATTGCACCTTGTTGGCATATGCATGGGTACACCTCTGTTCTGATGCCCCCCTGTTCCAGTGAAGCGCTGCATATGCGAATGTGTGCAGGTTCACAGGGATGAACGTGCAATGGGATGGCAGTCGCCAGCAGTTTACTCCTGCAAAGGTGCGCAGGGATGGGGTGGGGACAGTAAAAAAAAAACCACAAAAAAACAGTGGTGTATCTTGAAGCCATGTCATGTGGTCATGACATGCACACTCCAGCCACCTTGGTTGCCGGTGGTGCAGTTGGTGGGGCTTCAATGTGGCTTTGGAAAAGGCAGCTTCAAGCCACTTTTTCCAATCTGTCTATTTCGCCCCTTATTGTAGAATTTAGAAGTAACTAGTTACATTTAGGTCCATTCCAAATAATGGAGGTATAACTACATTACGTGATAGTAAAATAATGAGTAACACTGCTGATTTTGCAATGGAACAGTAATGTCTTGTTGCTTTTCTAATTACAATGATGTGTCTTTACTCAGTGCTTGAGGAGGAATATCGCATGGTTTCATGTGCTGAGACTTGCTGTGCTCCATGCTTCTGCCTTGTGCTGTGTTGCAGGCACAGAGGAGGTAAAGAGCTGGATCAGGAGCTGGATTTTCTTTCTATACCTTCAATTTTTCTATCTTAAAGATGGTTATAGATATTGTCTTCTTTGTTCATATTCATTCACCAGTGGTTCTTACCTATATATTGTTTCTATAGGAATTAATGTTCAGTTCCTACAGGTGATATACTTTTTTTTTAAACCCGTATCTATTTTGACTTTTGAGACAAGGAATGAGTAGGGCAGCGATGAAAAAACTATACAAGATCTTAATGAGCAAAGATACACAATTGAGCACTACAGTAAGAATTATCCAAGCCCCATCAGTATATATCAGGGGCCGGCAACTTACTGGCCCAGGTGGACCCCTGCCACTGCCGCCTGCCATCGCCGCTGCGTGTTTTGGTCGCTGTGTGGCCCCGCGCTCCACAGCCGCCATTTTGGAGTGCGCTGCCATTTCCCCCCCCCCCCAGGCCCACCAGAAGGGACGACTTCGGGGGATCGGCCCCCGGCTCAAAAAGGTTGCCTACCTCTGCTATATATGGATTTGCAAAGGGACAGTGAAAAAAGTGAAGGGGAGGGAGAGAAAATACAGTAAACTCATTTGAGATGTGGTGCTGGAGAAGAGTGCTGAGGATACCATGGACAGCCAAAAGGACAAACAAATTAGTCCTGGAACAGGTCAAGTCAGAAATCTCCCTGGAAGCCAAGATAGTCACATTGCTGCTGTTGTACTTTGGCCACATCATGAGAAGGCATGACTTCTTGGATGAGACAATAAGGCTAGGAAAAATAGAAGGTAGTAGGAAGAGAGGAAGACCACATGCCAAGTGGATAGACTCAATTAGGGAGGTCACATACATGAATCTGCATGACAAGCAGAGCAGTGAAGGATGGGGTGCGGGGATCTTGGAAATGTCTCATCCATGGGGTTGCCATGAGTCAAGGTCGACTCAAGGACAAGTTAACAAAGACAAAACCACCTTGAATCCCAGATTAAGGAAAAGGTGAGACATAACTAAATCAAGAGAACAATAAAACTGTAACAAAAATAGTAATAAAATATATGCATAGCAAATGAGGTTATTGTCTGTCTGGTTTTATATAATAGATGGAGATGAATCACTAGCTGCTGTTTGAAAACTTAGGAACTGGATATTTACTATTACATTACTATTACTATTACAAGTAATTACTTTGCTCCTGCTGTACTAAATACTATGTTGAGCTGAAAAATGTTGGATTTTATTATGTGAAAGACAATTTGTGAGAATAAAGGGGTCATGTTAATCGAAGTAATGAAAACGTTACTTCTTTCAAGTTTTTAGTTATATGTGTGGTAAAGCAGGGTTATAATTCTGCTGTATTGCTTTCAGATTAAAAAAAGTTATGAAGCTGGACCTGATAGAAACAACATTTCTTATCAATAATAACATTCAGAAGAAGAGACTAATTAGTAAACATATTGGCTGAGACTAACATGTGAACTAGGATATCTCCAATTCAAATGGCATTTCAAAATGTTCACTTCACATCATTTCAAATGTCCATTTCAAAAGACAGATCAGTCTCATCTTCCTTATTAATATATGTACTACAGGTATGCCTTAGCTGGAATTCCAAAATCCAAAATATTCCAAAAAACCCCAAAATCCAAAATCATCCACAGGTGACTGTGATAGTAATGTCTTTGCTTTCTACTGGTTCAGTGTATACAAACTTTCTTTCATGCACAAAATTATTAAAAATATTATGTATAAATTTACTTTCAGGCTATGTGTATAAGGTCTATATGAAACATAAATGAATTTCATTTTTTAGACTTGCATCTTATCTCCAAGGTATCTTATTATTATATGCAAATATTCCAAAATCTGAACAAAACGAAAATCCAAAACACCTCTGGTCCCAAGCATTTCAATTAAGGGAGACGCAACCTGTACTTTTTCTCCATGAGGAAATTCAAGGTGTTCATGAGATTGTCTGGCAGTCCCCCAACCATGCGCTAGACCTGACCCAGGCCTCCTTAGCTTCCACAAAGTTTGTGTATCATGTTCCTACAGACTAGGTCTTAAGTAAATCTCTCCCATCTCAGACTACTGCCTGTAATATGGGTATATCATGCTGACCTACTTTTCAAGGTTGTAGAGATTACTGTGATTGCTTTGAATGCTATATAAATGTTGGTATATAATAGTAATATTATTTAACACTCATACAGTGTATCTCTCAAGTTAAGCAGGTAATAAGATTATATGTTTTAGAACAGATGATTCATTGCAGATGCAAAGCTGAATGTCCAGTGAAGACCCATTTTGAAAGGATTGGTTCAATTACAGATAAAATCAGTATGCATTTTCTCATAGTCTTGTTAATCTGATCTCTGAAGAGAGTACAAAGGGAATGCTATAGTCATGCTGCATTTCTATCAAGCATTTCTTTGCCTTCCCAGTGCATTCTACTGTCAATGTAACTGGAAGGTCAACTTTGATTTATAAAGCAAATTCAACATAATTCTGTTTTAAGGATACAAAGTTCTAGGTGGGCATCAATGAAAGAAATTTTGACATAGAAAAGATTGCAGGATTATAGTGAAATAATAATTAAACTTCCTGTGTTTGTGATGAGAACATAGACATTCCTAAATGAAGAACACACAAGGAATGTCTCAGAGGAGGAGGTCAGGTCCCAAACACAGGAAGTAGACACTTGGAGGAATGTGACATATAGAAGTAGAAGGACCAGGGATCATTCTGTAAGTTTGACACTACAGAATTGATTTAAAGCTCTCTCCCTTATCCGGGATGATGAGAAACAGCAACAAGGGCAACAAGGACCTGAAAACACACAGGCAAAAAAGAGCAGCTTCCTGCTGCTTTGGGAGCATGGCTTGCAGACGACACATGCCCCTGAATTGGTCAGAACCCACTCCAGAGCTCCCTAAGATAGCCTTGGGCAGCTGGAAAAGGAGCACAAAAAAAGTGCTCCTAACTGGCAGCCCGTTTGGGACTGTCATGGCAGCCTGCTTTAAGAGCAGGCTGTGCAGCTGCTGCAGTCCCCAACTGCTTTGTCATGCCCATCTGCTTGACCCCAGTGTCAATCCTCAGAGAATATTCAAGTGACCTTGGAAGATTCAGCACATGGAATGGCCCTTGCCAATCCTCAGAGAAGTCTTGTGGTAGTGGTAGGGGACTTCCTGTTGAGGTGAACAGAAGTAATGGTTTGCAGGCCTGATAAGATGATTTGAGAGGTGTGCTGTCTCCCTGGTGCAAAAATCCATGATGTAACAGAAAAGGTGACAAAATTTGTCAAGCCCACTGATGGTTACCCCTCCCTTTGGTCCACATGGGAACCAATGACACTGCTGCCCTCTCTTTTGGCGGTCTTTCTTTCACCCATACTAGCCACCCTGAGGGTCAAGGAGGAGGCGTTGGTATCTTACTATCCAACTCTTGCCAGTTTCAAGTTCTTTCCTTTCCCCCCAGCTATTGTTTCTCTTTGTTTGAATCTCATTCCATCAGACAGAAAGGAGGGCAACTAAAATGGTGAAGGGTCTGGAAACCAAGCCCTATGAGGAACGACTTAGGGAGCTGGGGATGTTTAGCTTGGAGAAGAGAAGGTTGAGAGGTGATATGATAGCTGTGTTTAAATATTTGAAGGGATGTCATATTGAGGAGGGAACAAGCTTGTTTTCTGCTGCTCCAGAGACTAGAACTCAAAACAATGGATGTAAGTTCCAGGAAAAGAGATCCACCTCAACATTAGGGGGAAATTCCTGACAGTAAGGGTGGTTCGACAGTGGAACACACTCCTTCAGAGA
>CM034706.1:215997418-216009471 GCA_020142125.1 Phrynosoma platyrhinos
GTGTGAACCTTAAATGCGCTTACTGTAAATTCACAATTAAGGTAATTATGTTTGGGGAATTAAGGTTTATTTTCCATTTATTTTTGGAATGCCTCATTTCCACTTTATTTTCGCTTTCTGGCCCACGTGTGATAACGTCCTGAGATACAAATGATAATAACACACACAAACAATAAATAAACGAACATAACTAAACTATTAAACAAAAATAAACATGCACAAACATCACCCAACTGATAGTTATATACCTCTATTATTCAATTTCCTTATATGTAATAATATATTTAAGACTCACAATATACCAGTCTTTTTATTTTACGAAATCTAAAACTGATTCATATCCTCAATATGACTGCAAATATACAATTAACAACCCAAATTAATTAGCCAATCCTCTTGATATAGTAATGCCCTCCCATCTCTGGGCATATATTATTCTCACTGCTGCAATCATGTATCACAATATATTTTCATATTTCTTCTCAACTTCATCAATCAACATTCAGAGCAAGACAATCTCTAATTTTGTCTGTATCTTTACATTAAAAATATCCTCTAACAATGAATGAATTTGAATCCAGTATTTCTGTGCCTTATCACAGGTCCACTATGTATGAAAAAAAACCTATCTTTGACTTTCATTTTGAATATTTGTACTGTTCAATAATCTGACTGGAGTTAAATACCATTTATACATAAATTTATAAAAATTATATCTTAAATCGTAACTCAAAGTAAATTTCAAACACTTTTTCCACATTATTTCCCATTGTTCTATTTAAATTGGGAATCGATATTTTGAGCCCATTTTACCATACAATCCTTCACCTGTTCCCCTTATGTTTCAGATCTCAACAATGGTTTATACATTTTATAAATCAAATGTTCATCATCTGTACACAACTGAATCTCATACTCAGATTTTGACATGTCAAATCCTTTACTTTTTTATCCATTTTAAATCCTTCACTTAATTGTCTATAAGCAAGCCAGTTAGCTATGACCCTCCAAATCCAGTTCATCCCTTAATTTCAATATAAATTGATGGTTCTCTACAACCAATAGATCTTTATATGTCAACCATTTCTCTTTTGTATAAATTTATCTCTTAAAGAAGGCCCTCTATAAGAGCGCACTAAAAAAGTAATCTCATTTGAAAGCTTGTTTTATATTTATTTCAAATCCACAATAAAGATTGTCTTGCATAGTGTTTTTTAAAGGTTCAATTTACTATGACTTTTGCATAGCATAGATAACCATGCAATCCGGGATTAAAATCTGAACTCTCTACTTGCAATAAACTTTCACCTGACAGGAGATCACTACTCTTTCAGCCATACCAAGCAACATGCAGAAAAACAGATAGTGCTGGTCCAAACCTCTTTAAAAAAATAATCTTGTAATGTCTTAAACCTAATCCTTGATTCATCTTGCCAGGTGAAAGAAGACATATCCTTCTGCCATTGTTTCAGTGGCACATCATTTAGTAAGATAGAAACTAATTGGAACAAAAACAACTTTTCAGGCGAAACATTAATCTTAATTATAGATACGGTACTGCTTTCCATTTCTGTAGGGTTTTTTTTTCATTTGCAAACTTTGCCATAGTTATCTCTGAACAAATTCATTTTTTCCTGATACATATACTCCCAAGTATCTAGCCCTTTTCACAATCTGAAACCCTGATCTGTCATGTTAATTTTCCCTGTCCATCTTAGTCATACTTTTCTGCAAACAAATTGTGCCATGTCTCAGTTTCTGTAAATGAATAAATACCTGTCTTCTTTTACACAGTTTATTAATTCCCCTCACATTCTATGACAATATTTTCATTTCCATCATTCTGTCTTATCTGTCTCTGAAGTTTGATCTGTGTCATCTTGATCCTCAGGGCTTAATCCTAACCAACAGGGATGGGATAACCTAGTTAATGGGGTGTAAGTGGTAGGATTCTTAGGGGGGAGTGACCATGTTCTCCTGGTAGTTGTTATCATTTTGTAATGGGTGTTGTGCCACAAACAAATAAACTTGATGATGGTGTTTGTTATGCAGTGGAAAGGGGAAGCCAAGTGTAGTCAGATATTAAGAATGCTAATTTCAGTAAATTTAGGGAAATACTGTGGTCAGGAATACTAAAAGAGAAGGAGTTCATGATGGGTGGGAGTTTCTTAAGTGAGATATTGAAGGCACAGTTTCAAACAGTTCCAGTGAGGAGGTAAACCAGGATGGCTATCTATAAAACTTGAGCTAAGATTTAAAAGGGACATGTAGAAAAAATGGAAAAGGGGGAAATCACCAAAGAGGAATTCAAATTAATAGCAAGGGAGAAAGTCAAAAAAACTAAAGTGCCGAATGATCTCAGGCTTTCTAGAGAGGTTAAAACCAGTAAAAAGGATTTATTTTTTGTTATGTCGACAGGAAGAAAAAGGAAATGGTATGACCACTGTATTGGGAAGACAGCAAATGATAAGTAGGGGACAGAGAAAAGGCAGGACTACTAAACACCTTATTTGCCTCAGTCTTCTCCCAAAAGGAGAACAGTGTTCAGCATGGAGGGAAATTGAGCAGATGATACAGTAGGAAAGATGAAGCACAAATAAGTAAATGGGTAGTATAGGAATACCTGGCTGCTCTAAATCAATTCAAGTCTCCAGAGCCAGATGAACTATATCCAACGGTGTTAAAAGAACTGGCAGATCTCAGAACTACTAGCAATAACATTTGAAAACTCCCAGAGAACAAGAGAAGTGCCAGCAAACTGAAGGAGGACATATGTCCTATCTTCAAAAATGGAAAAAAGAAGAAAATTACCATCCAGCCTGTCTGATATCAATACCAGCAAAGATTCTAGAGCTGATCATGAAACAGACAGTCTGTAAGCACTTAGAAAGGAATGCCATGATCACTAAAAGTCAACATGTGTTTCTCAAAACAAGTCATGCCACACTAATCTTATCTTTTTTATGCAGAGTTACAGGCTTGCTGAGGACGTAATGGATCTTGATTTCACTAAGGCCTTCAACAAGTTCCCCCATGATATTCTTGCAAAAAGCTAGTAACATGTGGGCTAGACAGTATGATTGTTAGGTGGATTTGAAATTGGTTGACTGACTGAACCCAAAGGGTGCTCACCAATGGTTCCTCTTTGTGGAGGGAAGTGTCTAGTGGGGGTGCCATAAGGTTCTGTCCTGGGCCAAGTAGATTAAACAGGTTCATAAATGACATGGATGATGGAATAGAGGGCATGCTTGTCAAATCTGCAGATGACACCAAAGTAGGTGGGGTAGCTAGTATCCCAGAGGACAAGATCAGAATTCAGAACAGATTTCTAACAGATTAGAAAGCTGGGCAAAAACTTACAAAATGAATTTCAGCAGGATGCAATTTAAGATACTTAGGCAGAAAGAAATTAAATGCACAGATATGGGATGGGTGACACCAGGCTTGGCAACAGTACTTGCGAAAGGGATCTAGGAATCATAGACCACAAGCTGAACATGAGTTAGCAGTGTGATGCAGCAGCTAGAAAAGCCAATATAATTCTAGGCTGCATCAATAAGAGTATAGTGTCTAGATCGAGGGAAGTAATAGTATCATTCTGTTCTGTTTTGGTCAGACATCTCCTGGAATGCTGTGTCCAATTCTGGGCACTACTGTTCAAGAACAATGTTGACAAGCTATAACATATCCAGAGGAGGACAACCAAAATGGTGAAAATCTGGAAACCATGTCCTATGAGAAGCAGTTTATGGAGTTGGGTATGTTTAATCTGGGGAAGAGAAGGTTAAGAGGTGACATGATAGCCATATTTAAATATTTGAAAGGGTGTCAGATTGAGGCTGGAGCAAGCTTGTTTTCTGCTGTTCCAGAGACTAGGACATGGAACAGTGGATTCAAACTACAGGAAAAAATTAGGTCACCTCGACATTAGGGAGAACTTCCTGACAGTAAGAGAAGTTCAACAGTGGAACATGCTGCCTTGGAGTGTAATGAACTTTCCTTCTTTGGAGATTTTTTAAACAGAGGCTGGATGGCCATCTGTCTAGAATGCTTTCATTGTGTATTCCTGCATTGCAGGGAGTTGGACTAAATGGCCCTTGTGGTTTCTTCCAACTCTATATTTCTATAATGCTATGCATAAGACAGACTTAGATTTGAAATCTGCATGTAAACATGAATTTTTAGCAAGCATATCTGACAGTCCTCTTGTTTTTGAACTAGGTTATATACTTGATGTAACATGTGACTAGTTAGTAGTTACATGGGTGATATCATTTTTAAAAAATGAGAAATAAACTTGGCCACATGCCTACAAACCAATCACTTCATTGCTATGTGGTTATTTGCATACTTTAAGTTTAACGCACAGTGCTTGACAGTTTGTGTCACCATTTATTCCCACAGTTTAAGCCAGGGACCGGCAACCTACAGCCCTGGGGCCGGTTAAGGCCCCAGTCCCCGGACTTACTGGCCCAGGCCGAAGCTTGCCGCCGCCGCACGCTGCCATCGCGACGCGTTTTTGCCGCTCTGCGGCCACTCTTGCAGCAATCGCCATTTTGGAAATCAAAATGGCGATCACAACACATTTGCACATGTGCAATACCCTTGCGCATATGCAAATGTGGCGCGACTGTGATTTGGACTTCCAAAATGGTGGCTGCGACATGTGCCGTGGCGGCTGCGGCCGCGCATGCTACGGTGGTGGCCGCGTGTACATGCCACCATTCCCCCCCCCCTCGGCCCAGCCGAGACCTGGGCTACGGGAGACCGGCCCAGGTCTCAGAAAGGTTGCCTGCCCCTGGTTTAGGCCAATGATTTGCTGCCAAATGTTCTAGAATTCGTCTTGCATTCACCATGTGTCACATTCTTTTTCCTAAAATGTTCTTAAAAACAAAATAGTACAAATGTCTTAAAATTTTGGTTCCCAATTAGATGGCTCCCATGATGGCTCCCTAATATTTATGGTTTGAAAAATGCAGAGGTGGCTCTCCTCTATACTGCCATTCTGTTCTTATGCACCCAAGGAAGCATGTGTTTACTTTCTATATGTAAATGAAATTTCGTAGGCCTAATCTCCATGAAAAGCAAAGCATTAAGCTTGATTAAAAACTTGTGAGAGAATAAAAAGATCTACGGGAAAATGTGCATTCGGCATAGGTTCTTGTTAATATCTTGGTTATAGTGGCTAGGTATGTAAAAATCTGTCAAACCTTGATGTTTTCCAGTTCCACTCAGAAGTTTGTTTCATCTCATGACTCTACCTGTTTGCTAGGTTTGCTTCCTTTCTTCATTAAAAGGTTTACTTCCTTTCCTTTCTACATTACAATGTGTGCATATTTTCATGCACACTTTTCAAAATGTATATTTTAATTGAGTGCATATTCAGTTTTCTTCCACAGATTAAACATTATTTGTGAATATATTTTTTAAAATGAGCATGTTTTTCATGCACTTTAACATTGTTGTGGAAAACGTATTGCAGACACAACCAAGTGCAGACATCAGAACACTAATTGTGTTTGCGTCCACTTTGGGTTCTACATGATGTGAACTGAATAAATTATTAAAAAATAAATAAACAGAAATTCATTTCTTTCCCCATCACCAAAAATAGTCTCGTTTCATTGTTTGCCTATTGAATTTGAAATGTCTCAATGTCAGAGGATGAGTTCTTGAAGGTGATACAATTCCATGCTCAGTAAAGCAAGAATGTGTGATTTTAGTGTGTTTTTAAGATCAGCAGTCTAGTCTGAGTCAGGAAGATAAAGTGTGACCTTTGTTAAACAGTGATTGCAGTAGTTATTAACTGAGGTTAAGCTGGTTATTACTCCCTGGGATTGTGTTCAGACTTGTTGCTTACTTCTAATTGACAGACTGGATTTTGAAGCAGGAATTATCTTATCAGTCCAAGACAGTGAAGCACCATTCTTGTAATTTTTCTAGTCAGATTTTATTTGAGTTAAAGTTAAAGGAATAAATATCTCTTCAGCTAGAAGGAAGAGAGAGGTGTTGAGAGGTCCAGCAATGGTGGACAAAGCCTGAGAGGAGATGGAAATCCAGCCTCACAATTTTTATGCATTGCCACAGGCAGGAGTTACACATATTTTTCATGAATAATTTTTATCACTCCATTCACTAGGGGGTTCCTGTGTATAAATGCAGGTTGTTATGGATACAAGGAACAGGCTTGTTCCCTGTGGATTGGAACAAATAGGTGATGGTTTTGTTGATGTTGCACTGTGATGAGTACCGTATGTTTTCTTCAAAGCACGATGAGGTTCAGTGGTAAATAAATTCCTGTACTAACACCAAAAGATTAAAAATCATGAGCCATGTCACTATATAGCAATGACTGGCATCCTAAAACAAGATAATTCCTAAAAATAATTATTTTGAAAAATAATTTACATGTTTGAAAATGATTAACTGTGTGTTCTGTGGTTTTAGAATAGTTTTCTAGTGTTCCAATGAAATGTGAACCAAATGGTAACAATAATTCACACAATAATTCTAGCCATTTTAGTCTGAGTCTGACAGTAATATATCATATTGAAGGGTTTTGTGTTTCCCCATTTGCTTTACTGATGGAGTATGTCAGGATTGCTTTCTCAGAATAACAATGGATATCATTGTGCAAAAGGTGATAACTTTTTTGTGAATTATCCAACTATGCTCTCCTTAGGTAACTCAACACTTCCCCTATTTGGAACAAGAACAAAAGAAAGCTGTCTTTTACTGACTCAGACCATTGGCCTATCAAGCTCACAACTGTATACAATGATTGGCAGAGGTTTCCCATGATTGCAGAATGGATCTTTCTTGAATCTTTTCTCTGGATATAATGAAAACTGAATTTGGGATTTTAAGCATCTTCAGGCTTGATGACCACGATATATCTCTACTGTAATTAGTAATGTGAATAAGGTTCACTCCTCCACCCAGAAAAGGAGTTCTATCAGTGTACTACAACTATAAGCACGATTAGCTTATCCAATGATTGTCAGTCATTCTCTGTATACCGAGAAGGAGCATTTATTTGATAAGATGAGCTGAACTTGGCCTCTTTCTGTGGAAAATTCTGCTTCAGTACATTTATTAGGTCTTTAGGCCATCCCCTCAAGGGATCTAAATGGTTTTAAATAGGCATGATGACCTATATCAAGGTAAAAGCAGGTCAAGAGAAATATGTTGGTACATTTAACAGTGCTCCACATTTATGTGGAGCAGGCATAACCTGAAATGAACTCCCAGACTTTCCTTTTCCTGCTTACAGTCCTTCATTTGCTCATAGCTTACGCAGACAGTCAATCAAAACATGTGCCAACCATCTTTTAGGTTTTGTGAAACATACTGCCATAATCATATTTAGTACAAATGTCTAATGATATGTGGAGGAAAAAAGATCTGTTCAGTCTTACATAGAGATGTAAAATTTCCAGAAATTTTGAAGCCATGAGAGGGGGAAAAAGTTTTCCCCATTCTTTTTCCAGAAAAAAAGTGAAAGTTTCAGAAAAATTGAAAAATGCAACATTAGCACTTTTTATAGATTGAAAATTATTTTAGGAATATAAAATATGACTGTGCAATTTGATCTGGCATAAAATTATCCCAATTGGCATAAAATTATCCCAATTGGTTTACAGTGGGACCTCAGTATCCATGGATTTCCATCAGCAGATTTAAGCAGCTGCAGAGGCAAGCCCTTATTGTCCTCAATAGTGGCATGTGTGCGTAGCCACACTGCCATTAGGTATAGTCCCTGTTGTCCCCAGTAGCAGTGCGTGCACATGGCTATGCTGCCATTAGGGACTACAGGACTTCAGGTAAGCCCGTTGTTTGGAAGTCCCATTGCTCCTAATGACAGCACAGCCATGTGCACACATCACCGCTGGAGACAATGGGGCTTGAAGTGCCACGGATTTTGGTATCTGCAGGGACGGGGTTTGCAATGGATCCCCTGCAGATACTGAGGTCCCACTGTATTAAAAATACAGTGTATTCAAACAATTATTACAAATGAAATTTACTTTTTTCCTGAACTGTAAAGGATCTCTTTGGTTTTGCTAGTTTATATGGAGCAGGCAAAAAAGTAAATGTAAATATTTGAATGGATGTCATACTGAGGATGGAACAAGCTTGTTTTCTTCTACCCTTGAGACTAGGATACGGAGCTGTGGATGCAAACTACAGAAAAAGAGATTCAACCTCAACATTAGGAAGAACTTTCTGACAGTAACCGCTATTCAACAGTGAAACACACTCTCTTGGGGTGTGATGGTGTCACTTTCTTTGGAGGTTTTTAAACAGAGGGTGAATGGCCATCTGTCAGGGTGTTTTGATTGTGTATTCCTGCATGGCAGGAGGTTGGTCTGGATTGCCCTTGAGGTCTCATCCAGCTCATGATTCTAGGATGCAAGAGTTATATAAAGCACTGTTTCATAAGAAGAGCCTCCCAACAGAAAGAGACAAAGTAATAAGCAGCTAGGGTATGAATGAGCAAATTGTTCCTTGCCTTTTCAGTCTTGCCTTTTATTTCTTGTTTGCAAATATTTTTTGAATTTTATGCATGTTTGTGAATGAGGGAGTCTTTGCAACTTTTTGGCATCCACTTGTCATGTGACTTGCACTTAAAACACTTGAGTTCCTTCTGTCCCCCTAAAATGACTGATGTTAGCCAAATGGAAATTCTTTATATCTTTTGCAAAGTATTGTGCATGCTTCTTCAGAGTATTAAAATATTTCTAGCATGCATGGCTTCTAAGCTTATGCAGATTTCATCTGAACTCATAGGCAAGCTAATGAAAACTCTAGGATTCACCCTGTTTATGTACAATATTTTGAATAAATTTGTCTGACCCCCATTTCTTTAGTGATCCTGCAGAACATTGTGGGGAATGTATGCTGTGTGACCCTCCAGATGTTGCAGGACACCAACTTCCATCAACTGCAGCCACCATGGCCAGGGGTTAGAGGAGTATGGAAATTGTGGTTTAAACATCTGGAAAGCCACAGATGCCTTCCTTATCTGTGCAGTAAAGATGTTTGTTGCCTTTGTCACTCTTTTGTGAGCAAAGTCTAAGAATAACAACCCTGCCTCTCATTTGCAGTAGGATGACAAGTTGTATTGTGTATAGAGAAGGAGTGAAAAGGGAGAAACTCTTTGCACTATATCTTTCCACATTTCAGTCTTGAAGAACAGTGTAGGAAAATTATCCCAGTCTAGTGTATTTCTCTCAGACTATAATTCTTGTCAGGTGTATTGCTGATATGTACTAAAAAAAAATCCCTTTAACGTTTTGTGGAAACAATTCATTTTAAACTTTTAAAAATGCACTATATGGTTGATGAAATAGTTGCACTTTGTTTTTATTAGGGTTGCATGACAAGCAACAACTACTGAAATTGTCTCTTCTACATAGCCATTAAAGGGACACTTCCCCTACAGAGTCCTGTATTTTACCTGGCATCCCAAGTTTTACTACAACACCTAATTATCTGAATTATAGCATACTAATTTCTTTATGAGAAGCAAGGTATGGTTAGAATATATTAACCAATAAGTAGTTAGTGAGTCTTTTCACATGTATCAACAAACCATGCTTCAGTGTATCATGCATGAGCCTCAGAAACATTTGGGTTTACTTGCAGTTCTACCTTCTCTCCTCTTTTTCTCCCATGCAAGTGAGAAGAGTTTAGAAGCTTTAGAATTTTCCTTTAGTTAACAGATGCTTCCCATGTTGTAAAAACCAGAACTGTGGTTAAATTCTGATTGTGTTTAGTGTCAGTATGCCATCTTTGTAACCATGGTTTGAAGTTGGATTGTTTTAAATTAACCAGGGTTACTTGAGACACACAAGAAACTGTGATTAAGTGAAAGCAAAAGTAGAAACCTTAAAACCCCTTCTGGTAGGTAGAGAAAGGAAGGGCCTATGATTCACTATGGCTCACTCCTGCTCATGCATGTTATTCTAAACTGGTGTGGGCAACTTCTTCAAGATACAGGTCCATATTGGTCACCACAAACTCCTTTCCCAGCTGTGGCTGCTGCTATTGCCAGAGTTCATACCAGAGCTTGGAAAAGTTACTATTTGAACTGTAATGTCCCTTCAGCCCCAGACAGCATGACTGTTTTTCATAATGGCTGTGGGATTTGGGTATGTGTAGTACAAAAAGTCTATTTTCCAAGCTCTACTTGTTCTAGATATTAATGGCAAATCTTGCAGCCATTTGATCTAAAAGGATCCTAGAGTATCCTGCACCTCAGAGTTCCCTTTAATCATATGTTTGAATATTTCATCATACTTTTAGGAGTATTGAAAAAATGTCGTTGCAGTAATTATACTTTTAATTGCTGCTTCATGGCAGCAGTCATGGCACAGGGTGGGACATTTGGCCCATGGGCTATGTAAATCACTCATACTCTAAAACCAAAGTTCATTGTGATATATGAATTCAACCAACCTGAAATGATTCTGGGGGGAAAGCTATATAGAACATTCTGCAGTATATATCTTGTTTTAACTACCATTTTGCTCCTATATTGTGTAGATATCATTTGCCTTATTTATATTAAAACTTAATAGTTAAAGCCCCCAAGACATGCTAGCAACAAGTGAGTGGTAGTTTTGTTGTCACCATGTATTTGCATACACTGAGTGGGCAGAATGGCCATGGAAATTCAGATATTAAATTGTTGGTACAAGTATGTGCATTTGATTTCCAGCATTTATGATAGAATGTGTATTGAATACAAAGCTACAGCTGAAGGCAATGCAACACCAGTTCATAAACAAGCAGAACTGTCACTGGGCTGTCATCCTTTTTTCTTTAACCTTTAGTGGCAGGACTGATGCCAAAACCTGAGTCTCCCATTGATTGTGAAATTATAAGAAAATTAAATTGGGATTCTACAGTCACTGATTTGGGATTCAGTAAACATTTCATACATAATGAAAAGTAATGACTTGAATGTTATATGTTTAGTATAGCATGCCTGTACCATATGCAGGCTCGCCATAGGAAGGTTTTATTTTGTCCCTATTGCTGCTCATTCTCTTTTTATTGTTTTATTGCTTTTATTGCACTGTTGTATTTTAATCTTTCTTAAGTTTAATTCTGTTTTAAGAGGATGGGAGGGTTGGATTGCGGGATGAGGGAATGTTTTAACTTTGTTTTAAATGCTGTAACCCACCCCGATTGACATGCAGAGGGGTGGGCTATAAATAAAAATTATTATTATTATTATTATTATTATTATTATTATTATTAGTATTAGTATTAGTATTAGTATTAGTATTATATGCAGACTCAATGTCACACGAGAGCCCTGGCACTTTTAATGGTGTGTGCGCCCAAGGCACG
The DNA here is from genome assembly GCA_020142125.1 of Phrynosoma platyrhinos. NCBI lineage: Eukaryota > Metazoa > Chordata > Lepidosauria > Squamata > Phrynosomatidae > Phrynosoma > Phrynosoma platyrhinos. The sequence goes on from CM034706.1 coordinate 216,008,780, forward strand.
CAGGAGCACACCACCATAGAAAACAATGGGACTTGAGGTCCCACATTTTTCCCCATATGTGGGGGGTGGGTGGGGGTGGAAAGGATCCCCACATATGCGAAGGGCACACTGTATATAATTTGACATGTTTGTAAATAACTATATAAATGTAAGCAAAATGTGTCAAAAGAGGATGCAGGCTGTATGGTTCTCCAGAGATTTTCATTAGGCTAGATGTTATTAGGTGAGCCAGCATGGTGTGGTAGTTTAAATGTTGGATGAGGATTTTAGAAACCAGGGCCCAAATCTCAGCTACGGAAACCCAGTGGATGACCTTGGGCAATTCACACACTCTCAGCCTCAGAGGAAGGCAAAGGCAAAACCCCTCTGAACAAATCTTGCCAAGAAAACTTTGCGATAAGTACATCTTCGATCCGTAGGGAGAGGCAGGAAATATAAATAAAAAATATTATTATATTATGATTATGATTATGATTATTATCATCATCTTAGGGTCGCTATACATTGAAAATGACTTGAAGGCATACAGAACAACAAGTTGCTAAATAAAGCAGAGTCAGAATGAAGAAAGAAAAATACTGGCTGATATGGAACCCATCGAGGGTGCCTTTAATCACAGTCTTAAAATGGAATGTGGAAGAATGGGTTTTTTGGTGGGTTTTTTCGGGCTGTGTGGCCATGTTCTAGAAGAG
>CM034706.1:216026953-216047320 GCA_020142125.1 Phrynosoma platyrhinos
CCCCAAGTTTGTTTCATAATGCATGGTGTGTCTTGTTCCTTTTATTTCTCATTGTTTGGTTAGTGGATAATTTTAGGAACCAGCCATTTAATAATAATGCTTTTTGGTAACATCCATTTTAGGGTCACTTTTTTAATTTATTTTATTCATACGGCCTAAGGATGTGAACTACTCAGAGAAACTTCCCAGTGGCTATTCACCTGTAGCTCATAAGGCAAGATTTAGAGAATGGGTAAGAGTGGGTAGGATGCAGTGTACTGTGAAAATAGCAGTAGCATGGAATCAGTGACTGAAAAATAGTTGTAGTCCCCTTGAAGTTTTTTTTTAAATTGATGGGGAGAACAGTTAAAGGAAATGGCATGATAATTTTCTCACCCCTTTTTTTCATTTAAATTGTGATGAAACACATGCCTGCTGTGCTCCTCATTCTCCCCCCCTTTTTTTTCTTATTGTGCTGTGCTCCTCATTCTGTGTATCATCATATTCACTTAACTTGTAAGGCAATGGGTTCAAGCTGGACCAAACAAACTCTAGTTAAACATTGAACCTCATGGTTTCTGTGGAAACAGAATTAAAACAGATTTGTATTTTGTATATTGTTGTTGTGTTTGTGCACCTTCAAGTTGTTTCTGATATAAAGTGACCTTAAGGCAAACCTATCACAGGGTTTTTTTTAGCAAAATTTGTTCACAGGGGTGTTGCTGTTGCTTTCCTTGGAGGCAGAGAGAGTGTGGTTTGCCCAAGGTCACCCAGTGGTTTCCATGGCTGAGCAGGGATTTGATCCTAGGTCTCCCAGAATCCTAGTCCAAACTCAAACCACTTCAGCATGCATGAAGGATTTTAAATTCTGTTTGATCATTTTAAAGAGGAAGAGTTTAAGGGGTGGTGGTGAAATTAAGGGTAGGTAATATGTGGTTTTACAGACATTTCAAATGGGATTAGCAGTTCAAAAGCATACGGAGTGTCACATATTGCCCATTCCTGAGTAAAATAGATGAACCCACCAGGTATGACCTGCAATCACAAAAGCAAGAGGACCTTAATGCAAAATGCCCCTGGGCACCTGGGTATCTTGGTGCAGGATATCTGTCAGGAGTACTGTTCAAACAATAACTCTGTTTGACAGCAAAGCTTTATAGCAGCTCAGTGTTCAGATCCCATCTACTGCACTGTGATAATTCTAAATAAATTTCTTCTGTTCATAGAATCATAGAATCACAGAATCATAGAGTTTGAAAAGATCACAAGAGCTATCTTATCCAACCCCCTTCCATTCAGGAACTCACAATCAAAGCATGCACAACAGATGACCACCCAGTCTCTGCTTAAAAACCTCCAAAGAAAGAAACTCCACCATATTCTGAGGGAGCGTATTCCACTGTCGAACACCTCTTACTATCAGGAAGTTCTTCCTAATGTTGAAGTGGAATCTCTTTTCCTGTAGTTTGCATCCATTGCTCTGGGTTCTATTCTCTGGAACTGCAGAAACAAGCTTGCTCCATCCTCAATATGACATCCCTTCAAATATTTAAACAGGGCTATCATATCACCTCTTAATTGTCTCTTCTCCAGGCTAAACATACCCAGCTCCCTAAATTGCTCCTCATAGGGCATGGTTTCCAGACCCTTTACCATTTTAGACGCTCTCCTCTGGATACACTCCAGTTTCTCAACATCCTTTTTTAATTGTGGTGCCCAGAACTGGACACAGTGTTCCAGGTGAGCCCCGACCAAAGCAGAATAGAGTGGCACTGTTACTTCCCTTGATCAAGACACTATACTTTATTGATGCAGCCTAGAAGCACATGGCCTATTTAGGTGCTGCATCACACTGTTGACTCATGTTCAGCATGGTCTACTAGGACTCCTAGATCCCTTTCACATTTAATCTTGTTAAGCCAGGTGTCCACCATCTTATATCTATACATTTCATTTTGTTAGTTTTGGCCCAGCTTTCTAATCTATTATGGTCATTTTGAATTTTGATTCTCTTCTCTGGGGTATTAGCTCCTCTTCCTAATTTGGCGTCATCTGCAAATTTGATAAGCCTACTCTGTATTCTTTCATCCAAGTTGTTGATAAAAGATGTTGAATAGCACTGAGTTCAGGACAGAACCATATGGCATCCCACTAGTCACTTCTCTCCAGGATGAAGAGGAGCCATTGGTGAGCACCCTTTGGGTTTGGCCAGCCAACCAATTACTAATCCACCTAACAGTTGCATTGTCTAGCCCACATTTTACTAGCTTGTTTGCCAGAATAAATTCTTATTCACCTTTGTAAATACTATATAGATTTTTCTCTATGTTTCAACTGAAGTTGGTGTTGACTTAGGGGAGATGCAGATGGGTGGACATGGGCCGCCCTGGGAAGTTGGCGGATTGGGGCAGAGGCTGCTCCACACCTCACCCCCGATCCTCCCTTTTGCTGCCTGGGAAAGGACTGCTAAAGTAGCTCTCCTTCCACAAGCTGTGAAAGGGGCGCCCAAAGAGCCACCATGAGGCTCTTTTGCACCTCTTCTGGCTCAGCGTGTCTGGACACTGAGCCGGAAGGACATCATCAGAGCACCTGCCATGTGCAATGGCAGGCACTCCGATGACGTCCTTGGGAAGGGGTTGGGGTGCCTGGCATGTGGCTGCCTCTCACCTTTCCTGCCTCCAAGGTGGCACTTTGCGCAGTCTGCAGAGGCTGTCTGATGGCTTTTTCAATCAACACTCACATACAAGTGATGTTAGGGCCCTGTGCTGAACCAAGTCTGCCAGCAATCTTTATCAAGGGATCTTAGTAAAAAGAAAAGATTTCCAAACTCTGAATATATTTTCTGCTTAGCTCTCATCCCAGTTTTGTGACTTAAATACAAAATATTATATGCCACAGCTAAACAAATTGATTTCATATTTTCTCTATAAGGCATTACATTTTGAAATGGCTAAAGAAGCAGATATAATCTGTAATCCCTCTTAAAGAATCATACTCCTTTTCATGTTGAGCACTGTCCATGACTGATAGGAGGATCATTCCTACCTTGAGGCATTCTTGTTAACATTAATGAAAAGTTGGAGAGAAAGGGCAGATTATCATTAGAAGCAGCATCTGTCCCCTATCCAAATCAGTAACAGCATTAGACAAATATGCAGAAGCTAATAATAGAAGGTTATGGAGATCATGCCATAGTCTTCCTTTTAGTAGTAAGTGAATGGGGAGTTAAAGTCTTTGTTTGACTTGTAACTTGCTGGATCCTCTCTTCCTCCGATTTCTTGATTTGGTCAGATTTCCTGACAGGACAGCTACAACATATGGATTACTGTAGGAGACACTTCCAACAATGAAGCAGATGGGGAGCCTTGCAGGAGGGGGAAACAAAGAGTGACTGTGGGATATGCAGGACTGTGTATTGTAAGCCTTTCTGAAATAGCCATTGATTGGAAATCTCCCCTTTTTGCAGATGAGCTGAGGGATTGGCTGCTTTGAATCCTTTAGTTTTGTCAGGCCAATATATGGATAGAAGAGAGACAGTAGGAGGTGGTGGGACAAGGGAGGAAGAGAGTTGAAGTATGGAATTTCAGTGAGTTCAGTTGATGGTTTACTCTAAGAGGCTGGCACACTGGCAGGGTATCTGAAAGAAAGGAAGGCTCCTGAATTAACAGAATATCTTTAATTCATAGCCCAAATATTAGAGATAAAACACTAAATAGCTTTCAGTGTAAAATAATTTTGTCTGTCTTTATGTTAATGAACAGACGGCTTGTGTATCCTTACATAAATCATTGTCTGACTCATAATTTGATTTTTATTTTGAATATTTTTTTAAAAAAAGATCACTTATGCTTTGTTCCATTCATGAAACAAAGACAATTCAGGACAGATTAGGTGAATTGTCACAGCACTGTATAGGAGGTGAAATCTGATAGTACAGTACAGGATCTAAATTCTTACATGTTTTTCATGAATATTTTTTTCTCCAACAACCCACAAGTAAATCTTGTATTTCTTGAATTTTGTATAATTCAAGTACTGGGCGAAAGGCAAAAATAAAAACATACAAATACTTGTTTGTGCTAAGATGGCATCAGATCTACATAATACAGGGGGAAAGGCGGAAATGAAGATAGTAAATCATAAGCAGACCATAATATATTTCTTCCTATAAATGCCAGTTTAAATATCCCTTTAAATCATTCATTTACTTTTTAGTATGAGCCATTAACAAGTCACTGTCTTATTAGAACTGTGATGCCGAAACCCCTGTAGGAATATGTTTTAACTGAATGATTTGTAATTATGTGATAAACACCATAAAGCAGGAACAGCAAAGTGTCTTCTTGGGAACATTGGCAACTGGCATTTTACTGTTTGTTCCATATATTGTAAATAAAGATTAAATGTCTAATGAATACCCTGATGATTTTGAAAGGATGATTAAAATGTTCTCTGCTATAAAATATTTCATTTGTTTAATCTTGCCAAGGGAATTCTGTCTTCATTTTCTCTGATGTCTCATCTTCCTCTGATTACTTTCATTAGTGCTATTTTTCCTTATTATTAGCTTTTTCTTCTAATTGTTTCATAGATCTTTTGACTACTTCTCTACTTTTATTTTCTACCTTGAACGTGAATCTGGATTCACTATGTTCCAGCCCTACTGAGATGATAATAAAGAAACAAGCCATTCACACAACAACATAATTAACATAAGAACTTAAGAAGGTTCCTATTTAATCAGACTAATAGGTATCAGTGGTTCCCATCTATCCAGCATTTTCTTTTGCTGTTTTCTCTAACCAATAATGCTCATTTTAAAGCTTGGGAATTGAGTTCTGGGGAAGTGAGCTCTATAAAGCTCTACCTTGTCCTCCATTGTGTTCATATAAATATACATTTGATCACTTTCTTCACCATGAATTTGTGTAATCCTGTTTAAACTCATTTATCACCACATCCTGTAGTAGTGATGTGCTGTGATGTGCTGCTTAATGATGTGCTGTGTTAACAAGTATTTTATCTGTCATAAATCCTCCACAATTCCACTTCATTAGGTGATTCTGAGTTCTACTATTATGAGAGGAGAAGAAAAAAAACTTATTCATATCCACTTTCTCCATACCATGCCTAACTTTATACCCTTCTGTTACATCTTTCCTACCTTAGTTTTTTTTTAAAAGCAAAACAGACCGAGACATTGTAAATTTTCCTTCTAGCAGAGTTGTTCTAGCCACTTTATCATTTTGATTGGCCTTTCTCTCACCCCCACAACTTTTCCAACTCTCCTCTCTTTCTCTCTCTCTTGGATTCATGAACAATACTATGCCAGAAGAACTCCATGGGGTATTCCAAATAGTCACAGGTTTCCTACTCCCTTTCTAGAACAAGTTTTCCTAAAATCAACAATTATTCCTTGCAGTATAATCTTCATTATTTCTGAGAAGTGATCTTTGAACCTTACTGCAAATCATGTCCCTTCCTCCTAACTTCTTTTTCTGCCTCTACTCAGGCATGAAAGGGTAGCCTTGAAGCAAACCAGACAATGGAGTTTATCACATGGGAGGCAAAGTGCCCAAATCTCATGCAGAAATGGGATTTAAAACCCAGGAAAAACCCGCAAAAGGGGGTTGATGTTCAGACACATCGGGGTTAATGAGCATTAAAGTGACATTAACCCAGACAGAAAATCAACAGAATGCGCTGGTTTTTACTTTTGGGATTTTCTGAAAGTAAAAAGCAGCACGTTTTGTTAACTTTCTGTCTGGGTTAATGTCGCATTAATCCTGATGTCATCTGAAAATCAATCCTCCTTTGTGTGGGGTTTTCCGGTTTAAATCCCGTTTTTGCACAGGATCCCTCCTGTGTAATAAACTCCAGTGTTGTTCATGCTGGGCCAAATGCTCATTTTCATTTCATAGAACTCTGTGCCAATAGCAAACAAAGGAATGACAAGGATAGTTTTGATCATGTTCTTTTCCTAGGTTCTGTTTTGAACTGAAGAGCTGGACATGAACAGGTTGAAAGAAAAGTGTGACCTGAGATTAGTGTGTTCTTATTCTGCTAATCACAGCTATATATTCACCAGGACTTTGAGTGCTCTTCAGCTTTTCTTTCGTCAGATCACCTAATAATGGGATATTTCAACTCTCCCCTCTTAGCTTTGCATCCTCATATGAATAGAAGCCAGCCAAGAAATGTGTTCCTTTTATGACAGATGGAAAACTAGCTCCTGCCAGCTAGTTTGAGAATAGCCTGGAACAGGGGTAGGCAACCTTTCCCCATTAAGGACTGAGGGACTTCAGCTCCCAGAATCCCAGGAGCTATTGGCCAACATGGCTGAGGCTTCTGGGAGCTGAAGTCCCTTGGCCCTTAAAGGGGAAAGGTTGCCTACCCCTGGTCTAGACTCTTCGGTGGCTAATTGGAAGATCCACGTTCAAGTTTCTATGTAAATAATGGAATTCAGTAAGTAACCTTGGACCAGACATTCTCTCTAAAGCTGTTCCTGCTTCACAGTGTTATTGTGAGAATAAATTAGGGGAACCATATATGCCACCTTGAGCACATGGGAGAGGAAAGGCAGGTTATAAATCTAACAGATAAGTAAGGAAGATCAGATGGGAAAATTATTATAGTGAAAAATTATCCTTTGCTTAGTTAATTGGGAGTGAATTCCATAGAACACAATTGAACTGAGATCTGAATATTTTATGTAGTGCATTGACAGTTACCTTCCTGTTCTGTCAAAGAATTCTAGGTAGCATATGCAATCTCATAAAGTAAAGGAAGTTGATCCAAGGCATTGTACTATGGATATGACCATTTTACCCAATCAGTGCTGTCCAGATGTTTTGGTCATGCTGGCTGGGATGATGGAATCTATAATTCCAAACATATGCAGGACACCAGGTTGGCAAAGGCTAATATTTATTATACAACAATGCTAGAGCCCACCTGGTGTACATCTGCACAGGAAAGATGCAAATAAAGAGAAATGAAAAGAATGATGCAAGGAAAGAGAAATGGTTGGAGTGAAAGGAGAGTTGATATGGTGATGAAGGAGCCTACAATAATGCTACTTAGAACTGCAATCATCTATGGGATTTAATCCTCTTGGAATACAGATGGGAATATGTGTAGATATAGCTATTAAGTTTAGTCTATATAAAGTTTTCTTTTGTGAGCACTTTTATTTTGAGAAAGCTCTGATTATAGTGGTGGTTAAGAAATCCAGTTTAACTCCCCAGCTTGGCCATCTGCATTTAAAAAGCCACATATTCTTTCCACTGGTGTAATAAAGGATCATTGGAGCTATTTTTGTTCACTGCAGTCTAGAAGAGTGTGATTTTACTTTGTGACTAAAAATAGTACTGAAATCATGCGAAGTTTACTTTTAGATTCTCATTAGCATAACACAGTAATTATTCACACAGATTCTGGAAATGAATTAATATGTAGCTAATTTAAGGTTTGCCATAAGGTGCACAAGATAGTGTTTTGATTTTTTTCAGTGTTGAGAGAAAAAAATAAAATGAAAAATTATAGCATTCTTTTCTGCCTGTATAAGTTTGGATTGTATTGGACAAGTTGTGGGACATGTATGGCTCTGTCCTCCAACAGAAAGAATAGCTGGGAAGCTCAGCAGAAACATCCAAGGGGATGGTACCACTGCCTCCCCCCCCCCCAGAATGTATTGCTCAAGAGGTTGCTTCACTTTACCTAATTTTAGGGGGGGTCTTGATGCTACATATACATAACTGTACAGTTGCCAGATTAATGACATCTGTTCATCTGTTTCCTGAGATTTCATGACCAAGATCAGAGAGCAGGATCTTGTGATATCATATGCCCTTGTGGTGTCATGAAGTGAAATCTTGTGATGACAGAGAGGCAAGAAAGGCAAGGAATAGTTTCTGGGTCAGTTGTTTATGTGAACACCATGAGAGAAATGGCCTCAGCATGTAGATGAAACCTGGCTGATCAAGTAATATCACAGACCAGAGCCAGGGATAAAGGGAAACAAATCATTTTGGGTTATGCAAATGAGAGAAAACACCCTACAGCAGTTCCTGCTATGGCTTGAATTGTGTGATTTACAAAAAAAAATATATATATGATAATGCTCAGTAAAGTTGAGGACTTTTTTATTTATGTTTATTTTAAAAGGAAAAAAATTATTTATCATTTCAGAAACAAATTCAAGATAGTATTTGTTGTGAGTAGTAGTGTGTAAAGATAAATGTATTGGCTGGAATTCATGATTGCAGTTATGACTGCATAACCTAGATGTACACATTCATAACTCATTCACATTCATGATACCTATGTATTCAATAGTGTAGGCAATACATAAGGATTGTAAAAGTTCATTAATCCTGATTTACTGGGCATCAATCATTGCAAGCAGTGGGGGTCTGTTGTCCTGTTTTTGGGCCAGAGCAGACTGATATTTCCACCCCCTCCAACAATCTCTGGTGCAAGGAAGAATAGTGTCAGGGATCGTGCTTCTGACTGTTACATCAGAAATCACTCATGGGGGAAGGAAACATCAGACTGCTGCCCTCTGATTGGCAGGAGAACAGATCTCTACCGCTTGCAGCTGCTGCTGCTTGGTAATTCAGGATTAGGAGGGTCAGACCAGGAGATATCCCTTAGTTAAATATGCATTTTGACTTATTTAAGTATACTTAAATATGAAGGTGATCTAGAATCTTGGCCTTTGGGAGGGTACTTGTACAGCCAAATTAAGAGGAAAAGCAGACTTGTTTAAAATTCAGTCCTTTTGTTTTTTTAAAGGCTAATCAGGCAAGAGGTGGTAGGAAGGAACAACTATTTGGCTTCTCCTTCCTGATTTATTAGCATAATATAGCAATATTTGATAGAATTCCAAGACATAGCAGTGCTAGTCTAGATCAGTATGCACAGGAGTATTGTAGCAAAGAGGTATTATAGCACCTTGAGACTAACTGAAAGAAAGAAGTTGGTGACATAAGCTTTTGTAGACTTTGGAAGAAATCTGAAGAAATAGACTGAAGTCTATGAAAGTTGTCTTTCTCTCAGTCTCAAAGTTGCTACAATACCCCTCAGCTACAATATCCCTATGCATAGCCTTTACCTTTTAAAGGCCAGATGATTGTTTAAAATTTCATGAAGGACTAAGGGCCTTTACAGACTGCTAGAAATAGTGCAGCTTGAGGCCACTTTAACTGTCTTGGCTCAGTGCTAGGGAATCATAGAAATTGTATTTTTTTCTGGGACATTGAGCCTTCTCTGTCAGACAGCTCTGGTGCCACAATAAATTACAGTTCCCATGATTCCTTAGCACTGAGCCAGGACAGTTAAAGTGGACTCAAGCTGCACTATTTCTAGCAGTCTATAAAGGCCCTAATTTTCAAATTCTTGGGAAAAACATATAAACCTTAACAGTAGAAAAAAGGTTGGTTTATATTCCTGGAATACGGTGGCTCAAGTGGTTAAGACACCGACTCTGAGATTGGCAGGCTGGCAGTTCAAGGCCCAGGTGCTGCATGATGGGGTGAGCTCCAATCACTAGTCCCAGCTTCTGCCAACCTAGCAGTTTGAAAGCATGCAAATGCAAGTAGATAAATAGGTACCACTTCTGTGGGAAGGTAAATAGCATTCTGTGCAGTCATGCTGGCCACATGATCACAAAGTAGTCCCTGACAATGCAGGCTGTTCAGCTTAGTAACGAATATGAGCACTACTCCCTATGGTCAGACACCACTTGACAACCTTGTCAATGGGGAATACCTTTACCTTTGCCTTTACCTTTATACTTTAAAGGCTGCAGTCCGGTGCATATGGAGGTGCTGAACATAATGAGACTTAGGGGGGTTGCAGACTGCCAGAAATAGTGCAAATTGAGTCCACTTTTAGGGTTAGGGTTAGTACTAGGGAATCATGGGAATTGTTGTTTTTCTGAGACATTGAGCCTTCTCTGTCAGAGAGCTCTGGTGCCACAATAAAATAGTTCTCATGATTCCCTAATCCTAACCCTAACCCTAAAAGTGGACTCAATGTGCACTATTTCTGGCAGTCTGCAACCCCTGTTACTTCTGAGAAAACATGTATAGCAAGCATGGGGAACCTCCAACCTCAAGCCAGTGATGGCTCACAAGGTGTTTTTGTTTGTTTGCTTGTTTTTGGCATCTGGCATCTTTCCCAGGCCCCAGCATTTCTTCCATTTTCCCACCCCATTCCCTTTGTGCAGAAAATCTTTTTCTAATATTTCACCAAATTGTGATCACACCTGTTTTCCTATCCAGTGCTAAGAGAGAGATTCCCTTTCTCAGTCCTGAGTATGTGGAAATCCCACCCCCATATTCTGTATGTAAGAGATAGAAAGAGAGGATGAATGAAGGAAGGAAGGAGAGAGAGAGAGAGAGAAAGAGAGTTGCCCACCTTTAATGCCTAGTTTTGCTCCATCAGATCTTAACTTCTTGTTCAACATGTTTGTATCAAAAGGAGCAGTACTTAAAATAAAAAAAACAAATATTCTGACAAATGATTTTAGTACCTAGGCATTAATCTTTCTCAAAACAGTCCTTGGTTTTCCCTTGTTAAGCTCACTTCAGACACATAGATAAAGGTTCTCTGCATATATTTTGCCTGGTACTATAAAATGCTAAGTTCCAGACAAAAGGTGATTTGATTGAGATTCTCTTACTGCTGATAGTAAGCCCCACCCACAGAATGTGATGTAACCAGAATGCATCATCATCTGAAAATAAATGGAACTACAGCTGGCATAGCATTGCTCCATTTTGTAGCCACATCATATTTTTTTACTAAATTGAATTGGTGTGGAGAGGTGTGGTTCCTAGCTCCTTATTCTGCTATTTTTAGTCAAACAATGCTATTTTTAGTCAAACAATGCTATTTAGTCAAACAATGCTATTTTTAGTCAAACAATGAAATGGAGAAAGCCTAAAGAGATTTGTACTGCCAGTTAAATCTGATGGTATTGTAATATGTGTTGGAATATGGATGGGATATGCAGTCAAAGTGGAAATGTAGAGATGTGTGAAAAATCTCTTTTGAGAAAAGTGTCTAAGCAAACAAAGAGGACTCAGCCTGCAGGTGGTTTGAAACCAAAACAATTTCACACTGAACAGAATAACAAGGACATTAAGCCTGGGAAAGCAGGATGCCAGAAGGTAAACATATGATCTCATCTGGTTTGCATGGGAACCAGGTCACATGGGGAGTGACACACAGCTAGGGGCTGGTCTAGAGACTGGGATAAAGCTGATCATCCTATCATTATGTAGGTTGCCACCCAGGAGGTGGAGTTATGGGTTGGGCAAAGGGCTCCTTTGTTCTCTTTGTTAGAACTTGTCTTTTCTTTCAACTTAACAGCAAGTTGTGATCCTATGGTTTCTATCATCTGCAAGATGAATTGTACATAGTTCTTTTCTGTTTTTACTATGCAACAATAAAGCTTTACTTTGGATTTACAATTGTGTCTTCATGAGAAACTAAAGTTGCTGGGAGAATGCAGGAAACAGCATTTCTAGGATGGCTGATGAAAGGAAGCAGTCTTCTGATCTCTGCTACATCTACATTTACATCACACAAATCAACAATATGCCCCACTGATTACTGTATATACTCAAGTATGTCAATCTTGTGTTTAAGTTGAGGTCAACTTTGAGGCCAAAATTTAGGATTTTTATATGACCTATGGATAAGTCAAAGGTCAAACTTAAGGAGAGAGCCCAGCTGGGGAGAGGTTGCAGGGCAGTCATCCTTCCCATCCTCTCCTTAGCTGGGTTATCCCTTGCAGAGGCAGCCCGGCTAGGGAGAGACTCAGGTCGTACTGTATTGACCTGTGTATAAGTCGACCTAGGGGTTTTTTTTTGGGGGGGGGTCAATTTTTTTATCTAAGGGCCTTTGCAGACTGCCAGAAATAGTGCACATTAAATTGAGACACTGCCCTGGCTCAGTGCTAGGGAGTCATGGGAATTGTATTTTTTTCCTGAGACATTGAGCCTTCTCTGTCAGAGAGCTCTGGTGCCACAATAAATTACAGTTCCCATGATTCCCTAGCACTGAGCCAGGGCAGTGCCTCAATTTAATGTGCACCATTTCTGGCAGTCTGCAAAGGCCCTAAATTTCCCAACTTATATATGAGTATATATGGTAGACTCAGTAATGAAAGAAACCGCCAGTCTAAAGCTTTCTGTATTCATAGTAGATTTTTGCAGAGGAAGACTGAATTTTTTGTCTAGAGGTGCTAGTCATACAGATGTAAAGCAATATGATCCTTACAATGAAACATCATATTCAGAACTTTATACTATGTCATGTGAGGGTTTTTTGGCTTCTTTGTTTTTTGGGTTTTTTTTAGAGGTAAATGAAGTCAAGAATTTGCTGGTGGTGGTTGTAGTAACTACTACTACTAGTAGTAGTAGTAAGGTATGTGATTGTGGAAGAAAAATTAAAATGTATAATTCTGAGATGTGTTAAAAGAAAACATGTGCCCTGTAAAGTGTATGTTTTATTAATCCTGTCTGGGTGGTTATGGTTATACTCTTGAGATACATGTACACACTTATACACACTCTCTTTTACTTTGGCAGTGCTGTTCATGGGAAAGGCTTAATCCTTCTTTATCTGCCCTTTTCAATCAAACATAGATGTAAGACTGAATTCTCATCCTGCAGTATTACATGCTATTAAGCATTGCAATATGCAATCTAAATGCAAAGAAGCATGTAATGTGGATCTTTCACAAGGCATAAAACATCACAATGAAATTTCTGTCTGGGTTTTGTTTCTGCATCTGCTCTACATCCCCCACATTTTGTTTTAGCTTGCTTGCCTCCTGGGTAAAATTGGCCTTTCTTTGTTTCTCACTGACACTCTCTTGGGGTACTATGAAGGTGGCCACTTAACCTGGCAATGATAAATGTGTTAATGTACCTTGATATTTTAAGAAAAGAGGTATATGTGAATGTGAACAATTAGGGCCTCCTAAGATGGGTTCTAGATATTTAAAAGGTAAACAAGTAATATCAGAGAGAACATTAAGATGGAGAGGTCACTTTGGGAAATCAACATACTCACTGTGTTCTGTACTAGAAAGGATAGAATGGGGCAGACATATACCAGTGATGGGAATACCCTTTAACCACCAACTGAAACCTGGCTCATATAACACACATATAGAATAAAAGAGAGTTGCAGCCAGGAATTGGGTTTGAGTTGAAAATTAAAAGGAGCTTACAATCTTACTATATAAAAATAACTCTTGGTTGCTCTAGCCGTTCTTATTTCAACAGTACAGTTGGGTGCAGGGTGATGGTAATATTGTTGCTGTCCTTGTTAAACAATTAGGAGTCAGAAATCCTTGTTGATCTGCTGAAGATCACTGAACTATCTTCCAGCAGATCAAGATTTGTCTTCTGCCTATCCCTACCATATTCTATGAAAGCATCTAAATTTTTGGACAGCCAGGTTAGGCACAATGAAAAATGCAGAGGAATTCACAGGTCCTACTTAAGATATTTTTGATGCAAAATTGTCATTCCATTGTTGGTGTGATGTTTCAGCAGATCTAATTTGTTAACACAATCCTTTTATGTTGAAATTAACAACAATAAGATTTTTTTTAAAAAAAAATCAATTTGCTGGACACAGCAACATGTAGGGACAGCAGTTACTCTAGACTGCTATGATACTGCTGTGATTCCACTTTGTTATGTTTCCATCTTTGGAAACCTAGGACTTGCAATTTAGGGAGGGATATTTAGAATTCTCAGGCAAACAGCTCTAGTGGCTCATAAAACCAAAAATCCCAGGTGTTCCATTGCATAGCACTGTGATAATTAATGGAATCATAGTGCTATAACTGTAGTGTGAAAGGATCTGCATGTGTGTAGAACACTATTCTGTTCCTCTGAATTCTGGGAACTACGAGAGAAAGATGGTGTATTTCCAAATGTTATTTACCCACATTATATTCAATAGACTTCTTAAAGTGTTTCTCTTTATTTTCCATTTGAAGCCTGCATCTAGCAGAACTCCATCAAACCTGAGTGTACCTGCAGAGATGTGCCATTCTTGTTATGCACAATACCTCTTGTTATTCACAATATCAATGACAACAAAGAAGGTTCTTTTTAGTGATTAACCTGTGTGGGTTTTTAGCTGAGGGTTGGAAAAATCACAGTTGTACTGCTGTCAGCATCTCTCTGTGTTTTTTTCCTTTTCTTTTCTGCTAAACACTACCCTTTTTATTTTTTTTTATTATTATTTTCTTCATTAGTAAGAGTGTGGGTGGAATTCAGTCTCAGGGAGAGAAAAGGTCAGGACAGCGTGGGTCTTGTTCTGATCTGATGTACAGACATAGGCAAACAGCACTGTGTGTGTCTCCTGACTACATGCCACCCACTTGCACAAGCATGGCAGCAAATAGCTTTTAGGAAACCGGTGAGTCGTCTCCCTGTAAAAAGTTGTCAGTGCAGATATCAGGCACTGAGATTTCTCAGATTCACAGCATCTGTGTTTGGACTTTCTTTGTTCTGTTAATACATCTACAAAAACATGAATGACATTGTTGGTCAGTTGATGTCTTCTCTCTTTCATTTGTTTCAGACAGCAAATTCCACACATTCCAAGTTTCAAGTGCATTTTTACTGTACTTCCAGTCTCCAAGAAGCATGCAGATTACTATTTATTATCCCATATGCCACTAAGCTCTTCTTAAAGTACCAGTGTGCTGACTTTTGGGAGTATGTAACAGTATTGTGGCACTATTTATAGGACAAAATAATTTTGGGAATGAAAGGGGAAATTATCAGGAGGAGTATGTAATTTTCCTTCTCAGATATTTTTCGACTGGATATTTTCCCCCAGCTATGTTGTTTCTCTATGGAATGCCTTATGAATATTTTACCTTTGTAAATGTACATAATAAACACCAATTGGGGTGGTGAATCAATTTGGTAGGAGAGAATTCTACTTTAACATATTCCCTCCCAAAGCTGCTTTGTTCATTTAAAATATAGGCCCACCTCAGTGCATTAGCATTTATTCCCATAAACCTGTATTGCTCTGCCAAGGGCCTAAATAAAATACACATTACAGTGGGAAGCTATAATTCTGTGGTGGGGAGCATCTGGCCCTCCCAATGTTATGGATGTAGCCCTTCTGATGTTATAGGCTGTAGCCAGCCTGATGAGGGACCATGGGAGTCATAAGGTAAAGTATCTGGAGGGCCAGAGCATCCCTCTCTCTGCTGCAATTGATCTCCTAACAGTTTTAAAACTAGGGACCCTTTTACATGACATAATTATAACACTGTAATTCTACTTTAACTGCCGTGACAACAGCCTGTGGAATCCCAGGATTTGTAGTTTGATGAGGCACCAGAGGTCTTTGTGAAAATTCTAAATGCTCCTTACTAAACAGTGAATCTTGATTCCATAGGATAGAACCCTAGCAGTTTAAGTACCTGGCATGGTTCCCGAATGGAGAGGCTAGTTTTGGGATGTAGATCCCACCTCATTTTGCATAGCTCTCCTCCAATGACATGCTGCTGCCTTTTAGTATCTGATTAAAAGCTGCCTGATACATCTGTCTCACTCTGCCTAATAGTAAGGCTAGTCCTGCCTCTAATAATGAAAGCAGGTGATACCTCAGCCAGCATTTTGCAAGTGAATGGTTGCTAACTGTTTCCTTCCTGCCTTCACTACTGCCTCCAAACATTTTCCTACTTCCTTGATTGCTCTGCAGCAGTGGCTGCCAATTTCCCCTAGCAAAGGCTTTGTCAGAAACCAGCAGGCAATTGCATTTAGCAAATAATTGTGTCTTACAAGCAAGCTGTTTCTGCAGCTTAATCAAGATCTACTGTATATTCTCATGTATAAATCTAGAAATTTTAGTCATAAAAATTGACTCAAAAAACCATGGGTCAATGTAAGAACTGGGTCAAAATCCATGGGTCAATGTAAGAACTGTACTTTAACTTCAATAAAAAAGGAACCATCCCCTGATGAAAGGCAAGAGTGTCATCTGTCCTGTAAGCACTGAACCCCATCTATTTTCTCATCCATCCAGCCTTTATTTGAGCAGAAACAGTTATGCCTGCTGGAATTTTGTAAGTTCTTTCACATTGTTTTCATTTGCTTTATCCTTTAGATCCTTTATTACATTCCCCTAGGTTTTTCCCTCGACTTATCCATGGGTCATAACAAAATCTGTAATTTTAGCCCCAAAACCTGCCCTCGACTTATACATGAGGTTGATTTATAGTCAAATAAATACGTTACGTCTGGCTTCTAATTTAAGCAATATGAATATGTGACAAAGTGAGATACTGCTGGTTCCACAACCTATAGTAATAACTGTAGGCTGGTTCCACAACCTACAGTAATAACTGAATTTCAGCCTGTAAGAAATATATTGTGACCATAGTCCACTTCAACATTTGTCAGAATACTGATGCTCCCATCTCCAGTGTGTAATCCTATTGTCAGACCATAAATGGGCAATTTGGAGAGTGGCAGAATTTGGGGAATAGTGCCAAACTAACTCCTAGCCATTGTAGTAGTATTACAAGATATAGCCATGCTAGTCTGTTGGAGCATAAAGAGATGCAAAGGAATCCTGTTGTATCTTTGAAACTAATGGTGGGCAACACATTTTTATCATAAGCTTGGGTGGACTCCAGATGCATCTGATGAAGTGGACTGGGGTCTACAACAGCTTATATTAGAAATTTCTTTTTTTCCAGTTAATCTCAAAGATGCTATAAGATTATTTTGTATTTCTTTAACTGCTAGCCATGCTGTGCTTCTCATAGCACCTGATGACAGCCACTGCTTTCTGCACAATACATATGATATGTTAGTTGTCACATGGTATCATTTTGAGGAGCATTAAGGAGGAGAAAATGAAACTGCACAACTGCTCTTTGCTCAAACAATATGAAATATATCTCAGAGAAATATAATGTGGAGCAGAGAATGTCAATTAACAGCTGATGGCTGCCAGAAATAACAGTGCCACTTGCATCATAAGACAAACAATGGAATATGAAAGAGGTATGCCAGTTTATCTTGTTTCTTCTCTCACTATTTAAAATTCAAAAACTTTCAGTCCTTTGTTACTTGTAGTATAGTAAGGCAGGACTTTCAATCACAAAGTCAAGACCAGGGGTCCCCAAACTACGGCCCGTAGGCTGAACCCAGCCCGTCGAGGCCTTGGAACTGGCCCACAGCTGGTCCTGCCACCGCCGCTGCGCACGCGGGATGCCATTTTGTGTTCCAAAATGGTGCCCAACAAAACCAGCCCCTAGATCAAAAAGTGTGGGGACCCCTGGCCAGGACTATTCCAAGGAGAAGCTTGATGTCTTCTCAGTTTAGAAAGTTTGACCATGGCCTGTAATCTTGAAACCAGCTAAGGCTGTCATCCCATACCCACTTTTCTAAGAGTAAAATAAGGCCATGTCTGCACTGATAGGAAAACCTGGCTTACCATCGGGGGTTGTGAATCTGCAGAGACAATAAGCTGTTCACACATCTGACAACCACAATAGGCGGATACCAGCAGCACTGCCCATACACTCTCCAGGCAGTGGCCATTCTGTTGAACAGTGGTGTGCTGTACAGATAGTACTGTTGTGCTAATGTGTGCTTGTGTAGTCAGTTTGCACATCTGCAAATGGAATGGTTCTGGAACTACATGAACTTGAAAGTGAAAGTACTGTGGCATGGAGTTAGAAATTTCAAGTGGGAAGAGGTCAGTGGTTCATCCATCTGCCGATGTTCCTTCCTCCATCCCCCACTACTGTGCATTCCACATGCCCAGGAAATTCTTTGGAGTTTTCATCTAATCCAGAGCAAAGGGGGACTCTTTTTACTCCAGAGAATCTCTTTGGAGCATGTATTGGGCCCATGTTCCACTCATTTTGGCACTTATTTCATCTGTACAGGTGACTTTGGGAATGGGATGGGAACATTTCTTTTTCTCTGTGCAGACAACACCTAGGCCAAGTAATCAAATCACTAGGTAGGCACATAGAGAGTTGCACTGTAAGCTGAAAGACACTACATAGAGCATTTTTATTTTCCCCCTTCTATGACCACAATAAAACTATTTTTTCTTCCTCTGTATACACAATAAGAATGGAAACTGCTGATTATATATTTCAATAACCCTCAAACCTTAAGAAAAATAACTGGGGTGGTGGTGGGAGAATTTAAATTGGTTATCAAACTTTTTTTAAAATTATTTTATTTATACTATCAGCTCATTGTCTGACATTATAATATTTCCAAAGTTCCTTTGACAATAAATACCTTCATTTATACTCATGATTTCCCTTAAGTCTTTTTCTGACTCTGATGCTTTAATAGTAGCTGTCTTTCAAAAAGTAGGTAATCATACCCATACATCGTCTCTAATTACAATCTTATCTCCTTTTTTTAAATCTAATTTTCTTATCATTCCCATAGTTCTACTTCCTTTTTAATTGCCATCTTTTATTACTATATTCCACAACTGGTGACCATTCCTTATCAACCTTCTCTAAATCTTTTTGGTTTAGTAAAACTGTTAATCTGTCCATTTCCTTAATTTCTACTAGCTTCAACAACCAGTCATCCACTGTACGTAATTCTTGTTTTTTCCACCTTTCCACTATTAACAATCTAGCTGCTAAGATCATATATAAAAGAACTCTTCAGTGTTTTTTTCTCTTGTGTCGGGTCAGTTTTATTTAACATATTCAATAGATAAATTTCTGGTTTTAATTCGTAGTTAACTTTAAAGATTTCTTGTATTGAATCTTGAATTTTCTTCCAGTAAGCTTTCATTTTTGAACATCTCCACTATATGTTTTGTTTACATTTCCAACAGTTATTCAAAACTATATTATACATTTTTGCAATCTTGGCTGGGATTAAATACCATCTTTGTTCCATTTTCCAGTAATTTTCTTTTAAGTCTTGAGATTTCATGAACTTCTCTGTTTTCTTTCTAACATATTCCCAGCTTTCCAAGTCAATTGTTTTCCCTATATCTGTAGCCCATTAAATCATATTGTCTGAGATCAGGTCTCTTTCCTGTTTTCTATCCATCATCATTTTATAAAGTTTACTTGTTCTTTTTTCCCCCCTGATTTCATTAGAATATCATCAAAATCTTTAGGTTCATCTTCAGAGTCTTCCATTTTAATGTCCATCTTAAGTCTTTCTCTCAATTGGGTAGAAAATAACCAATGTATTTTTGGGTCTAATTGTTCCAGTTCTTCAATTCATTTTAGCTCAAATTTATTATCTCCTTATTTTTAAGTATGTCCTTATATCTCAACCATGTTTCAACTGCTGTCCATTTCCCAAAAATGCTTCATGTGGGGAGATCCAAAGTGGAATTTTCCTATATGTTTTCTTCTTGACTTCATTCCATACACACAAAAGTGCTCTCCTTCTGACAAGGTGCTTAAATTCTTTGCGTACAGTTGCTTTACCATACCACAAGTACCCACACCAGGAATTGGTTGTTAAAACCTTCAATGTTCAATATTTTCATGTTTTTTTAGTAAGATCCAGTCTAACAACCAATTAAGTGCATTTGCTTGATGATATAACTCTAAGGGCCTTTACAGATTGCCAAAAATAATGCAGCTTGATACCACTTTAACTGCCCTGGCTCAGTGCTAGGGAATCATGGGACCTGTAGTTCATTGTGCCATCAGAGCTCCTTGACAGAGAAGGCTCAATGTTTCAGAAAAAACTACAATTCCCATGATTCCCTAGTCTGGTACACTTCTACCCTCTTCACTTTTGTTTCTTGTCATTGTTTGCCAACTGACTCTAGATCTCTTTCCATTCCAGATGAATTCCCTTAAATCTTTATGCCATTCTTTAAACAGTTTTGCGTTGTGTATAATCGGAATATATTGAAACAAAAAAATCATCTTTGGGAGGACTGCCATTTTAACTGCTTCCCAGTCAGTGTGAAATTTACCCATATTTTCCAGCATATAAGCTGACTGGGCATATAAGATGAGCCCCAACTTTTCCAGCTAAAATATAGAGTTTGGGATATACTCGCTGTATAAGACGACCCCTCTTCCAATGGGGGAAAATGAGAAAGTATTGGAAGGAAGGACTGCCAATATACTAGGTGATGCATTCTGGGGTATGTACAATTTGCAACCAAGTAAGTGACCCTGGGCATGTCACACACTTTCAGCCTTAGGGGATGGTAATGGCAACCCCCATTTGAAGAAACATGCCAAGAAAACCCCATGATAAGATTGCCTTAGGGTTGCCATAAGTTGGAAAGGACTTGGAGACACACAAGAACAACCAAAAAGTCTGCAGTTGTTTCATAGGTAGTACATGGGATTAGGAGCCA
>CM034706.1:216047420-216067671 GCA_020142125.1 Phrynosoma platyrhinos
TTCCTGGGTTAAAAAGTAGTCTTATACACCAGAAAATACAGTAATTTGTTCCATTTTGACAATTTGTTCTTAATTTCCTTCCATTTTAGTTTGTAATTATTATCGAATAGATCAGCATTCCTCTTAGTAAGCCAAATTCCTAAATATTTAACTTTATTCTTAACCGAACACTTAGTGACTTCTTCTAAGTAAATTTCTTCTTTCCTGGTCATGTTTTTTGTCATTATGACCGTTTTCTTTTGATTAATTTTAAATCCTGATATCTTACCAAATTCTTTTATTATTTGAAAAAGTTCCATAGTTTGTCATTCTGGGTCTTCCAAAATAACCACCAAATCATCAACAAAGGCTTGTAGTTTATATTCCTGCTCTTTAAACTTCATTCCTGTTATGCTGTCATCTTGTCTTATTTTATTCATTAGCACTTATTTTATTCATTAGCACTTCCAGTACTAGTATAAACAAGTAATGGTGATGGGGGCAACCCTGTCTGGTCCCTTTCAAGATTTTAAACTCATATGTCTTCTTCCCATTTATAATCAACTGTGCAGATTGCTCTCTATAAATCTCCTTAATCCACCCACAAAATTTAGGTCCCATCTCCATTTTTTTGAGTAGTTGCATCATAAAGTTCCAATTCACATTGTCAAATGCCTTTTCTGCGTCAGCAAATATTAGTGCCAATTTTTATCATTTTTTTTTCATAATATTCAGTGGTGTCAAATATCAATCTGATCTTATTTTTAAGTTGTCTTGAAAGTAAAAACCCAGATTGATAATTGTGAATTAAGTTTAATTAATTGAGATCTGTTTTGAGATCTGTTTTAAGTCTGTCAGCCAAAATTAATGCCATAATCTTACAGTCGGTATTCAACAGAGATATTGGTCTGTAATTCCCAATTTCTTTTTCATCTTTGCTTTCCTTTGGTATTAATGTAATGTTTGCATTCTTCCAAGTATCAGGAATCCCATGTTTAATGACATTATGTATAAATTTTAGTAACAGTTTTTAATTCCTCTGTAAATGTTTTGTAATACAATGCTGAGAAGCCATCTGGCCCAGGAACTTTATTGTTTTTCAGTTTTCTAATTGCCTGAATTAATTCACTCTCAGTAAATTCTGTATTTAGAAATCTTTGTTGCTCCATTGTTATTTTATTAATCTTTTGTTTATCTAAGTATTGACTTATTTCTTCAGAGCTAGTGCCCTCTGCTTTATATAGTCTTGTATATTATATCTGGAATGCATTCTGGATGTCTTCTTGTACATGTATCATTTTGTCTCCTTTTATTTTAGTATTTGTTCTTCTACCTTTTTCTTTCCTTAATCTTTACGCCAGCCATTTCCCAGATTTGTAGATTCAAAATGTCTTTGTTTAATAAAATTCATTTTCCTCGCTGTTACTTCTGCTAGTACATTATCAAGTTGTTTTCTAAGCCACTGTAGATATTTATTTTTCCTATCACAGGTAGGATCATTATTGAGTTCTAATTCCGCATTACGTATGTCCTTTTCTAGTCTTTCCATATCCATGGAACGTTTCTGCACCTCTTTGTATCATTACTCCTCACATCCCAGCCTTGCTGATGCCCCATACAGTTTTGGCTTTGATTGAATCAGAAGTATTTTCTAAAAAATATTGTTTCAGTATCTTCACTGATTTTTCTTGAAAAGTCTTGTCATTTAACAAATTTGTCATTTAATTTCCAAAAAATTGGCTATTTACTATTTCCATTTTTAATAAGATCGGATTATGATCTGAAAGGGTTTTAAGCAATATTTCAATTTCTTTGATTCTAGGTGTTAATTCACTTGAAATAAAAAAAAAATCTATCCTCGATGATGATTTATAGTTTTCAGGGGGGAAAAGTGAAACCATCCTTGTTTGGATAAAGGTTATTCCATACGTTTATCAAATTAATTTGTTCTTGTAGCTCAAAAAAAGATGCAGAGAATTTCGCTTGATTCTTTTTTAAATAGGTTATCAAACTTTAGACAAAAGTAAAAAATTTCCTGCCTTTAAAAAAAGGTATGGTCATTATAAACAGGCACATACGAGTATCTATCTCTAAATGCATTGGTGATACCGTATATTATACTTTTAGATATTTCAAACTTTATGGAACTTCTTGACTTTTGCACTTTTTGGTCTTACTTTGTTGGATGAAGGGGGTCTGTTAACGGTAATAAGTATTATTACAGTTAGTTCAAAATGTGGTAAACCAGTCGAGCTCTCTTTGTGGGAGTCCTCCTCCTTATTCTACTGAATGTGAGGCCTTGAATAGCTGTCGAAATTCCTCTCTAGGTACTACAACAGTTTTTTGTTAAATAGCTATCATAGTAGAGGGGGCAGATGTGCAGGCTAGTAGGCTGGGATTGTTAGGAAGGAGTCCCAGGGGTAAAATGTACAATGTGGGGAATAGCAGCAGCCATGATGATGTGTCATCATGGCTGCTGCTATTCCCCACATTGTACATTTTATTCCCCACATTGTACATTTGATCACTGCTGAGTCATGCAGACTCATGCTATGTCATAGGATGTGACATCATGGGGATGGTCACCTGGTGCTGTAAAGCACACTGAACTGTTGTAAAACTGCAGAGTCACTCAGGTGAGTGACAGGTGTCCAGGAGGAAGAGGCAGGCCATAAGGCCATGTGGAGGCATGGCTATATAAGGCAGAAGCCTCTGGACACACATGTGGATTGTGAATAGTCAGTTGGATGGTTGTCGTAATTGCTGTAAATAGCCTTGTACACAGGGGAACAAAGATTAAAGCCTCATTTGTGAGATGTCTGTCTGTGGAGTCTCTTTGCTCTGTCTGGAAGGGAAGAGGTGCTTCTCCAGCTGACAAGCTACTGGCTTCATCTGAGAAGATTGTGATCTTGGTGTGGCATGCTACATGGATCATCACGCGCTGCGTAACCACGCTAACAGGGATTTGTATTCAGGTTTTTTAATTAGATAAATAATTAGGTTTTGCTAGCATGGGTTCTTTGTGTTTTTCAGATGCCTTACATTAGGAAGTGGTTGCTCTCATGTTATTGTTATTAACTGCCTTTGAGTCAACTTCAACTCATGGCAACCCATGAATGAGAATCCCTAAGGCCCCCTGTCCTCAACTTTTTTGCTCAGGTCCCACAGGCTCAGGGCTGTTCCCTCCTTGATTGCGTCTATCCATCTAGTATGCACTCTTCCTATTGACTTCCACCTGTTCTCTTTTCTAGTGAATCATGCCCTCCAATGATGTGGCCAAAATGTGACAGCCTCAAGTTAAAGAGGAATCTTGGCTTGCAGGGAGAGCTCAGGCTTGATCTGTTCTAGGACTCATTTCTGGCCATCCATGGTATCCTCAGCTCTCTTCCGTAGCACCACATCTCAAATGAGTTGACTTTCTTTTATCAGCTTTCTTCACTGTCCAGCTTTCACATCCATACATGGTGATGGGAAATACTATTGCTTGAACGATCCTAATGTTATATCTTTGCACTTAAGAATCTTGTCTAGTTCTTTCATAGTTGCCCTTCCCATTCCTTGTTTTCCTATTCATGATAACTTGTAGAGGGTTCTAACAGAAGCAATTCAACTTTTTCTTGGAGATGGGAGAGGTGGGCTTCCCAAGGGCTACTGAACTTACTGTACAGCATGACAAGAGTACTATAGGGGGAAGACCACATATTTTTCTCTCTTTTTTTATTCTGTCACAGCTGTTCCAACCACTGTAATGTTCTGTCTACATTACACAGAACATTATAATTCCTCTTTAACTGCTATAACTACATCCTGTGAAATCCTATGGTTTGTATTTTGGTGAAGCACAAGAGGTCTCTAGCTAAAAATTATAATTTCTCCTTTAAGTGCAAATCCTAAGATTCAGTAGGATCCTGTCATAGCAAGTAAAGTGGAATCATATCATTATAATTATGTAGTGTGAATGGACCTCTGGTCAGTTTATTTTTAAGGGAAAGGTGGTTTGGGGTTGGGGAAGTGGCATGGTGTGCGTTTGGGCAACATTTTGGGTGGAAAAGGAATAAGCAGCTAACTTCCAAATGCTTAAGTAATTCATAAAATAAAACATTATTTCTCAAATAGTTTGTAAATAATTTGGCTGGGTTGACCCCAACCCAATGCAGACATTAGTTTAAGAAACATCAAAAGGTGATCATATTACTCCCATCTTGAAATCATTACACTGGCTGCCAGTTAGTTTCCAGGCACAGTATAAGATGAAGTCGTAGGCTTTCATGACCGGCATCCATAGTTTTTTGTGGATTTTTCAGGCTGTGTGGCCATGTTCTAAAAGAGTTTCTTTTAGAACATGGCCACACAGCCCGAAAAACCTACAAAAAAACTACAGTATAAGGTGTTGCTATTGACCTTTAAAGCCCTACATGGCCTGGGCCCATCTTACCTAGGGAATCACCTATCTCCATATAATCTGCCCCGCACCTTCAGGTTCTCTGGGAGGAAGTTGCTTCAACCAATAATAACTAGGCTGGTGACGACCTCCCGGAGGACCTTTTCTGCCATGGCCCCCAGATTATGGAATGCCCTGCCAGAGGAGATCTGCCAAATAACCAACTTAGGGGCTAAGCAGATGGGCAGCCATGGGCCGCCCAGGGAAGCTGCGCCGCGGGACCGAGGCATCCCCATGCCTTGATCCTGCGGCGTAGCTTCGCCGGCCCTGAAAGGAGCACTAAATTAGCGCTCCTTTCACAAGTCAGCGAAAGTGCGCCGCAAAAGGCTGCAGCGCACTTTCGTTGACTTTTCCACCACAGTGTATCCGAACGCTGCAGCGGGAGGTCCTCCTCAGAGTGCCGGCCGTGCGGAGGGCCGGCTGCTCCGAGGACGACCTTGGGAGGGGGTTGGAGCGCCGAGCGTGCGGCTGCCCCTCCCCTTCCCTGCCCCCAAGACAGCCTTTTAAGCCGTCTGCTTAGGCTATTAGATGGCTTTTTTAAAAAGCCATCCAGACAGATCTCTTCCAGCAGGCATTCCCAGAATGACACACTCTTCCCCCCCCCACCAGATGTCTACAGCACCGCTGTCCATTTATGTTAAATGGTTAATGTTTTATTGTATACAAGTTTTTAATGTGTATAATGATTTAATATATTTTTAAGGGGGGTATTTGCTGTTGATTGTATGTGTGTATTCTTTTAATTGTAAGCCGCCTTGACAGCCTCGGCTAAAGGCGGGGTATAAATAAAGTTTTATTATTATATTATTCTTAAATAAACTTGTAATTTTTACATCATAATAATACAGTGTGTGAAAGGTTTGGAGAATTCAGTTCATGATATTTTCACTTTTAAAATGACCTCGGAGTATTATATAAATGAAAACATCATGTGTGAACTGGAAATCAAAGTTTCATCTTGGAAGAACTTTTATTTTCTAGCCTAGCCTAATGATTATTTGGCACAGCTTCTTTCTTTCTTTCTTTCTTTCTTTGGTAAAAAAAACCAGCAGCTTGGTTTTAAAAAATTCTTCAAAGCAACCCAAAATCACAAGCTAAAATAACTCTTTTAATCTCTAATCTGACTGTGAAATTGGGACACACAGATAGGATTTACTGATGTGTGCAGAGATGTATTCCCCAGCACAAGATGCAGAATTTATCATAAAAGTGATGAAGGAAAGAAATATAGCTAAAACAAACTATGTGGAAAGGCAAATTTAAGCAGTATGCCAAAGATAAGTTTTTTGAGGCATTGTCTCCCAAGGACCCCCATGTCTGAGGTTTAGAGTTTGGTTAAGTCTGCAAACCTGGCCAATTTTGAGTAGTAATATTCCAGATTTGCATATCATTACCTGTGATATGAAAGATTCACAATAATAGTTCTCTAACTGTAGAAAACTCTGTAGTCAAAGACACATCCCAATCTATTGTCACCTCGAAACAGTCGTGTACACTCGGGGAGGATGCAGACGGGTGGCCCTGGGCCGCTCCGGGAAGCAGAGGATCAAGGCCGAGGCTGCTAAGTTGCCCCGGCCCCAATCTTCCCTTTTGCCACCTCGGAAAGGAGCAAAAATGGTGCCCTAAGTGCCAGCGGGCAGCTCTTTAGCGACCCTTCCTGTGCAGTGTGTCAGAAGGCTGTGCCAGAAGGACATCCCGATGCTGCACACTATGTGTAATGGCACGTGGCATCAGGACGTCTTCGGCAAGGGGTTGAAGTGGCTGGTGTGCGGCTGCCTCTCCCCATCCCTGCCTCCAGGATGGCCCAAAGTGCCTGTGTGTAGAGGCCCTCAGTTAGCCTTAGAGATGTACCATTAGCATAAATGCCTTGTCATGATCTTCTGCCCATTATTTGCCCCTTGTAAAAAAATTCGTACCTTTTCTCAAAGAGTTGTAGAAATTTTTAAAAAGCCCTTTTTATGAGGATTAGAAATGTTCATAATATGCATATCCCACTGTGGACATAGACACCTGTTACTAATATGTAAGAACTGAGCATATTAGTTTCAGAAGCATTTTTGCCAATAGTCTCAAACATTTGATCAGGAGGGCTTTAAACTGAGTCATGTTGGGGAGGGAAACAGTATCTTGGAAGATATCTTGGAAGGCAGGAGTACATCATGGGCTGGAAATAATAGTCAAAGTGTTATAGAGGGAACAAGGCAAATGATGCAAGGGCCCAACAGTGGGAGGGGAAAAAACCTCACAAACAGCAAGTGGAGAAGACACATGCTCTTAGATGTCTCTACACTAATGTACAGAGCATGAGAAATAAACAAGATGAACTTGAACTCCTAGCACAGCAAAGCAAATACAATATAATAGGCATCACTGAAACCTGGTGAGATGAGTCTCACGATTGGAATGTAGTAATAGAGGGGTATAATCTTTTAAAGAGAAATAGGCCAAACAGGAATGGAGGCCAAACTTTTCCCCAGTTCAGGACTAAAGGTGGCTTACAATAATCAAAACAAATATAGCTTTGAAGTTAGTACACAAGACGAACTTGTAGCACCTTTGAGACTAACTGAAAGTTCGTCATGCATCTGAGAAAGTAGGCTCAAGTCTACAAAAGCTCATGCTACCAGCTTCTTTCTTTCAGTCTGCATCTACACTGCAGAAATAATCCTGGTTGACAACACTTTAACTGCCATGGCTCAGTGCTCACCCCTCAAAGCTCCTTTCCTGCTTGGCTTTCTCCTGGGAAAGAGCTGGGTGACAGAGGAGGAGGAAGGGTGAATGTTTGCCCCTCAAGTGGAAAGTTGAAAAGCGAGTTGCTAAAAACCTATCTGTAGTGTGAAGACGTCTAGCCTATTTTAATTTTGGCCTCACCTACTGCTAAGTTGTGCTTATCAGCTTTAGGGTCACCATAAAGCAGAAAGGACTTGAAAGAACACAATAGTAAATTGATACAATAGGTGGTGTTACAGTCAATGTCCAAAATTAAAACATCAACATTCATATATGAATACTGATAAGCTCAGAAGACTTTTGTAACAGACTCAAATTAGTTCTATTTTTCATCATTTTTGAAGGCATCCACAAACAAAACTGACAATCATATTTAGGTGGCTATCACCATTAATGTGTATCTCTCTGAGGTTTCTAACTTTCCAGGAATTTGAGAGTCATTATTAATATTTGGATATGAATGCTGTTCATCAGTTTCAGAAATTCACTGTAATACCAAGTAAAAAAGAATGTTGGATGTATCAAGAGAAAACAGGAGCTTTCTTCCACATATGGTGGAAATGTTCTGAGGCTCAACAATATTGGAAAGTAATACATAAACACATGATTAAAAATTTTGGAAGGGCTTTCCGCCAAGTTCAGAGTTGTTCCTGTTGAATATATTCCTCAGGTCTGAAAAAAGAATTTGAAAAGAAAAACAAGATTGATTTTATATATGGTGATGATGGTGAGGGTACTTTATGCATCAAAATGAAAAAAAAAATAAAGAATCACCAACACATAAAGACTGGCTGCTACAATTAACAGACATGATGCAAATGGATAAAATCACCCATTATTTGAAAAATAAATGATCAGAAAAAGTTGAGGAAGAATGGTCTCAGGTCAGAAAATACTGAAAAGTAATATGGTCGGACATTTTAATCATTAATTAATAGGATACATTTCAATTACCAAGAAAAAGAGAAATAAGGGAAGAAACATTAGGGAGAAAAAAGAAACAAAGTATAAATAAAGAGTAGAACATAACATCAAAATCATAATTTATGCTATATATTTCATATAAATTAGAAACAATGTCAACAAGATTAGATGAGAAGTTCAAAGATAAGTCAGCAACACAGATGGAAATGGGGGAAATATCATACCATACTATCGTAGAAGATAGGACATGCCTTACGTATTCGTTTGTGTTATTTGTGTCATTATGTAGATATGTTGTTTATGTACTGTTTAGTACTGTTTTGTATTGAATGGATGTAAACATTCTATGTGATTTTATGTAATAAAAATGTGTCATTTTTTAAAAAAGAAATTCACTGTAATACACAGAGAGTGTATTGTGGATATGTATTATATGATGGGGCAGGCAATTGATGCCCTCCAGATGTTTTTAGCCCAGAAAACTCTAGGTGAGGAATTATGGAAAGTGCAATCCCAAAACATTTCTAGGGCCACAGTCATATACACAAACTCTTATGAGAAAGTATTTTTGAAAACTTTAGTATACTGTTTATTTTAAAATTACATTTGTTTTAACTGCAGCAAGATGCCTTGGTCCTAAACTGGGAAGAAGATAGGATATAAATAATGAAATAACTAAATAATTTATGTACCCTCAAGCTTAGATTTAATGTAGACTCTGTATTATAAATCTTTACACCAAATGATCTGATATTTTATAATCTGCTTTTATTACAAGAAAAGGGGCTTGTTCCTTATATGTGGGGGATCCTAGCTTTCATATAATTCTTCCTTATCTTCCAATGCAAGACAGCTCATGAACTGCCTGGTTACAAAACTGGATGACAAATTCATTCTGAGAAACATTTCAACAGCTCCCAATGGATTTTAAAAAAACTAGTAACATGGATTAAAAGGCAATACAAATGAGGATAAATCACCCAGCCTCAAAATACCAAAAACCTGCTTAATCGAGCTTCTACTATAAGTCATCCAGGCTTGCCTCATCCCCAACTTAAAGTCTGCCTGTAACAGAGCTATAAATATCCAGTATCCAGTTAGATGTACAGACAGATCTCTTTGCTTATATCTAAAATAAAACAAAACTATACAAGGGAACCATCCCCATACTCACTTCTTTACCCCATGTCTTTGTCACAGTTTACTGCTATTACACATTAAGAATGAGACAGTGGGAAGCTATCTGACAAGGCAAGGAAACACCAGTTTCATAAAATATAAACAAGGAACAAGCAGCTCCAGCTTCCACTGAAGTCTCATAAATGTCATCTGCAAACAGCAATAACCAATCTATATAGTTACACAAACATGAAATATTGTCCATGTAGCAATTCACCTAAAGAGACAATTATTCAAGGATGGCCTGGGAAGGTAGCAATGTATATATACTGGACCGAGGAGCTCAAGAGAATTAATTATATATATTTGAAGAGACTGACTGTTGATATATTTCTCTGTGTAGCTGCACTTAATTTCTGTAAGAGGGAAAATTATATTCTAAAAAGTGGCAGATGCTGCTCTTCTTTCATCTGTAAACTGACCCATGGGTTAATTCATTACTCTCCTGTTCTGCCCTTTACAATCCATTGAGAGGAGCTAAGAAAAAAAACACAAATTTTATCAAACCTAGGTGATCCTGTTTACATCTTCAGGTCATCCTACATGTTAAAGATCAGGAATCTAGCAAGAGAGGAACACTTTTCTTAGGGCAATCAGGGTGATATTAGTAGTTTACAAGACTAATGACAGAAAAGATTACCAGCACATGGCCCTATCACATTTTAATTCAAAGACAGCATCTAGCCTATGGGAAAATAGATGGAGCAGCTAAAAGCCTTGTTCCTAGGGGACTACTGAGCATCTGTTTGTTGTTTATAATCTGGGAAGAATATGGGCTCAGTTGTCAATGAGCAACAGTACACAGTCAAAAAACTACATTTGTAAATACAAATGAATATGCATCTCTATTTCATATAAATAAATATTTTAAAAGAATGACTCAACAAGTCAAACTGAATCATGTTCAGCCCATCTGCCATTTTGCTTGTAAACCATGGATGCTTAGAACATTATGTGAGGAATGAATTTTCTAGGACCTTACCAGCTCATCTGGTACTAATTTCTACAGCTAAAGATCAACTCACCATAAAAAAGCTCATAGAATTATAGATTTGGAAGAGACCATAAGGGCCATCCAGTCCAACTCCCTGCCATGCAGGAACTCAAAATCAAAGCATCCCCAACAGATGGCCATCCAGCCTCTGTTTAAAGACCTCCAAAGAAGGAGACTCCACCACACTCTGAGAGAGTGTGTTCCACTGTCAAACAGCTCTCACTGTAAAGAAGTTCCTCCTAATATTGAGGTGGAATCTGTACCTTGCATATGTTGTTCTAGTCCTGTTCTCTGGAGCAGCAGAAAACAAACTAGCGCACTCCTCAATATGGCATCCCTTCATATATTTAAACAGGGTTATCATATCCCCTCTTAGCCGTCTCTTCTCCAGGCTAAACATATCCAGTTCCCTAAGTTGCTCTTCATAGGACTTGGTTTCCAGACCCTTCACCATTTTAGTTGCCCTCCTCTGGACATGCTCCAGTTTTTCAACATCCTTTTGGAATTGTGGTGCCCAGAACTGGACACAGTATTCCAGGTGAGACCTGACCAAAGCAGAATAGAGTGGCACTATTACTTCCCTTGATCTAAATCAGGGGTCAGCAACCTACGGATCCCTGCCGCCTGGCCCCTGCTGACCTCGTCGCCGCCACCATGCGTGCCACGCATGCCGCCGACCCCCGCCGCCACCATTTTGTTTGCCAAAATGGCGGCTGTGACTCATTTGCTCATGCGCAGTACTCATTTGCTCATGCACTGCCGAGGGAAGCCTCCTGGGGGTCCCCTGCGGCAGCGCTGGGCCTCTTGGAGGGAGCCCTACTGGGGGCCTCGCTGCTGTGCACCTGCGCGTGCACCGCGGGGGGGCAGCATCTGACATTTTGTCTTTCAAAATGGCGGCGGGCGCAGCCTGCGCAGGGAGGAAAGTTCACGCACATGCATGCTCCGGCCCCAGCGCCATTTCCCCCCCCCCCCCCAGCCCATCGGCAAAAAAGGTTGCCAACCCCTGATCTAGATACTATACTTCTATTGATGCAGCCTAAAATTGCATTGGCCTTTTTAGCTGCCACATCACACTGTTGACTCATGTTCAACTTGTGGTCTACTAGGACTCCTAGCTCCCTTTTACATGTACTGTTCTCAAGCCAGATGTCTTCCATCCTATATCTGTGCATTTCAATTTTTCTTCCTCAGTATGGTACCTTACATTTCTTCATGTTGGAATTCATTTTGTTAGTTTTGGCCCAGCTTTCTAATCTGTTAAGGTCATGTTGTCCTCTGGGGTATTAGTTACTCCTCCTAATTTTATCATTTGCAAATCTGATAAGCATGCCTTCTATTTTTTTATCCAAATCATTGATAAAGATGTTGGATAGCACTGGGCCCAGGATAGAACCCTGTGGCACCCCACTGCTCACTTCTTTCCAGGATATAGAAGAGTCATTGATGAATCTGCTTTGGGTTCAGCCATTCAACCAATTGCAAATCCACCTAACATTTGCATTGTCTAGCTCACATTTAACTATCTTGTTTGCCAGAATATTGTGGGAGACTTTTGGTCCTAACAGATGGCAGGAAAGGGGCAGCAGCAACCGGACATCGTGGCCCCGATTTGGTGTTTTTCTGCCTCCCAAAGGAGCAGCAACATGCTTCTCTTTTTGGGAGCGGAGAAAAGCCGCCTTTGCTGTGGTGACAATGACTTTCCCCATTTCTGCTGTGCAGCATGTCTAAACGCTGCATGGCAGAAATGTCCTTAAGCCACTCACTATCTGTGGGGTGGGTGGTATGACGCTGACTTGGGGGTTGATTCAGGGTGGCCGGTGGGGAGCCCCCACTCCACCCCCAAGCTAGCTTTTTATTCTGGTCTGCAGAGGCCCTTTGTCAAAGGCCTTACTAAAATCAATATATGCTACATCCACAGCATTCCCTTCATCTTCCAAACTGGCAATTTTATCAGAAAAGGAGATAAGAGTAGTCTGGCATGACTTGTTTTTGAGAGACCCATGTTGACTTTTTGCGATTATGGCATTCCTTTCTAAATGCTTGCAGAGCTGCTCTAGAATCTTTCCTGATATTGATGTCAGGCTAACCAAGCAGTAATTGTTTGGATCCTCTGTTTTCTCCTTTAAAGACTGAGGCAAAAAAGGTGTTGAGTAGTTCTGCCTTTTCTCTGTCCCCTGTTAGCATGTCACAGTCTTCTCGATGCAGTGGCCTTACCATTTCCTTCTGCTTCCATTTGCTACAGTCGTACCCAAAAAAGCCCTTTTTATTTTTATTCTATTTTATCCTGTACTATTACACAGCAAATGTATGCTATCTGCAAACTCCCTAACTTAGCCTAGAAATAGAAAATATTTCAGAAAAGAGTAGTTTTAAAAAACAACACATAGGTATGAAGGCCAGTGAGAAGGAAAATGTGCATTTGTAGATAATAAAATTAATTATTAGAAGAATTCAGTATAGGGCTCTAAAAGATAGGACTGTATGTCAGTGTTGTACCATGTTCTTTGTTTCCAGAAACATTCCAGTTTCACTTGTTGGTTTCTCCAACAAGTTTATTCTATCTGAAGTCTTGCACAGTCACAGCCACTCAATGTAGACTCTACATTATTGTAGGCACTGATGAATCATATGGAGTAGTGACCTGACCAATGACAGCTTCTTAATGCATGGGACAAGATGAATGTTGTGTTCAAGCATTTAGGGTGCTTCAAAATATTTTGATTCCTGTCTTGTAACTATGATCCTCCAGAAGATTTTGGACTCCAACTCCATTAATCAATCATCATTTTTTATGCTGGGAAGTACTGCTGGAAGTTGACAGCCACAGTTGCGTATGCCCAGCATGCATTGTTTAAGGAGATTATTATCAAACTGGCAGATACCTTTTTACTTTGAATGTTTGGTATCCCAGAGTAAAATAGGCTTTAGTTTTCCAGAGACATTTCGTCCTCATTCCCACTATGTTATAAACTGGTTCGCACTTGAACCGAATCGCTGAAGTGGTTTGGCACGGGGGGGCTGCACTAGACTCATTTAATGCATGTCTTTTTGATGCTCATTTTTTCAGCATCACACACATGCAAGTGTGAACAGGGTGTGGATCAGAATAAATTTAAATTTGCTCTTTAAATTTGCCAGTCAGCTGAAAAGGGTCCATTTTGAATTGATTCATTAGTCAATGTGAACAACAAGAGGGTTATTTTGCAACAAGAAAATGTGATCAGGGCAAATGTAGTGTGAACCATGCCCCACTGTCAAACCAATCCATCAATTCGGATCGCAAACTGATTTATTTGAAAGTGGGAATGAGGCCTTCCTTAACTTAAGCATTGTAGCACATTGTAGGAGGAGCATGGGAATCTGCCAGGTAGACATACCACAAGCAACTAGAAGAGGATTTTCCCTTATTGTCATATTGTTTTTATTATTTTAAAATACTTTTGTTTCTTTAAAGCAAGGGTGGGAACCGGTGGCCAATCAAATGTTGTGGTTCAGCTTAAAACAGACATGGTTCTCTATCCCTATCTCTTCATACTGAAGGACTAGTGACCCTTGCCACTTGTCAGCTAATTCTGGATTCCATCTGGGGTCACCTCTATCAACTTTTGCTCACCTGAGTGCCCAACTCATGATGGTGGTTGAACCAGATAGGCCAAGTTAACATCAACATCCCATCTAAGCATCCTTACATATTAGAATTTCAGGATATGTATATGGAGAAAATAGCAAGCTGTTTAATACTCTTTTAGATTATTCATTGTAAGCATTCATAGATTATATAAATATAATATTCCCCTTAGGGAGAAACACAAACATAGCAATGTCTGGACACAAGTTTCCTTATATTCCATTACATTGCATGTAAGGCATCATACATTTTATTATATCATATCATAAAGCCATCAAGATGCTCCCCTTTGATCAGGAATTTCACAAGGAATTTATCTCTCTATTCAGCTCTATAACAGGCCTGATAATAATTATTCATTTAAACTCTTAAATATGTACAGAATTCTGTCCCTTGTATCATTCTTAACCATCTTAATAATACAATTTAGCCTATAATCACACATCTCCTAAAGAGGCATCTGTGACTGCACAAGCATTCAAAGATTATTTTCCTGGTTAAGTCTTAACAGCATTCATTACTACATGGGTATTTTTATTTTTAGTATAGCCTTCCCAGTATCAGCATAAAGCAGCATTTTAGGGCACATGTCAGAACTGTCAGGAATGGTCATTGCTGTTTTTTAAACAGCATCTTCGTACATTAGAAACTGCCGAGAGCAGTCAGATAAGAGCTATTTTATGGTTTATTTTTATTCTTGCCTTAAATCCACTCAGCTTGTCAGTTGTCCAATCAAAATACAGATGTTTATCTAGATGTCATTTACATTAAAGAAGTTATCTACTGTTCAGGGTACCCTTAGAAATCATTTCACTGCCTGTGCAATTGAACTGTTGCAGTCCACATTGTTGCATCAACTCTAGTGCTAACCAACATATGTCAACAGATATGGAAAACAAAATAATACCCAACAGATTGGAAGTGATCAATATACATCCCCATCTACAAAAAGGGAGACACAAGAGACTGCAGCAACTATAGGACCATAGCACTGATCTCTCACGCAAACAAAATTATGCTCAAAATTCTGTAACATAGACAAAAACCATACATGGAGAGAGAAAATCCAGTGTTTCAAGCAAGGTTCAGGAAAGGAAGAGGCACAAGGGACCACATTGCAAATGTATGATGGCTAATGGAGTGCATCAGGGAATTCCAAAATAAAATCAGCATGTGTTTTATAGACTATAGCAAAGCCTTTGACTGCATAGATCATGAAAGGCTATGAAATGCCCTTAAAGACATGGGAGTGCCAACACAACTGGTAGTCCTGATGAGGAACCTATCTATACTCATGACCATAGGCTACTGTCAGAACAGAACATAAAGAAACAATGGTTCCCAATTAGCAAAGGGGTCAGACAAGGCTGCATCTTATCACCCTACCTGTTCAACTTGTATGCAGTACATATTGTAGGAAAAGCGGGCTTGGACACAGAAGAAGGAGGAGTGAAAACAGAAGAAAGGGATATCAACAATCTACGATATGCATATGGTACCATAATACTAGCAGAAAACCTTCTAGACCTGGAACAACTACTAAGAAAGATCAAGCAAGAAAGTGTAAAGGCACGCTGAACACGAAGAAAACAAAAATAATGACAACGGAGAATCTTGACAATTTAAACCCAGACAATGAAAAAATAGAAGTGGTAAAAGAGTTCTCGTACCTGGGATCAAACATTGATAGAAATGGGGACTGCAACCAGGAAATTAGAAGAAGATTAAGAATGGGAAAAGTGGCTATGAAAGAACTAGATAAGATTTTAAAATGCAGAGATATAACTAAACACAAAAGTGAGAATTGTACAAGCCATTGTATTCTTATTACCATGTATGGATCTGAGAGCTGGATAGTGAAGAAAGCGGATAGGAAGAAAATCAATGCATTTGAGATGTGGTGCTGGAGAAGAATGATCCTATGGACAGCCAAAAAGACAAATGAATGGGTCCTGGAGCAGATCAAGCCAAAGATCTCCCTGGAAGCCAAGATGACAAAACTAGGGCTGTCGTACTTTGGGCACATCATAAGAAGGGAGAACTCAGTGGAAAAAACAATAATGCTAGGAAAGGTGGAGGGAAGTAGAAAGAGAGGAAGGCCACATGCTAGATGGATGAACTCTATTAAGGGAGAAAATGGGTATGAATTTACAGGACCTAAGCAGAACAGTGGAGGAAGGGAGTCTTGGAGATGTCTCATCGACAGGATCACCATGAGTCGAGATCGACTCGAGGGCAGTTAACAACATCCTGCAAATCCCAGGATTCCGTGACATGCTGCCATGACACTTAACGTGAAATCTTGGGGCTGAAACACATGAGCTAAATGAAGCAGCTGATGGCTGATTTCGGGGTGTGGCATTTATACAGTGCATGCCCCCAAAGTGACCAGAAGATGCTCTGATTCCATGATCCAGGCCAAACGACTGGATAAAAAAGGGCCTGAATGCTTGGGACTGCAGGTGGCAGCCTGCTTTCAGAGTGTCCCATGTGGTCACCACAGTCCTGGCCTGATCATTCCCAGAGTGGCCAGAGGCCACTCCTTCCTGACTGTCAGTTTTACCCCATAGAGCTATGGATGTATGCAGTGAAAGGGCCTTAGGAGAAAGATACCCTCTCTTTAATGTGTTACTAGGGTAGAAAGTGGAAATGCTGTTACGGTTTGTCATGATTTAGCATCTGCTGAAGAAGCACACCACAGCAGTAGTCACACTGGCAAAACTAAGTCTTGAAACTAGGTCTTGAAGTCTTACTCTTGCAACCTCCTTGTTCACCTACCTCTTTCAGACCCAGAGAATGGAGGTGATGTGAAGAGGAGCAGGGGGGTGCCAGTACCTACTTGGTCTTTGGCAATCTACCTGGCAAGAAAGTATATAGTAGCAATGATGGCAACAAGGAAGAGCAAAAACATCTGACAGTAATGGTGGTAAGATACTATATGCATTGAAGGAGATGTAATCATTGAAGATGTATTGCTTAAGGACCATCCAAAGCCTGGAGCTGGCACTAATGAGAATATGTGTGGTGTTTTTTTTCTTGCTGTCTTCTTACAAAAATGTAGGGCCTGGCTAAAGCAGAATACAGTGGCACTATTACTACCATTGATCTCTAGATACTATTCTTTTGTTGATGCAGCCTAAAATTGCATTGGCCTTTTTAGCTGCCGCATCACACTGTTGACTCATATTCAGCATGTGGTCTACTAGGACTTCTAGATCCCTTTCACATGAAGTCACATTAAGCCAGATGTCTCCCATCCTATATCTATGCATTTCATTTTTCTGCCCTAAGACCCTTCGCCATTTCGGTCACCCCCCTCTGTACACACTCCAGCTTCTCTACATTCTTTTTGAATTGTAGTGCCCAGAACTTGATGCACTATTCCAAGTAAGGCCTGACCAAAGCAGAATAGAATGGTATTATTGCACCCCTTGATCTAGATACTATACCTCTATTAGTGCAGCCTAGAATCACATTGGCTTTTTTATCTGCTGCACCACACTGTTGACTCATGTTCAACTTGTGGTCTACTAGGACTTCTAGATCCCTTTCACATGGAGTCACATTAAGCCAGATGTCCCCCATCCTATATCTATGCATTTAATTTTTCCACCCCAAGTGCAGCCTTACATTTCTCCATGTTGAAATTCATTTTGTTAGTTTTCACCCAGCTTTCTAATCTATTAAGCTCATTTTGAATTTTCATCCTGTCCTCTGGGGTATGTGGCAGATATGAATCTTGATTTCAGAGCATTAATCTTTCCTGTTTTGTTTTGTTTTGCAGGAAATCAAAGTATTCTACTGCACTACAGTAGTAAAGTCACCACTTTGCCTTGTTGGAGGAAACTGGGGACGTAGGATCTTAGCCAAATATTCAAAATGGTAATGCAAAGGTATCTCCTAACCTATATTGGAGTGGTGCTCACTTTAAACCTTCTTCACCTCATCAAAGCCATTGAAGTCCCACGGGATCGTAAGTCCATTTTTTCCCCATGCTACCTCAGTTTGTATTTCTACGTAATTATTGTCATTTAAGGATTAGAGGAAGGACTGGATTGTTTTATGAACCTTTACAATAGTCACTGAGGTTTTTATGATCATCATCTTTGTAACTGTACAGAAAGGTAAAATATGTACATTGTAACTTGAACTATATTCAGTTCCACCTGTTTGATTGATCAAGGGCAATTTGTCCTATGGCCCAATCAATTTTCCATGTCTTGTAAGTGCTGTAAATTTTTGATATTTTGTCATTGTGTGTTGATGATTCTCCATAATACAAAACATCTGACAGCTGAGTGGCCAGCTGTAACATACAGGAAAAGCAGGATAATCTTAGGACCTTATCACACGGGGCCCAAAGCAGTCAGAACCCAAACGAAATCCTGACCTGATACATATTTTTTTTCCGTGTGTTCACACGACGTCGCACAGAACTGCACAGAACCCCGACAGAATGCGGCAAGAATCGTGAGCTTTTGTATTTCGGTTTCTTGAGGAAGTACAAGTGTGCGACGGGAATGATTTCGCTTTTACAGTTAGGACCTTATCAGTATGAACGGATAATACGTATTGGGGAGCATTTCCCCAATACGTATTGTGGAGCATTTCCCCGCCCCCGCCTGCGCTCCAAGGAGGACCTGAGGAGGTCCTCCTTGGAGCGCTGGACCTGCGTGGGGCTTGAGCTCCAGGGAAGACGTCCTCCACCTCTCTGAGAACGGAGAACAGAGCCCACGCCGGCTTGGGAAGGAGGGGTGTGTTTGACAGACGGCTGTCACCCAAACCCCTCCTTCCCAAGCCGGCGCGGGGCCTGGGCTTGGTTATGTCCGGGATTTTCTGAATTGTGTGTGAACGGGAAATATGTATCCAGGATGCGCTTTATTGGAAGCGCGATAATTGCACGATGATGCTAGTTGCGTCTGATAGCCATTTACGTATTGTGGGGTTCCATTCGGTTTAGTCCTGGATTGATTGTTATTTCTCTTTCTTATCGCTTTGTTATTTCTCTTTCTTACCGCGTGTGATAAGGTCCTTAATCATGTGAACTGAACATTTTGTAGGGTTTTACTAGTAAGTGTAAAATGGCTGGATTCAAGTTTAGTATTGAGGTGGCTCCAGAAAAGACAAAGTAACTTCAGAATAAGTTCAGAATGACTGCCAACAACGTTTGCGAACGAATCTATGGTCTTTGTTGCTTTGCATTATTTGGTGTTTTGAGGCAGATTGGAATGCTGCTGTACTTTGCATGAAGAAAAATTACATTTCAGGAAATTCATGGAAATGACCAGAAATTAATAAAAATAGGGGACTGGTAAATAGGGTTGATTTTTCTCTACAGCCATAATGTAAATATAGATAATTTCTACTCTGGTAGGAAGACTTCATAGTTATGTACATACAAATGTAGTATTTAAATTTGAACATATGTACAAACCAAGCCAGTAAACATGGATTTACTTCTGAATTACTTCCAGCCCTTATTTTTAGCTTTTGAAATAACTCCGGGGTAATGATCTCTGAATCTTGGTGACCAAATGCTGTTCAAGTCACTGAAATGGAGGTCCTCTCTGGTCTATATGTTTAGCAGATGCTACTAGAACTATTATTAAAATTAGTGCTAACATGCAATTTTTCATTACTTTATGTAATTACTACACAAGAGCCATAAACTGTCAAGAGATTTCTTATGGGCTGTCAAGACAAATGTTTCCATGCTTGCTAGTGCCAGCTTTGTTCCCTTTCAGTCAGTTAAAACATATATCTAAGAATTGCTCTTACGCTGACATATTCCTCCCCACCTGAACAACCAAGATTCATTAGTCAGAACTGAGTCGCATTGTGTTTCATTGGGCTAATGTAAGCATGTATAGGAGTCCATGGACAGTACTGTCCTATGTGTTTTCATACAGAAGTAAGTCCCAATCCTGAAATAATACAATAATTCTGTTGTATTATTTCAGGATTTCAGCTCTGGGCTTAATCTTAGATATATATAGCAGCATACATCTACAAAGTGTCTTACTGCATGGACTACCGTGATTTGTATTATGCCAAGAATTAGCTGTGTGGCCCTCAGCCATATTTCATGCTTCTCTCAGGTTTATTTCAGACTGGTATAGAAATAAGGAAAGAGAGGGCAGAAGATGGAGAAAGAAATAGAAATGGGGTATTAGATAGAAAAGGAGGGCAAAAGGAAAAGATTGGTTCCATTCACTCTTAACGACATTTCTACCCACCACCAGCATATGTCCCCCAAAAAGTTTTGAACAGTTTCATTGTTCAAAAGGTAGAAGGTAGATTGTTCAAAAGGTAGAACAAAAAGTTTTGAACAATTTCATTGTTCAAAAGGTAGAAGAGGCAACAAGGGAGTCAGCTA
>CM034706.1:216067771-216086608 GCA_020142125.1 Phrynosoma platyrhinos
CTGGATGGCCCTTGTGGTCTCTTTCAACTCTCTGATTCTATGATTCTAAGTTACTGCTGAGGGAATGAATGCACATTTTTTTTCCAACCCTTCATAACGTTATGAAGTGCTGTGTATTCTACAGTGTGTGTGTGTGTGTGTGTGTGTGTGTGTGTGCGCATGTGTGCATGCCTTCAAGTCTCCTGTTGACTTCCACCAGCCTCATGAATTTCACAATGTTTTCTTAGCCAAGGAATACTCAGAGGTGGTTTTACCAGTTCTGAAATATAGTTTACAGGGCTTGGTATTCATTAGCTGTTTCTCATGCAAATACTAATCAGAGTTGGTCCTGCTTAGCTTCCAAGATCAGACAGGATCTGGTGCCTTTAGGGTATTTAGGCCCTAGTTTAATTTGTGGCAGAAACTGTCACAAAAACATGTTTTCAACTTAACTGGCTTCCCTTAAAGGTGAGTCTCTTTTCTGTTCTCTCTACTGCCAATCTGGCTGCCAAACCACTAATTAGAAATTTTGAATATCTGTGGTGCAAATGATTGGTATAGAAACTGTATAAAAGAATCTCCTTGGTGAACAAGAGAGTTTCATTAACATTTTTTTCCAGGCAGATTGATCATTAAGAAAATACAGATATTGACTCCAGAGGAAAAATAATACTAGTTTATTATTGGAGGGATGCAGTGGCTTAGTGGTTAAGACGCCAATTCTGATGATCAGAAGGTTGGAAGGGTGGCAGTTTAAAGCCTGAGTGCTGCATAACAGGGTGAGCTCTTGTCACTAGTCCCAGCTTCTGCCAACCTAGCAGTTTGAAAGCATGCAAATGCAAGTAGATAAATAGGTACCACTTTGGTGGAAAGGTAACAGCATTCAGTGCAGTCATGCTGGCCACAAGACCACCAGAGCAGTCCTTAGACAATGCTGGCTCTTCAGCTTCATAACGGAGATAAGAACCACCCCATACAGGCGGTTATGACTAGACATTCATGTCAAGGTACTACCTTTACCTTTATTATTGGAAAGGTATGCTGCAGAACAAGTTGCAGAACAATCATGCCTTTGCAAAAGGTCAATTATCTCATAGGTATTCATATTCCAGAGGATGTAAGATGTCTTAGGGCCTAAGCAGACTGCCAGAAATAGTGCACATTAAATTGAGGCACTGCCCTGGCTCAGTGCTAGGGAATCATGGGAACTGTAATTTATTGTGGCACCAGAGCTCTCTGACAGAGAAGGCTCAATGTCTCAGAAAAAAATACAATTCCCATGACTCCCTAGCACTGAGCCAGGGCAGTGCCTCAATTTAATGTGCACTATTTCGGGCAGTCTGCTTAGGCCTTTAATTAGCTTCTCATAATACCAACTTTCTCAGTATATTTTTTTATGCATAATGAAGGAGCGCACAAAACTGCTTTCATCTACTACTAGCTGCATATTTTGAATGCTGTGCAAGGGAAAGTCTGCAAATCAAATAAAGAAATGCTATCCTAGATAGTCCAGATGTAACACTAAACACACTGAAATAGGTACTTGTAAATGTTTTGATAAAGAAACAGTAGAAAATAGTAAATAGCAGGACTAGGGTTATTGTGAGCAAATTTGCCTAATAACATCTTTTTAAAGCCAGTTTCTCAAAAAATTATTTGATGTATATATGAACAGAATCCATTACTGATGGCATTGTTTGCATAGGCATTGTAACTAAGCACAACTTGTTTCAGTTCATTTTATTTTCAGGATGAGCTGAGCCAAAGCCAAATCTTTTAAAAGTAAAAGTTACTTGTAAAAAGTAATTCCTTACCATTACTCTATATGTCAATGAATAAGCAGTTATACACTTACATGTCTAACACATAGATAGGTTGAAGGAGAACTAGCCCATACATAATTCAGCAAAATGTTTTGATCTATTTGCTCTGTTTCTCTCCCTCTAAATATGGTGATAAATAAAAACAATGCATGAATGAATTCACACACACGCACAATTGATTCATGCATTGCTTTTATTTATCACTATATTGAGCTGGCTTCTGCATAATGTATTGCAATTTGAAAGCTTGTCATCAATGCAGTGTCAAGGCAGTTATCCAGAAAAGTGATTGGAACAGGCCTAGGGCTTTATCACATGGGGGCAAACTGCAGAAATCCCAAGCAGAAATGAGATTTAAGGCCTAAGCAGACTGCCCGAAATAGTGCACATTAAATTGAGGCACTGCCCTGGCTCAGTGCTGGGGAATCATGAGAATTGTATTTTTTTCTGAGACATTGAGCCTTCTCTGTCAGAGAGCTCTGGTGCCACAATAAATTACAGTTCCCATGATTCCCTAGCACTAAGCCAGGGCAGTGCCTCAATTTAATGTGCATTATTTCTGGCAGTCTGCTTAGGCCCTTAAAAGCCAGAAAACCCCCGCAAAAGCTGGTTGTTTTTCAGACACGACGGGGTTAATGTGACATTAACCCAAACGGAAACTAGACAAAACCCACTCCTTTTTACTTTCAGGATTTTCCAAAAGTAAAAAGGAGTGAGTTTTGTCTAGTTTCCATTTGGGTTAATATCACATTAATGCTGATTGCTAACACTGTATGAAAATCAACCTGCTTTTGCGGGTTTTATCTACTTTTTCGGGTTAACCCCTGACGTGGTCTGAAAATCACCCCACTTTTGCAGGGTTTTTTTCAACTTTAAATTCAGTTTCTGCACAGGATCCATGCCATGTG
This sequence comes from Phrynosoma platyrhinos, assembly GCA_020142125.1. NCBI lineage: Eukaryota > Metazoa > Chordata > Lepidosauria > Squamata > Phrynosomatidae > Phrynosoma > Phrynosoma platyrhinos. Next base: position 216,070,482 of record CM034706.1, read on the forward strand.
ATAAAGTTCCTAGACTGACCAGGCTTTGCAGTGTATAGAGTTCATTCTAGTAATTGTGTTGCAGCCTATTTCATTGCTTTTCTTGATCTCAAGTTTATTTACATAGCAATCCCAGCTAGAGATACATTTTCAACCATGTGCTAATGAAAGATATGCATAACAACAGCAAGGCAGCTATATTATGTTCCTTCCAGTAGAAACATTGTTAAAGAAACTGAGTTTAAGCATCAAGAGAGAAGACTGAGGGCCTTTGCAGACTGCCAGAAATAGTGCAAATTGAGTGGGTTAGGGTTAGTGCTAGGGAATCATGGGAATTGTTGTGTTGTTTTTTTTCTGAGACATTGAGCCCTCTCTGTCAGAGAGCTCTGGTGCCACAATAAAATACAGTTCCTATGATTCCCTAACCCTAACCCTTAAAGTGAACTCAATTTGCACTATTTCTAGCAGTCTGCAAAGGCCCTGAGTTCTGAATACGGTAGTGATAAGCAAACTCCCTTCAGTTCAATATGAAATCGAGTAAATAGTAACAAGTATTTTATTAGAGAACTTGCAAGCCCAGAGAAATGAATTCTTCTAGAATTTTATATTGATTCATAATTAGTTGGGAGAGGGCTCCAAATCCTGGAGACTAAGCTCAACTCAACCAGAACTAAGCAAATATCCCAAAAAGAGACGGAGGGGTGAATGTTAATACTTTATGGACTGGTAGAGCTTTAATACTAATATTGAATCGAGATCCATTGCACAGTTTTAACGATTGGGATCATCAACAGAATGGAGACATATAAGCTGTAAGTTTCTACATGTTTTACTAGGAACTGACCATAATGGAACTTACCTCTGAGTTAAAATGCATAGGCTTGTACTTTTCATTTGATATGTTGTGGATTTTATTGAAAGATACATTTGCTATAATCTAATTCAGGAATGGAAAAAGTACAAGTCATAGGCCACATGCAGCCCCATGCTTGCCAGAATTTTTTCCATAAAAATATTTGACATTATGGTTTGACACAGAAATGTGGCAACAAACAACTAAATGCACTCTATTCAATGGAGAAAGGAAGATTATTCACTATGATAATGACTGTCCCACTGACTATAGTTTAATGGGGTCAATATAATCATTACCATTGCTGATAGTCAATATCATATTAAAATCAATATAAGTAAGTTTAAGTTTCATTTATGCAGAGATATAAATATTGTATAATAATAATTAATCAAGTAAGAGTGGGAATATTTTATTTATTAATCAAGAATGAGGGAGAATTTTATTTGTTAATAATGAAATTAAACCTTCCCAAATACTAATTAATCATATACAAGTAGATTTCTTTATTAATATGAGTGAAAAGAATGTTATTTATTAGTAATTAAAATTAAATATAAAATAACATAAATAGAAAAGGAGTCTATTTTTATCTATTTCATTTTTTTTTTCATTTTAAAAAGTCTGGCAGTCTCCACCCCTTCCCTTTACAGTAGGCTCTTGATATCCACTGGGATTTGGTTCCCTGTGAATACCAAAATCCATGGATGCTCAAGTCCCATTATATACAATGGCATATGTATATGGTGTTCCTTATATAAAATCAAGGTTTGCTTTTTGTAATTTATATATTTTAAAAATATTTTCAAACTGTGGATGCTCGAATCTGTGGATAAAAAAAAATTCATGGATATGGAGGGCTGACCTCATTTTATAAAAAGGTTGAAGCACAATTAAACAAGCTAATATGTTGGACTACCATCAATTTAAAAAATATATAGCTATTTTGATACATCACAGTAAAAAAAAAAATACATCATAACAGGTACACCCAGCCATAAAAGCACCCCTCTACCATGGTCAATCTGAAAAGTGTTCTCTCCCTTTGCAGAACCTAAAAGTTTCATCAAGAGCTTGGCCTGATATGTGAGCTTCAAGCAGGAGCAATGAAGTCAGCGCAAATGACTTCCAAAAGAAGAGCCTCCTGTTAGCAGAGTTTTCTTCCTTTTGAATGAAAGAATGAATCATTTTGTCTTACCAAGTGTAATACAACCTTAGATAACTAAACAACGGGACACTCAGTACTTGTTCAATATGATGTTACACTAAAGGCTGCAGTGCTTTTTAATTCATACTTTCTGTTTCTAAAGCAACTTCCATCAAGAGCTTAAGTGCCTCACTCTCACCATCTAATTTTCATAATGCTCTAACCGTGGTGGAAAGTGGATGTGATTTGCCCTTTGTTGCAAGTTAAGATACTTCAGAGTTGTATGTTGCTTGCTATGGCTTATACTTGTGGTAATAGTAAAATGTTGTATGTGAGGAGCATCAACCAAAGCTCCAGTACCTGTGATATGCAACAAATCTGTTGTACCGTAGCCTACATTGAAAATAAATAGGAACTGGGGAGTCTTTCCCTTTCATTAAGTATTACTAGATGATCTGCTGGAATATTTTGAAGTCTGAGGCTACGGTCTTTAAAATGCTTAAGAATTAGCTCACTGAGCTCAGTGGGACCTGCTCCTGAGTAACCGTGCTTAGGGCTGATGTAGTGAAATTCTAAGCAGTGCACAATGCAGGATCAGCAATTGCTCAGGACATGGGGCCATTTTATTCTTTTTTGGGGGGGGGGGGCTGGCCAAGTACTCAACAGCTATACTTTTTTTTTTTTTTTTAGGTATTCTTATAATTGAAAATACCTCCAAATTAGGTACAGATATCTAAAATTAGCTGACATTAATTAATAACTAATTCCTTTATAATATTATTAAATGTATTAAAATTCCCTACTCTTTATTAACAAATAAAATCCCCTGTTCATACTTGATTAATAATTATTAGATTTATATTTCTGTATAACTGAATATTAAATGTGCTTAAACTGTAACTATTATTATATTTACTGTTGATACTACATTGAAAGAAGTTAATTGACTGTTATACTGCCTATAAAGATGTTCACTATCGCACATTGCTTTTCTTGTAGACCATAGTGCATTTAGTGATTCAGCCACAAACTACTATGCATTTTTTTAAAAAAACAATCCTGAGGAGTATAGGGAAATTGAAAAAAAGGTGAGGGGTCATATGCAGCCCACTACAATGTAATTTTTGGATAGTGGAATCAACCTGGTGGAAAAAAGATACCAGGGTGGCCTAAGTTCCAGTTCTTAAGTGTTTTGGAAAACTTTATTGAGTATTATGTATTTCAATACATTGTTACTCATCATAGGGTCTTGTAACAAGATGAACCAGAAAATGAGGGTATCCCAAATCAATGAAAAGCATTAAGGGATCTTGCAAACGTCTGCCTCACCAGTTGGGCCCATTTCAAAGGGTTTCTCCCCCTCCTCTTGCTTTGCCTGCAGAGACGTCAGACTCTTGAATCCCCTTCCCTTTCCTCTTCATACAATCTGCCAGAGAATTGGATTTTTAATCTTCCTTTTATTTAACACAAAAAGCACTCAGTTTCTCTTAGCACTCTGGTGCCTGCCCATTGTTCAGAGCAGAGACTCAACTAATTAATTCATCACTCCTATTTGCAAACTTGAAAGGCTTCAGGTTTTACTAAGTTGAGCAGGTGGTGCATAAATAGCTACAGCTGCTCTGGGCTCATGATAAGTGTGCAAATTTCTGACTCCCTAGGCAAATGAACTCAATTCTCTCTCTGAACTGTAGGCCCCCATCCCCTCCCTCCTTCATGGAGATTAGTTTTCTACAGGTGCCAGAATGAGAGCAAATCTCCACAAGTGAAATCAGGTTATCAGATCTGAACACAGGGTTGTTCAGCCACCAAAATTCCCTTTCATCTTAGAAACACAACTACGAATGTTTTAAATTGGTCTTTGAAGTGTGTATTTAAACAAAAAAAAAATCTAATAGAGACTGGTGATAAACATATATAACTTAATAGAGAAGTGAAAAGGGGGATTGGTTTATGGGAAGAGTGGTAAAGTAAAATATCCAAAATCAGTGTGTTTTCTGCAAAATGCAGTCTTACCACCTTTAAAGTGCCCTAAGAGCAACCTGATAGGTATTATACGCTTAATAAGTATATAAGTATTTAAGTATGCTTGTGGAAAACCAGACACTAAAAACTTAGTCATATGGTAAGAGGGCAGCTGGATTGGTAATTGCTTAAAGGACAAGAAACAGAACCGACATAAATTTATAGTTTTTCAAAATAAATATGCTAGGGACTGGTGCCGTATTTGCCCACATTGGCACAATTATTTCTTTCTTTTCTGGAAACATTCCAGGGAACAGCAACTGATGGCATATCAACCAGGTTTGGTGAATAGAACACTTTGACTACCAGTGCCCTAGAGAACTATATGAGGACTAATTCTGGTTGTCAATTGGATTTTTATTGTAATATGGAAAAGTAGCTTAAGTTACAGAATAGCTTGAACACCATATGCCAGTACAGTGGACAGACAAATCTGGGATATGTGTCCACCATTCTGATACAGGCAGCCATTTAAGTTAAGGTAATGGCAGAGGTGAAACTAACCCCATTGCCTATATAATGTGATTGTAACTGCAGTCATTCAGCATTTTGGAGTTTGAGTGAACCTAGGGAGACCTTAAAACAAATTAAATAGGTTTTGCTTTCTTTATGTTACTTGTATTTGACTAAAGTTTAAGAAGACTCTACCTGCAACTCTTTCATCAGGTAAACTGGACATTTAAAATTTAAAAATGATTGGAAAAAGAATGGGAGAAATATGATAACGAATAAGAAACCACGTATTTAGAGGGGAAATAAATATTATGCAATTTATCTCATTACTGTTCATTGCTTAATTTATTAAGCATAAAAATAAGGACTAAAATAATTGATGAAGAAGTCAAAGGGGCTTTGAAATAGTCTGATGGCCTTTGCAGACTGCCAGAAATAGTGCACATTAAATTGAGGTACTGCCCTGGCTCAGTGCTAGGGAGTCATGGGAATTGTATTTTTTTTCTGAGACATTGAGCCTTCTCTGTCAGAGAGCTCTGGTGCCACAATAAACTACAGTTCCCATGATTCCTTAGCACTGAGCCAGGGCAGTGCCTCAATTTAATGTGCACTATTTCTGGCAGTCTGCAAAGGCCTTGAGTAGTTCCAGATAAGCTTGAGTTCCTCTATCATTTTACTGTTGTTTTTTAAAAAAAATATTTCTCATATATTTTCCTTCTATTTTTACATATTAGTTGTCATACAAAGCTACATAAACTTGGCAAAATGCTATAGGTGAGCAGGAACACAATGTTCACTACTTGTATACAGAAGAGTGCACTCCAAAAACAATAGTAATGCACTGTGGTTTGTAAAAACACCTCCTCTTGGTTGTGGAATACAGTTCATTAAACACCCTGTGCATGCTCTAGTGAATTCCTCTCTTTTAGTAGCTCACTTGGCTAACTGAAATTGAAAGGAGAGAGATGATAAGGCAGACCTTGATGGAGGAAGGGTGGACTATAAAACTGCCAGAAATGGCTAATACAGGCCAGAATTACATAGTTGACTCCTTTGTGATTCTAAAGGAGGAGTGAGAAGGTATGGTCTGTAGGTGGCCCCTAAACATCACTTTTGCACTTGAATGAGACATTGTGGCCCATGGGGAGTTTTGGGGCTTAGTATTGCCCCTTCCTCAGTTATCTAGATCTAGATCAGGTAAATCAAATCAATATCAAAACACAGGACTATTTTATCAATTTGTGGAAATTAATAACTTGCAACATGGAGTCAGTAAGTGATACATTTCCAGATTTTTGGTATTTATTCAAAGGATGCAGTGGGTAGACGTAGAAGATGGCAAAGGTCACAGGAAGAAAAAAACCCATGAAATGTTATCTAAGTCCTCAACACCTGAAGAGGTCCCCTCTTGCTGTTGCTAAATTTGGGTCTGTACTCTGTGCAAGTTAGGGACAAAGCTCATTCAATAAATTCCATGCCTGCGATGCTCTTTCTTTTGCAGAATTTCTTCTGCTGCTAGCTGGGCTGCTGTGGTATTTTACCACCACCCCCTATTGCACAATAAACTGAATCATCCATACTACTAGTTTAAGAATGTGTTAAATGAAAGGTAAATGTAGGCCTCACTATATCACAAAATTCTTTTTATTTCCTGTATGATATCACGGATGATAGTTCCTATCAGGGAGATCCTATTTAGGACTCAATGCATGCCTTTAATACAATGGGACCTCAGTATCCACAGACGGCAAGCCCACATTGTCCCCAGTGGTGGCATGTGAACATGGCCACACCACCATTAAGGACAACGGGACTTCACCTGAAGCCCCGTTGTCCCTAGTGATGGTGCAGCCACATGCACTCACTGCCATTGGGAACAATGGAGGCTTACCTGAAGTCCCATTGTCTCTAATGGCAATGCAGCTGCATGCATGGGACACCATTGGGGACAAGTCTCATTGTTCCTAATGGCAGCATGGACATTTGCACGGGCCGCCATTGGGGACAACGGGTGCTGTCCCTAATGGTGGCATGGCCATATGTACACACTGCCATTGGGGACAACAGGATTTAGCATCTGTGGATTATGGTATCTGTAGGGTGGTCCAGAATGGATCCCCCGCAGATATCAAGGTCCCACTGTAATGAGGAAATATACCAGTGAGTAACTTCAGCTAGGGTTGCCAGAATGAAAACTGCAGCAATACTTGGTGAAATTTCCTCTTCTACATAATGATTGAAGGTGCAGGAGCAAGCTGCAGTTTTCACTTTGATAACCCTAGCTGACTTTACTGACTAGGATATTTCCTTATTATTTAATATATTGTTTGAGAATATGGTGTGCTTAATTATGATAAAATTATGATATTATTATGATATAAATTATATGCTGTATTCTATTTTTATTGTGATTTTTTGTTGTTGCCCAAGACTATGTGCTAAATCTGAAGTGAACACAACCATTAGAGGGATTGGAACCATCTTCATTTTTCACTCTGGTAACCCTAAGAACACTGGTCTTTTCTCTTATGTGAATGCCTGAATGCCAGGAGTTCCCCAAGTCAGTTCTTGTGTGGATAAAGAAGGCATGGGTTATTGTAGCAGGAGCCAAATTTTGCCCATACGGCAGGCCATATCTTTTGTGTTTCAGCAGAAAATGAGTCTCAAACTTCCAGATTTCACATCACAGGCTGAAACAGAACTGCAGAAATAAGCCATGTTGACACCACTTTAACTGTCATTGCTCAATGCTGTGGAATTCTGGGAACTTAGCCTTCTCTGTCAGACAGTTCTGGTGCCACAATAAACTACAATTCCCAGGATTCCCAAGCACTGAGCCAGGGCATTTAAAGTGGTCTCAAACTGGATTATTTCTGCAGTGCAGATATAGACTCAGTGAAAGTCCAAAATCAGGTTTCAAGGGATTGATGGACTGGGAGAAGGGTGCTAGGATGGAAAACACCATTTCAGGCAATATTGGGGATAGTTTTTCATCCAATTTATAAAGAATTGATGGTTTGCAGTTCCAAAAAAGAGGAGCACATACTGTAGATCAGGGGTAGGCAACCTTTTTGAGTCGGGGGCCGGGTTGCTGTCCCTCAGACAATTGACGGGCCGAAGCACCAAAAATAAATAAATAAATAAATAAATAAATAAATAAATAAATAAATATTAAAATTAAAATTAAAAAAGAATTAATTTTTTTTAAAAAAAAATCCATGCACACTCTCTCAGCCCCAGAAAAGCCATGGCAAAACCCCTGTGAAGATTTTGCCAAGAAAACCCCAAGAACAAGTAATAACAACAATAATCAATATCATCATGGGGGGGCGGCGGCGGTGGGGGGGGCGGCGGCGGCAGGACTGGTTTGGGGCCGGTCCAAAGGCCTTGCTGGGCCGTATCCGGCCCCCGGGCCTTAGGTTGCCTACCCCTGCTGTAGATAGTATTTTCACTATACTTGGAAAAGTAGACTTTTCTACATGCTCTCCACAGAGCTATTCTGTGGGTTCATATACACTGATACATTTTAAATATGTAAATTTATCCTTTTTGAGCATTCATTCCTTCTATCTTGGAGAAGCCTCTATGTATGTACATTGGAAACACCTATCTTAAATATCTCAAATATCTTTGTGAGAATGGTATTTGTGAATTGTTACATTTTAACAATCTTTCTTTCCCTCACTTTATTTTGTTCTTATTTTCTCTAACATGTTTACAGGAGTGCAGAGCATTGAAGCTAATGATATTAAAACTATTAAAAGATGTGTTTTATTTTACTCTTTAATATATTTAACCCTATATTTAATATAGATCTAAAATGTTTTAGATTAATCCTATCTGTTTTTCTTTCTCTCTCTTTCTTTTTTAATATGCTTACACCTTCGAATTAACAGCAAGTATTCAAGAATCATGTAAGTCCTGCTACCTGCTTCTTTTTCTCTGAGATAGTTGTCTCTGTGTCTGAAAAAGAATGCAAAAATCTGTACGTACCCTCAAACTTGTAAGGAAGCTAAGAAGCTAAAAATGAATGAGGCTGTTGGATCAACATTGCTTGTATGGTTCATGGCCCTGGACATTAAAGTAGTTCTGTTGTTGATCAAAGCTTGTAGTTTGAATTTCATAGCTAGGCTCATAACCAGATGCTAATATACAGAAAATATAAAATAATTTAACCAGAGTGATGGAACTGATACAGTTTTAGGGTTGGAGCAAAGGGTCTTTAATACACTAGTATCAAAAATTACAATCAGAAAATATTTTCATGTAAATACATTTGCTGAACTCATCCCCCTGGGGGGGGGAAATCCTTACAATACAAATTCTCTTAATTTGGTTATCCCAACATTAACAGCTGCCTTGAAACTGGGGACAAAACATCTAAATCTGCAGCTCATAAGCACTGCTACAGGGTCTATGCCATAGAACTTTGTAATGGATTATGCCCTTGCCACTCTTTAACACAAAGGCAAAAACAGCCTGTGAACAACTGATTATATGACTCAAGCAAGATAACAGTCTTGAATTTCTTATGAATGTGTAGATCGTGGAATTTGTAGTTTTCTTTGTGGAGGGTTCTTATGCTTTACATAAATAAGAGAATAAATGAAAGGCATGGATAATGTACAAAAAAGGTGTCCTTGCACTGAACCTTTCATGATTTCAAATGCTGTTATGTGGGAATTTTCCTGTTATCTCTTATCTTAATTTTCCTGTTATTTTAATTTTTAATTTTTTCCTCTCCCAACCCCTCCATCTTATGTTTTCCAGTACATCAGCCCCCCACAATTACAAAGCAGTCTGTGAAGAATTATATTGTTGACCCAAGAGATAACATATTCATTGAATGTGAAGCAAAAGGCAACCCTGTTCCTACGTGAGTGCAGTTCTAATTTATTGTTTTATGCTTGTATCCCATCCTTCTTCATGGAGTTTAGAGTGGTCTACAAAAAGGGCTCCCAGTGCTTTATCATCAGGGCAGTAAACATTACTGTAGCACTAATCACAGTGTGGCCATTTTGGACCTCTTTTTATGAGAGTGAAGAGTGACGTTGTATTGTAACTCCCAATATTTCTGACCTGGCTCGGGCTGATGAGAATTGGAGTCCACTATATGTGGAAGATCACAGGTTATTTCTGCACTATCCCTTAAACATGCAAAAAAAATGTCTTAGATGCCACTGCTTGCATAAACTGTGCTACACATCTTGTCTGGATACTATTACTATTACAAAATCATCTTGGGAACAGTTTGCTCAGTTTGTATCACTAATATTCTAATGTAGTCCCTTAAAGCAGATGTCCTACAAACCTTGATTATGGTATAATTTGGAAATACAATGGGATGGTTATTCAGGAAGGGGGGCAAGCAAATACTTTGTCCCTTTTATTTCATTTGCCATTGGCCTTAGTTCTGATACCACAAAAGTTAAAACCCTATATACTAACATGTTCACATTTGTTAGTGCATGGGGAATTGATGCATTCCAAATTATATGTGAACCATTATCTTTAATCATGTTTGCAGATTTTCATGGACACGCAATGGGAAGTTCTTCAATGTTGCAAAGGACCCAAGAGTTAGCATGAGACATTGGTCAGGTACACTGGCTGTTGACTTCCGCAGTGGTGGTAGGCCAGAGGACTATGAAGGGGAATATCAATGTTTTGCTCGGAATGATTTTGGAACAGCAATCTCCAATAAAATATTCCTACAGGTTTCGAGTGAGTATAATAGCAAGATTTGTGGGTAGTCATGTAGACTATGCATTTGTGCTTTTTGCAAAGGATAATTGGTAGTGTGTAGTTTATTGGGTTCCACTGCCAATATCTACTTAAATATAAAAGTTTGTATTTTTCACAGAATCCACATATGAGATTCTGAAGAGGAGTCCCTGCTGGATACTGAAGGAGCTGATGTGTTATCTTTGGCACATGACATTTTTCTGGCCCCCAAATGTGTTTGAAAAGTTCAAATTGGAAATTATTTTTCTGAATGAGAGAGGCTGTGGCTTTTAAAATGTGAAGTTTTATGTTATGTAGAACTTCATGCTTATATGCTTATATATATGGCCAGTGACAAGAGTTAAGTAATCTACCAGTTGCTTCTGGTACTGGAGGAAATGTGCATCTACTGGTTGTGTTTTTCATTTAACTATAGAGGACATTTTAAAACTAGAGAAAAAACAAAGTTTCTCAGTTGTTCATAAGAGAGGGCAGCTTTCTCCAACTTGCTTTCCTCTAAATGTCTGCATGAGTACTTAATCAGGGAATGACCTGTCATTGATAAAGGGCGGAAAAGCTTTAAAAACTACCCTTTTGTAGTTCTGCATGCAACAAGTAAATGTATGGTGTTCCTCTTGTAGAAAAGTTAACTGTTAGTCTTCTGAATTGACTATTTAGACTTTCACTGTATGCCTTATTATAATTTGAAAACCTTTCAGAAAGTGAGACTAGTGTTCAAGTTTCAGCTAAAAATATGTGCCTCTTCATCATGTGTTGCTCTTTTCATCTTGTGGGGAATTGAAAACCAGCCCTCCAGTGGCTGCTGAACAGCTGTCTTATGGATGTATCTACCAACCACAAAGGCTTTGCTAACTGGCCTCATTAGGAATGAAGTAGTTGAGTGGGTCACAGTTTTCAAGTGGAGGAGGCAGAGTGGGAAAGGATAGGAAAATGAAGAAGAAGGTGGAGAAATGTTAGTCTACAGAAAGAAGGCTGAGAGTTATAGGAATAGGGATGGCATAGAATGTACAAACCAAGATAGCTGTTGTTGGGGTACATCAGTATATAGAGGGCCCTCTGAAACAGTTGGAAAAATTATCATCCTCTACCCTTAAATATAAGCCAGATTTATATTCTTATTTATAAATTTAGTTTCTTCCATTATTTTTAATTGCAGAGTCTCCTTTGTGGCCAAAGGAAAACTTGGACATTCAAGAGGTTCATGAAGGTGCTCAGCTTATCTTGGCATGCAATCCTCCTCCTGGACTTCCACCTCCTGCTATCTTCTGGATGAGCAGCTGTAAGTAGGGATAACCACATCTGTCAAACCTAAAGGTAAAAGTAAAGGTTGTCCCTTGACAAGATTGTCTAGTCATGTTCAGCTGTAGGGGGTGGTGCTCATCTCCATTACTAAGACGAAGAGCCAGCTCTGTAAAAGATGACTCTGTGACCATGTGGCCAGCATGACTGCACAGAATGCTGTTTACCTTCCCACAGAAGTAGTACCTATTTATATACTTGCACTTTTACATGCTTTAAAACTGCTAGTTTGGCATAAGCTGTGACTAGTAATGGGAGTTCACCCCATCACGCAGCACTTAGGGCTCAAACAGCTGACCTTCTGATCTTGCGTTCATCAGAGTCAGTGTCCTAACTGCTGAGCCACCTCATCCCTCTGTCCCTCAAATCTATCCCTATGGAATTCCTCCTTTTTCCCACCCTCAAGCCCATTCCATGTGTGGATTATTATTTTATCAGGAAAAATCTATATACATTTTTGTGCGTGTTATTCAAATGGCTGTATTAATAAATGCATGATTCCCTTGACTAAAGTATGCTTGTGACACTTTAGAAATGTATGCAGTGGTTATGCCCCCTCAAATGTGCTCTTGATGTCAAACATTATGATTTCATGGAACATATTCAAGCCCAAAAATATATGGATTTGCCATCACAGATTGTGCCTATTTCTGTATTGGTCAAGGAAATGTAAATTGAACTTTTTTTCGAAAAACAAAATGACAGAGAGAATTATTCCCAAATCCTCCGCTGTAACTTGCATTTTAGTTAGCTACATTGAACTACCTGGAAATGAAGAAATAATAATTTCTTGTTACATTGGCCATTTGTGTAGTATGTGGTTTGGAGCATAAGCTATCACTTAAGGAGTGGTTGTGGGTAGTTTGGGATGTGAAATACCTATTATATCCCCCAGTCTATGGACCACTGCTGAACTTATATTCCACTGAAATGCATCACTGTCTGATTGGAACTCATTAGGGATCCCTCATTGTTTTATTAGCTAATGTAGACTTTTGGTTGTAGTTTGCTCAATAGCCTGTTTGATAGAATATGTGAGAAGCAATCCAGAATAATATCCATTTGGTTTGAGTACATACTACTTGTTTTCAGAGATGGGAAGTTTGCCAATAGCCCTGGGCCAGAATCCATTGTTTCTAACCCTAGCCCAAAAGGTCCTTACCATGGTCTAAAAAGACCAGCAGTTTGTGGCAGAGTTTCCTGGAAACTCCTCCACAATAGCCAGCAAGATTCACAGCCATGCACATGCACACCTTTCTTGCCACTGCCACCACATTCCCTCTGAAGACCCCAATCATTGCCTGTGACATTAGAAAAGGGCATTTGGTCACATGGGTGAAGACAGGCACCCCATATCTGCTCTTATGGGCTACAGCAGGGGCCTTTAGAGGGAATGCAGTGGTGGAAGCAGGTAAGGGATGTATGGCAGTGATGGCTCCACAATGTGGTGTGTGTGTGTGTGTGTGTGAGAATGCCTACCCATCATCACGCTGGCCTGAGAGTGCGAACAGATTGAAGCCATTGGCAGGATACCACAGAGTTGACCTATGGTATTCTGCCTGTGCATGTGGGCCCTTTGTCTCTTGTCTGCTGCCTCAGAGGGTAGAACTAGGTCTAATGCTTTTAAGTTACAGGAGAAGAGATTTTGATTGAACATTAGAAGGTATTTCTTGACAGTAAGAGTAGTTCAGCAATGGAGTCAATTGCCTAGAGCAGGGGTAGGCAACCTTTTTGAGCCGGGGGCTGGGTTGCTGTCTCTCAGACAATTGGGGGGCCGAAGCACCAAAAATAAATAAATAAATAAATAAATAAATTTAAAAAATTAAAAATATGCATGCACACTTTCTCAGCCCCAGAAAAGCCATGGCAAAACCCCTGTGGAGATTTTGCCAAGAAAATCCCAAGAACAAATGATAACAACAATAATCAATATCATCATGGTGTGCGGCGGCGGCAGCGGCGGCTAGACCGGCCTGGGGCCGGTCCAAAGGCCTTGGGGGGGCCACATCCAGCCCCTGGGCCTTAGATTGCCTATCCCTGGCCTAGAGAGGTGGTGAGGTCTCCTTCTCTGGATAGCTTACAAAAAGAGGCGGGACAGCTACCCGCTGGTGATGCTCCAGCTGGAGATATGTTGCACTGAGCAAAGGACCCAGTGGTCCATGGAGCCTGTTTGAACTCTTTGATTCTATGATTATCCTATTGTGAAAACGTTCAGACTGAAGGGTTGGTATATAAGTCTGAACACACTAAATAAAATGAGTTTCTTTTGCCCATAGCAGAAGTAGTAGTAACTGGCTTGGGTTTTTATAAGTATGTCTTGAATTGAGAGCTGTTTCCCAATGGTATTTGGAATTAATCAGTATATGCCATTTCCAAATTGTTAGAGCTAGTAGACAGTTGCCATCAGTTTCAGTGCAGAGGTATACAGCCAGGAGTCTCAACAAGAATTTTGTTCTTTCTTATAGCCATGGAGCCAATCCACCAAGACAAGCGGGTCTCCCAAGGACAGAATGGTGACTTATATTTCTCCAATGTCCTGCAAGAGGATGCCCAGACTGACTACAGCTGCAATGCTCGCTTTGCCTTCACCCACACTATCCAGCAGAAAAATCCGTACACCCTCAAGGTCCTGACCAGTAAGTATTTACATGAACAGTTAGGCTTGAACTATGTGAGGAAGATCCCCTGTACACCTGTTTGCTGGCAAAGCTCAGAGAAACCATCTCCATACAAATCTGGAAGTGGTGTTATTGTTGTTACTCTTTGTTACACTGCTGACATTATGTTTCCTCATTTTGTGTTTGCAAAGATTAAATATTCTCAAATTGGCCTTCTACCCTATCTTGAAAGAAATCAAGACAGTATAATGTGGATTTGGGAACAGGGTGCTCAGAATGCATTTTGAAGGCAGCTCTGCTAATTATGCAGATAGTATCTTTCATTGTCATTGAAGAAGGAAACCACCAGAGACAGCTAGGTCCAGATAATAAATTTAAACTGGCCATTTTCCACATGGTTGTCACTATATCTCTACAGTCCATAATGTTTAAAGGATTCATTTTTTGAAATTAATTTTTACTAGATTTTAGTATGAACAGTATAATTTATAATCAAAATAATATTCAAAGTTAAAGAAACAGAAGGAAGAAAAAGAGAAGAAGAAAAGAAAAAAAAAAACATCAGAAAAGAAAAAAGACATGCAACTAATACACCGTAAGGCTCTAACTCAGGGGTAGTCAACCTTTTTGAGCCGGTGGCCGGGTTGCTGTCCCTCAGACAATTGGGGGGCTGAAGCACCAAAAATAAATAAATAAATAAATAAATAAATAAATAAAATATTTTTTTAAAAAAATTAAACATTAAAAAATATGCATGCACACTCTCTCAGCCCCAGAAAAGCCATGGCAAAACCCTGGTGGAGATTTTGCCAAGAAAACCCCAAGAACAAGTAATAACAACAAATATCATCATAGCAGGGGGCGGCAGCGGCGGTGGCAGGACTAGCCTGGGGGTCTTAGGTTGCCTACCCCTGCTCTAACTTATCAATCCTGACTATTACAGATCCAAAGAAACATTTTTGGTAACATTACAAAATCTATTTTTAGAATGTTTGAATTAACTTATAAATCTTAGACTAGTAACTTTTTGCCATGGCTATCAAACCCTCTGGGACTCTCCAGCAAAAGATTAGGCCTTTTTTTTCCTGAAGAATTTCTAGTCTCTGCATTTTTTCAGCAGTCTTATGGGGATTTTTAAAAAGATAATTATTTCTCATCTGTTTCTTAAAGTGTGCTCTCAGTGTTTGATCTCTGACACTTGCACGTGTAAAATGAATTATCATATCTCTTGGAATTTTTTTTTCTCTGTGCATAAGCAGAATTTTTTTCTGTTTGATGTTTCTATCTTCTAACCAAATTCTTCATCAGAGCTGTTTTAAGTCAGGTCTTCTGGAATGGCTCTTAACCTAATCTCTGTTTCCTTTAATTTTTTCTCCATTATTATAGTTCTATCCTGTGCCTTTCCCAGATCCTAACATAAAATGTCCATTCCCTTTATCAGAAATCTCCTGTTCATGTTTGTGTGTAATTGTTGTGCGATTCTGAACTGATACTGTGATTGCTTTAGTTTGTTTCTTAACTAACACTTTAACATTAGTTAATTTTCCTTTTATCTCTTAATGAGTCCAGTTTCTTCTCTAAATTTCTCTTACTTTTTGTTAAATGTTTACTCAAATCTAAAATCTAGTTAGACATCTTGGATTTTAGGGCTTGAAGTTTAATGGACATATGATCAGTTTTGTCTAGCACAGCTCTGGACACTTTTCTGGTGACCATGTTTATGATGTTGTGTAAATCACTGTGTAAATTCCAGTATCAGAAGCAATATTTATTTCCCCTTTGCTAAAATATGGCTTCCATATAGACCTTTTAATTGTTTTAAGTCTTGGAGACACCACCTCTGTCTCTTATTTCCAGTCCGATTTGCCACTTAGTTTAATCTTCAGTTTTTTAGCACTATGTTATCAGTCTCTCTCAGTTATTAGTTTCATTTTCAAATACTTCTTAATAGAGACTGAATTTCAGATACAGTGGTACCTCTACTTACGAATGCTTCTTCTACTGAAAAATT
>CM034706.1:216086708-216103189 GCA_020142125.1 Phrynosoma platyrhinos
ATTGGCGCGAACGAGCTGCTCTCCGAATTTCATGGCATGCCATTGGTTGGCGAAATCTAGCAAAGCAGCACTGTATTGGCTAACAAAAGAGGAAGTGTTTGCCTAGTGAAATTCAGCTAGCCAGCACTGTCTAGGCTTGCGAAAGAGGAGAGGAAGTGTGGCTAGCAAAATTGGTGGCTTCTGAGATCCAGGAAGGTAGGACTTGTGGCTTGTGGCTTTTTGGCTTCTGATATTTGTGGCTTCTGATCTCCAGGACTGTATTTTTGGCTTGTGATATTTGTGGCTTCTGATCTCCAGGACTGTATTTTTGGCGATGCAGAAAAGTGATGAGAAGAAGAAGAGAGTGTTCTTGTCCATAGAAACCAATCAAACTCTTTTTTATTCTTTACATTAGTCCTGCAACTCATTTTTATGTTTTTTGTTCCTTAAGGGTAATGTAACATGTTTGTATTAGAGCTACTTAACGAAATAACCCTGTATTATACATTTGTATTAAGTTGTAACTTGAATCTGGGGGCCTGGAACAGATTAGGGCAGGGGTCGGCAACCTACGGCCCCCGGCCCGGTTCCGGCCCAGGTCGCCGGACTTACCGGTCCAGGCGGACCCCTGCCGCCGCCTGTTTTGGTCACCGCGCGGATGCATGCTCCGCAACCTCCATTTTGTTCTCCAGTGGACTCAATTTGCACTATTTCTGGCAGTTTGCAACCCCCCTCAGATGCTGGTCCTCCATCTTAAAATATGAACAATTCACATCTTAATATTTTCTCTTCTTTCCCTATTTCTTCCTATTGGCTTCTTAAATGCCAGGATCTTTTTTAGTGAATGCTTCTTTCTGATAAAAATCGTGTCTGAATTATTTAGGCTTTTTGTGTTAAATGGGCTAGTAAGGAAAGAAGTCCTTGAGAAGAGGGCACCAGTCAGCAGTGTGTGCTGTATCTGAAAGGCATGCTGAAGATGGCTAAATTATTGATAAACAACAAGCCTCTCCCAGCAATCTCCATGGGAAGAATGTTCTGCCGAGTGGAAGCAACTGCATTGGCATCTTATGCCTATTTGCAGATGACCTCAGTTTCAACCCAGCAAAGAGCATCTTCTCCTAGAAAAGAGGGGTAATAAGATTAGAATTTGGTCTTGCTGCTTTAAACAGAGGTTTCTCCCAAAGGGAGAGTGGAGTCTTGAGAGTCTCTACAGACTAAACGCTGCTTCTTTAATTTCTGTTATCTTGTCATATCTGTTTGGTGCAACAGTATTTGTAGGTTGAACACTCCTTGATTGGGCTTTGAACATGTTAATTCTCTGTCTCAAGTCTGACATATATAAAAGAGACAAGGAGGAGAGATGGCAAATTACTAATCCCTAATCTAAAGGTAAAGGTTTCCCCTTTGACAAGATTGTGTAGTCATGTCTGACTGTAGTGGGCAGTGATTATCTCCATTATTAAGCCAAGGGAGCCAGAATTGTCAAAGACAACTCTGTCGTCATGTGGCCAACATGACTAAATGCTGAGGTTCACAGAACGCTATTACCTTCCCACCAAAGTGGTCCCTATTTATCTACTTGCACTTTTACATTCTTGAACTGCTGGATTGACAGAAGACTAATACTTGGGAAAATGTCAAAGGTGCTAACTTGGTGATGGGATGCATCTACAGGCTGATTAATTTCATGTAGAAAAGCATTATTATTTTTATTTTATTTTATTTGATGAAGAGAACCTTGGAGACACCCTACACTTTATTGTCAAGTGTCAAGGAGGAGATTATTGAATGCTTCTGGTTACAGAAATAGATTTTTAATAGGGCCATGCTCTATTCACTGTAGATCTCAAATAGCTTGTGATAACTAAAATAGCTTGTGATAACTAAAACATAAAAAAGGAAATTCTAGGAGGGACAGATATGTGTTTCATTTTATAGAAAATGAAACAAAACATTAGTGGGTTTAAGAAACAAACTGGATGATAGACAGAGATTGGGAGAAAATGTTAATTAACTCTCTAAATAATTAATTCATTAGATTTTGCCCCTTATGTGTCTGAGCTCTATAGATTCCTAACATTCTGAAAAGGCAGTGCTACTTGAGGGCCTTTGCTGAGCAAACAATTTATCTCTTCCAACTTTCCATTCCAGGCAAGGTTGTACCATTTTCTTTCTTCTAATTCTCAAAGCAAAGATAATAAACTGGCAACCACAGCACAGAGCCATATGATCCAGTTGCTCCAGCCCTACTCCTTCCTTACTTCCTGAGGCCTTCCTTTTGAACAGAATCTGACAGAGGAAGAATGACCCCACTAACAAATTCCAGTAACATAAAATGATTAATTCATTAAAAGTATAGGATTAAGTTGTATTAATCAAAATGACCTTAATAGATTAGAATGCTGGGCCAAAACTAACAAAATGAATTTCAACATGGGGAAATGTAAGGTACTGCACTTAGGGCAAAAAAATGAAATGCATAGATATAAGATGGGGGACACCTGGCTTAATGAAACTATGTGTGAAAGGGATCTAGGAGTCCTTGTAGACCACAAGTTGAACATGAGTCAACAGTGTGATGCAGCAGCTAAAAAGGCCAATGCAATTTTAGGCTGCATCAGTAGAAGTATAGTATCTAAATCAAGGGAAGTAATAGTACCACTGTATTATGCTTTGGTCAGGCCCCACCTGGAATATTGTGTCCAGTTCTGGGCACCACAATTCAAAAAGGACATTTAAAAAATGGAGTGTGTCCAGAGGAGGGCAACTAAAATGGTGAAGGGCCTGGAAATCATGCCCTATGAGGAACGACTTAGGGAACTGGGTACGTTTAGCCTGGAGAAGAGACGGTTAGGAGGTGATATGATATCCCTGTTTAAATATTTGATTTAATAGTGCCATATTGAGGAGGGAGCAAGCTTGTTTTCTGCTGCTCCAAGAATAGGGCCCGGAACAATGGATGCAAGCTACAGGAAAAGAGATTCCACCTGAACATTAGGAGGAACTTCCTGACAGTGAGAGCTGTTCGACAGTGGAACACACTCCCTCAGAGTGTGGTCAAGTCTCCTTCTTTGGAGGTATTTAAACAGAGGCTGGATGGCCATTTGTCAGGGATTCTTTGATTTTGAGTTCCTGCATGGCAGGGGGTTGGACTGGATGGCCTTTGTGGTCTCTTCCAACTCTATGATTCTATGAAACAAACAAGAAGTAAGTCCAATTAAGTTAAGTGTGACTTACTCCCAGGTAACCAGAATAGGATAGGTTCATTGTTCTAATAAGGTCATTTTTTCCAGAAAGAAAAACAAGTTAGATCTCTGATGTATATACTTTCCTTTGAAGGAATATCAAACCACACTAGCTTTTAGAGCTAACAGCTAAACAAAGACTTGCAGCAGCGAGTGGTCAAAAGGAAGTACCCATCTGGAGTGCTGCATCATTTCCACCTCTAATGTTAAGTGCAACTACTGTAGTGTTAAAATATTTCTGAGCATTTGTGCACAATTTTTGTTCAGAATAGGTGAGGAGTGGGGTATGAATAACTTTAAATATCATAACGAATTTTAAAAGTTTATTGTAGCTAGGGGGAGTCACGCAGTAAGAACATAAGAAAGATTCTGCTGGTTCAGAACAAAGGACTGTATAATCCAGCACCCTATTCCTACTGTGGCCAGCCACCTATGGGAAGCCCACAAGCAGGATAATAGCTTTCTCCTGCTGTTGTTACCCAGAAACTTGTAATATTACCTCTGCTACTGGAGGTAACACATGGCCATGAGGACAGCTAGCTTTATTATTACTGAATTTGTGTAAGCCCATTTTAAAGCCTTTGAATTGTGAAAAACTGCATGCTATTTCAAACACAAAACATGCAGCTGAGCACTCTTCTTTAAATATCCAGGACCCCTTTCTTCATCAGGATCCCCACATGTGAGACAGGGGAGGTTTCAACCTGCTTTCCCCAGCCACTTACTTTGCCTAAAATATGAAAAAGCCCCTTTTGATTCAAGTACCTCTTCTGCCCTATCTGAAGATGCCAATCTGGATCAGGAAGCTTCACATACTTGGATTTTATCCCCCTTTCACTCAGGGATGACTCCTAAACCAAAAGGAAAGCCTGGTGTTGCAGACTTAATTGTACCATCTCTGAAGCAGAAGCTTCTATTTGCACAAGAGAGCTTCACCCAAGATTTCCACCCAATCTGTCCTCATTGATCTTGTGATGACATAGAAGTGATAGGATAGGTTGGGCTCTTAGCTATCATCTTGGATGAAAAGAGGGGAGAGGCCAGTTTTTAGGACTTGGCCAGGCTGCCAGAGTAGATGTTTTGGACCGCCTTCACCAGTTTGGGCTACTTTTCTTATCCTTTGTTGCAAATATTTCACATGTCATATGAAATACACACCAACAACAAAATGAATGAATGCAAACATCATTTTATTATATTAGTCTTCAAGTCAGATTAAGAGATTTAAACAAACAAGTATTATGGTCAGATGGGCACAGAGAATAGGGCTTGGTAGATACCTGTTCTTAAATCCCATGAATTAAACCTGGGATCCTAGACTCCTGCATAAAGAACATTATGCCACTGATGTTTGCAGATCATGCTTCTTAACTGGAAGTGGGAAGGCACAGAGGAAGGAGTGATTCAGTTGTGCAAAAAACTGTGTATGCTCAAAGACACTGAATTTCTGAATAAGGCAAACATTTCTGATTAAGAATTTTCTGCTCTAGATTCACTGACTGATCATATTACCAAGCTAAATGGCAGGGCTTTCCTGATTAGTCTTCCCAGCCTAAAGAGTGATTTTTGCCCTTTCCTTATCCCCTGCTTTACTGGCTGTCTGCTCGGCTTTTATATTTTTTTAACTGTTTAATTAATTGCATGTACTTTGTTGTGTTTTTAATTTCTATGATGTTTAATACTGTTTTAAGGGGTGGGAAGGTTTTGGGATGACATAACTTGTGATGTTTTATTACTGTAAGGATACAAATAATAATAATAATAATAATAATAATAATAATAATAATAATAATTATTATTATTATTATTATTATTATTATTATTATATTTGGCTGTGGATTAACTGAAGGAAACACATCAACCAACCTCCCCCCTAATATTTAGCACCACTTTTAACAAATTTGAAATGTTCATTGTCAAGCAGGGATGGATAGAAAAGAAGAGAAATGCAGATCAGTGGGAAAATGTAACCGAACAGGTTGTAAGATCATCCCTATGCTTTAGCATAATCTTTCCTAACTTGAGGTGTTTGACTCACCATCCCCTGGCACCAATTTTCTCTGAGCTTTGTACCTAAAAAAGAAATCCAGGTTGAGAGAAGACAACCCTCAAATAATAAAAACAGCACCTTTGAAGGAGCCAATAATAAAATGTACCCTCAAGTTTCAAAGACAACACAACCTCCACAACATTCTTTATAAATCCCATTGAGGGATTAATTTATCTCTGTATGGTTCCCATCCCTGAGTTAAATGGAAGTGCTGTATTCAAACATTTTTATTCTTATTTCACAATGATCCATAAGGAGAAGACACAGTTGGGATCTGGCCCATGTCATCTTGAAGACATAGTGGAAGTGATCATTCAAATTACAGAGTATTTTGTAGCAGTAGGTTATTTGCTTTGTGCAAAGACAACCAAAATATACAGAAGAAAGAAGGTGCAGGGGAGAAATTTAATACTTATATTCATATGTATGCCTTTTGTTAATGCCCTTGGCATTCCCTTGAATGATGGGAAATGCTTGGTGAGTCCATGCCATTATACAGAGATTTGCCTAATGTATATAAGCCATGCTTTACTGATGGCAAAGCAAACAAGCTTTCTTATATCATCTGAGCTATCAGTCTATTGGATTTAATGGAAAATTGTTGAAGTCAAGGGATTTGAACAGTACAATACTTCTGCCAGAATGTAACAGTTTGCTTGCTATGGTTATTCCTATTCCTTTATGTATAAACCTCCAGGTTAGCAGTGGCTGTTCATCTCATTAAGTCTACTGTACGTCATTGTCCAGCCATCTCGGTCTTTCTCTTAAGTGTTCACTTGGAGATCTTTTGCTTTATTACAGAATGCAAATTCCTTCCCTAGAGGCCTTTCCCATAGAGAGTGATTTCCTTTCCGTATGCTAAATAGATTTATTTGTCTTATGTTCAAGGGAACTGAAATGCCTTTATATATTTGTAAATTATTCAGTGAGCTGTTTCTTAAACTGGGGGAACTATCCAATGTTTTGTATTATAAACTGGTTCACCCTACAGAAGTTATTCCTTGATTGTTATGATTAATTATGTCATGTGAAACACCCATGTAGTAACACTATGTGCACTAACTTGGAAACAACGTAAGTTAAAATCATTGTTTTTACTTCAAATGTACTGCAATCAGAGCTTTTGTGTACAGTGGTAAGCCAGAGTAATACATTCTATGTCTTACCTAACCTCTTTGTGGCAAAACATACTTGGGTTGTCATAATACTTAACAGCATAACATATGTTGCTTTAATGTTTCAAGCAGATTACCCTTTTTTTAGAAAAAAAATCCTAAAACAGATTCTTGATTATAGAAAACATGCCTTGCTGTTTGAAGTTTCATAGATTTGATTCCTTACCATGAAATTCATGGAGTAACCATAAGTTGACAGAAAACTTGAAGGCACACACACCACATCAACAGTGAAGTCATGTGGCTTTCCATATGTTGCTGAATGGCATCCTCAACATTGGCTATGTTTGTTAGTGCTGCTGCAAGTTGCAGTTCTGTCACATCTGAAGGTCTGTATTATTACCACACACTGCTCTATTTGCTAATTGTGATTTCATATCCTTTAAAAGTTTAATCAGTCCCAAATATAGACAGAAAGTGATAAAGACAGATGGCTAGGATAGATGGCACTGTTATGTTTCTGGTATAAATCCATATGGGTTGAGTCTCTCTTATCCAGAATTCTGAAATCCAAAATACTCCTAAACTTTTTTCATGGGTGGCTGACATAGTGACACCTTTGCTTTCTGATGGTTCAGTGTACACAAACTTTGTTTCTTGCAGAAAATTATTTAAAATGTTGTATACAATCATCTTCAGGTTATGCATATAAGATGTATATGAAACATAAATGAATGAATATTGTGTTTAGATGTGGGTCCCATCTCCTGTCTCACTGTTTTTCCTACCCCTTCACCATCTGTTTTTTTAAGTCTTTTATTATTTGATTGATACTTTCACAATAGAAGATGCTCACTTGTTCCAAAAGTCTATGGATAAACTTATCGATTCCAAACTCACTGGATTCTCTTTGGCTGGTATTTGTGGTGAACAGGTATTTAATGTGGATGGCTGAGCTTTAGTAATTTACAAGAAAAAAAGAAGAAGACTTTTCACATATCCCAGCAATCAAGTATCTCACAGTTTAGTACTTGGAAATGACACCTCATCTGCAAATAAAACTCTGATGGGGGTGGGGAGGAGCTGCATCCAAACTGCAGAAATAATAGAGGTTGTCACTCCTTTAATTGCCATGGCTCAATGCTGTGGAATTCTGGGAACTGTAGTTTGTTTTGGCACCAATCTCTCTGTCAAAGGAATTGAGAAGATGGTATACACCTGGCCCCAGTACACACCTGGGTCAGTCTCCATGTTGGCATGGGGCTATTCTGGTCCCATTGCTCACCTGAGTCAGCCCCCAAGTCAGCATGGGAATGGGTTGGTGTTGACACAACCGTCCCTGTGCCAACCTGGGACCCACTACTGGCATGTGCTTCTTACCTTGCCACACTGTCTCTGCTATTGAGGTCCCCCATCACTGCTTCTGATGCTGAGATGGGGCACCTGGCTGCACCCACATGGCCAGGTGCTGTGTTTCCATGTCACACCTGGTGATGGGGGCTTCTCAGTACCAGCGACAATATGGCAAGGTAAGGAGTGAGGGGATCAAATGGATCAGAGATAAGTCAGGTGAGTTTCACTGGACCTGTGCCCTGTCTGGCAGGATTGATCCTGAACCTGGCCCTGAGGTTTTGGTCTGCACCATCTGAACTGGATAACGCAAATCCAGGGGAACACAGGCCTTTTGGCCTGGGCAGACAACCAACCCTAGAGAAGGCTGACAAAACTACATTTCCAGACTTCCATAGCATGGAGCAATAGCAACTAAAGTGATGTCAGACTGGATTATTTCTGCAGTGTGAATGCAGCCAGAGATAAAGACAACATAAAGAGAAAGAGAAGGTGTGTGTGTGTGGATAAAATACTGGGGGTTAGAACGTCTACTGAAGATTAAACTGGAGCTACCCATGAGGTTTGGGTTTTTGTTTGGTTTTATTTTTCCCTTTTTGCCTATTATCTACTAGAGTGGAAAAGTTACTTTTTCAGAGCACCTCTCAGAATCCCTTTGCCAACAATGATCACAGGGTTTAGATTTTTAATGTACATACTACAGCTTTTATTAAAAAGTAATGTTAAGGTAATAGCATTACTGGATAATCTAAAATTTCATAAAACAATGGGCCAGTTTTCAAGTTCTGCCAAAAAAAAATCAGGCTAGAAGTTAAGCAAAAGAAAAGGGGGAAAGAAGAAGTTGGGCATGATGCTGAAGTCAAAATACCTGAAGATGGGGTGAAGATTTGCATGTACACTTAATTAGATTAAGCTATGTGTAAAAAGATTTTCCTGTAGTGAGGAAAGATATCCTTCAAGAGAATGACGGTGTCATGGTAAATACCCAATGGTCATTTTCAGTTTCCACCAAGGACTTCTTTTGCTGATGTCCATCACTCCTATCTTTAGATTGCTCAGAACCACAGACTTCAGGATTTCCCCCTCTCAGTTTTTTATTCCTTTCTGATTTTATTACCATTCTCATCTTTGCTTGTCTGCTCAACATCCAGCTTGGGAGGAAAGAAAAAAAAACTGACATAAGAAAGTCTTATCTTTCTTCCTCCTTATATTTAACAATTCATCCATTCTCCACAGGCATCAGGGAATTCTATTTAGGCAAGTGAGTAGCTACCAAATGAGGAACAGGTCATTCTGTCCCTTCTCCAGCAATCCATTTAGTTTCCATTGGTGACATTAAAAACATGAAATATGAACAAATAAAGAACTGACATAAAGTATTATATTTTTCTTAGCCTATGATGCTAGTAGGCTGTGTTTAATAGTTTGACTGGCAGTGTATGTGTGTGTGTGTGTGTCTTCCATGGTTGGCATGGAAACACAAATTGTTATTTTCTTAAGATAGTAACAAATAATGCACATAAGGCATTTTGTGCCGTTATTTACAATGCTTTCTTGTTATTTTGGGGCTGTTCCTAGTGGATCAATCTGGCTACCTGCAGTTTTAGAATGTGTGCGTATCTTTTGACAAATAAGGCAAAAATTACCAAGAAAGATGCACACTTTCCAAAATAAAATTCATTTGATTCTAATATCTCCATGTTATGCCCTGTCCCATAACCTCTTTCTTCAGTGTTAAAACTGTCACTTGGCTGAGTCTGATTCATCCTTTGTTCTAGGGAGATTGTAGTTGGATTCCCCTCCACCAAATGTATTTGAGCAAACCTAATGAGAACATAATTGTTCTTCTAAAAATGTTGAATGTTAACAAATCGGTTGCTAATTTCTTGATATTAGTGGTGAAACCAACAAACTAGTGTTTTTGAAAATGTCTGGGTTGTTTTATTTATGTGTTTGTGTTGTTTTGGGGGGAAATACATAGACCAGAATTGAATTGGTGGGTACAGCAGATTCCCACAAAACAGGGAGGGAAGTGCTTCCTTCCCCATGTCCACTCCCTCTGTACTCCCCAAACTGCTTCTGAAGGTCTGACACACTCTCTAGAACTGGTGTGAAGGGCTCTAGGTTGAGGAGTAGTGGAAAGGAAGAAAGGTTTTATGTAACCACCACACGACATTGGCTTTGGCTCACTACTCTACAATGGAAAGGAAGAAAGTTTTGATGTAACCACCATACAACATTGTCTTTGGCTCACCACACTACATTTTCTATAAATAAGGCAATCTTCTTTAATTGCCATTTTTTTTCTGTGTGCTTTTATGTTTATTTTCAAATTATATTTATGAGTTTTTGGAGGTTCTGTGTATGTTCTTGCTCTTTCTGTTCCGCTTCTATTTTATTTATTTATTTTTAATTTTATGTTACATGTTTTATTTCCCTTTTGTACCCCTCCCTTCCTTTAACTCTTTTGTTACTCAGTGCATGCTTTGTTGCCTTTGTTACGCTCATGTTCTTTTGTTTATTACAGAACATCCCCATAATGCAGTGTTTCTCCATTATTTTCTGTCACGCCCCCCTAGGAAAGAAGAAAATATTTTGCGCCCCCCTGCACGATCACATGGGCGGGTTTGGCCAATCAGGATAGAGCTACTGGGGCTGTGCTGGGACAATCTCCCTCTCTCCAGCCGTAATGGGCCTCCCTTTATGGAGCCTCGCGCCCCCCCTGGGGGGCCCGCCCCACTATTTGAGAACCGCTGCCATAATGAAAAGTCCTTTCGAAATCACACTGACATATATAGTGGTGAGTCGACACTGACTTCTGGAGAACTTCATGTTCTAACTCTTCTGTACCTAACCTAACTTACTATTGTGTTAACATCACTTGTTGGTTAGTCAGTGAGAAAAGCAGGACAATTTCATAAACATATTAAAATATTGTGTACACATATCCTATACATTTCCATCTTAAGACCTCATAAAATTGTACTTGCTTAGTCTCCAAACTTATAGTGTGTCTCCTTGTAATGGTATGGATTACCAGGGATGGTGGTTGAATTAAGGTCCTCAAAACAGTTCATATTTGGGAAGATGCACTTTATTTACACAGTTTTGATCAGGATTTAAAAAGTATATATTTATAGTATATGTAATAAAAATCAACCTATCTTTCCTGTAGTGTTTTGTTGTTGTTATTGTTTGATGTGTCATATAGTAGCCAGGTTATTTAATATAATCAGAATCCTATTACCTGAATAGCATGAATCCTAGCCCCACCCAGTGGCCAAGGCAAAACTCTACAAGACTTTATTAAATAATTATAAATAATGGCTATGTTTACACATCACACTAAACTTTGGTTATGTTAGCCATGGTTTATTGCTTTTAATTTTCACGCAGACTGCCAAACAAATAATAGTGTAGTCCCTTTTCTCATCTGTCTCTTTTGCCAGCTTTTATGTCAAAGTGGGGAACTGTGGAAACAAGTCAGAAACAAACCATGTCTCTGGGTTCAGTGTAACAAAAATCCATAGTTCAAAAGCCAACAACAAACTGTGGTTCCTAATTGCATTTTGGAGCTGGCTAACAAACAACAATTTCCTTGAAAGGGTGGGTTTCAAAACAGTAATAATCCAGAATTGAACAAAACTGTAATATTGCTTACTGCTTTGTGCAAACCTGGCACATGAAGTCTCCACTATAAAGATACAAATATTTGAATGTTATATCACCCGTTGTCCATTTCAACATCCATAATGAGGAAATACTGTGATAGATAAAGAGAAAGTAATTGCAATTCCAAACTTCATGATATATAGTCTTACAAGGGATGTTCTACATTATATTGGAATGCTTCAGAAAAACTTCTCTTTCTTCCATTTAAGTGGAAAGAAACTCCTCTGGAGGTGCAATACTAAGAGGAGCTTGAATTATAAATTGCATTTCTGATAAGCAGTCACTTAGCTCCCCTGAGGCCCAACCGTTCTTCTGTAGTAGCTGAAAAGTGATGTTCAAATGGTGTGATAATGTAAACAATTGTGGGGGGATTTATTTCTTCATGATGGTTGAGAGGGATTTCAGAAAATAGAAACAAAGCACTATTTCATTCTTGCTGGGGTGTATGATCAGATAATCAAATGCAGGGAGCTTTTATATATTTGAGGTCCTTGCACAACCAATGAAAAATTATGTGCATGGCATAGTAGTTTTATTGTACATACAATGCACACACATAATCTCAGTGCTGTGTTTCAGTTGCAAAAATACCTCATTTTTCCCAGACTTTAGACCTCAGACTTTTGTATTTTGGAGATTTTTCTTATTTATTGTTATTTTTTATGAGTAGTTCCAAACAATAATTTTCCGTAAATGTTCTGGAGAAAAATATTGGAAGTGCATACCTCTGCTATGTCAGCGTTATCTAGCTGTATTTTTCAAAACTCGGGGTAAGATGTTCCTTCCAGCACTATACCACCATTTTGTACTCTAGCTTAGTTTGACTTTTTTTTCCATTCTGAAAAATTCAATTTAACTGTCAGTTAAAGAAGAAAGGCGCAAGATCATGATAGTATGGATTCTAGAGATCTTGATTCAAGGGCCTATGATTCAAGATCCCTCAATGCACACACTCAAGCTAGGACCTGGGGCCTTCTCATACCACACATTTATAGTGTTAGGATTCCACTTTAACTGACAAAGTTGCAGTATAGATTCATGAGGTTCATAGTTGGGTGAGGTATTAGGTCTCTCTGGCTCCCTCCCTAAACTGCAAATCTCAGAATTCCATAGGTTGGAACCACAATGTTATAATGTCATCATAATTTGTCTATTTTTTAAGTATTTTTTCCCACCAACATTGTTTTTGCAGGGAGAAGGGTCTCTTATTCCATTTCACTTTTCAGGTATAACAGATGTAAGTAACTTATATTGGCTGCAATTTTTTCCCAATTTGTAATGTGAAAGCAATAGTATTTGCCTTTAAATCATATTTTCTTATTATAGCCAGAGAACTACTGTGGTTAAAAAATCAGTGAATTTAAATTAAATTAAATAATAATTAAATAATAACAATAAAATAATTAAGCTGCAATTAAATTTTGTGAAAAACACATTTTTCAGTTGTAGTTGGCATCCTAGTAATGATGTATTATGGCATAAATCCAGCTGACAGCATTGTAACCCACTTGTTTTGACCTTTGCCAAAATTGGAATTCTGTTCCAAATGTGCAGAAACAAAAATCTTCCCAGGCCCACCTTTTCAGTGTGGCAGCTGTCCTGTCACCATTTTTGTACCTGTGCAGTATGAGAGTAGCAAAGATGTGCCTGGTTATTTTCCTTTGCTTAGACAAACAGCAATAATGTCAAACTCAAGAAGGGATGGAAGTAATATTCAAAAATATTTGGGAAAGGGTTGAAAAGGTTACTTGAGTGTCACAAAACTTGAACAGATGAATCCTAGACTTGTTAGAATCTTTGCAATTCAGGATTTATTCTGTATAAAATTCACACATGATTAATTTGCACAGAAAACAACATTTCCCATGCAGACAACAGCATTTTTTTCACATGAATTAATATTTCTACATTGCAATATTATTTTCCACACAGAAAATATTGCTTTCTACACAGAAAATGTTGTTTCCTATGCAAATCAAAGAAGTGTGAATTTTGCATTGAATAAATCCCAAATTGTGAATAGCTTTTGAAAACTAATTTTCAAAGCATTTTTCACAGTGGCAATAAAATTGCTAAATGTTGCTACCATTGAGAAGAAACATAAAAGTTTACATCCCTATCCCCAGAGACCTCTCAAGAGCCCCCAAGAGGTCCTTGAGGATGTCTGTTGCAGTTTATCCACCTAAAAGGAAATAGC
Source organism: Phrynosoma platyrhinos (assembly GCA_020142125.1). Lineage (NCBI taxonomy): Eukaryota > Metazoa > Chordata > Lepidosauria > Squamata > Phrynosomatidae > Phrynosoma > Phrynosoma platyrhinos. The sequence continues at coordinate 216,100,317 of CM034706.1, forward strand.
TGAGTGATTCTCTGCTGCTTCCCCCATTCTCCACTAATAGGGGAATGCCATCTTGGGGAAGTGGTCTGCCATACTGAAAAGGTGGGTGGGAGGATTGCACCTGGAGACATATCATAGTTATGTGCCTGCTGATGCCTTTTTTTCTATTTAGATTATTAAAAGTGTCTATTTCTCTTTTAGTTTGACCTATCTAGATGTAGAATGACCAGTTCAGGATACAGTTAGCTTGGATATCTAAATGAGAGGCATTGGTTATGTACTGCAAAATAATGATGATTTAAAGTGAGGAATATTTTAGAATTTTAATTTAAATTTTCCTTCTGTCATAATTGCCACATCAAGCATAAATATGATAAATCCAATAACATCCAAACAATGATACCTTTATTGGGACAACCAAAATGCACAGTTACATGTTGCAAGCATTTTGGTTGGCCCAATAAAGGTATCATTGTTTGGATGTTATTGAATTTACTATATGGCCAACACAGCTATCCCTAGATGTTTTTGCTTAAATATAATAGTTTCACAGCAGGGTTGACAAACACTGCCATGGGAACTCATTAGTAGAGTTACTTTTGAAGCTTCAAAGCAAGATTGATTGAAATCAAGCCCTTGTGTTTATAACTTGGTCTTTTAACCTCATCCCTTCCCCCTCAAGTGCCAGGAGCATACCACATTCTATGTAAATGACAGTGTGATAGGAAATGCTCCTTTAATTAGAATGGTGGATACCCTTGAGATGCTTATAGAGGACAGCTGTTGAAAAGGAGGTCACAAATAAGATTAGATACAGGGATATCACTACTGTAGTGATCCTTATATAATACTGATCCAAGTGTCCTTATAGTAGGATTAAAGAGAAAAAGTGTATGTAAGAGTTAGCACATTAATTGAGCTTTTATGAGAATTTTTTGTTAGTCTTTGATTAAGTTCTCTAGCTATAATAATTATCCAAAAGAACTTCATTTCTAAGCATATTTCATATGAGAAGAGCCCTGCATGATCAAACTAAAGATCCATCCAGTCCAACATCCTGTTCTTAAAGTAATCCGATACTTTTCCAAAGCCCATAAGAAGTGAGAAGGTAAAACCCTCTCCTGTTGTTTGAGAGTACACAGCCTTTAATTCTGAAGGCTGCATATAGCTATCATGGCTGATAAACTGATTCTTTATGACTTTGTCTATAGATATCCCTTTTAAAGTCATCTAAACTGTGGCCATCCTGTTGCAATGAATTCCAGAAATTGCTTTGTTTTATCACTGCTGAATCCAGTTTCACTGGGTGACCACAGGAGAGAGCTGTGTATTGATCAAATGATCCTGTGTAGTGAATTTTATATTTATCCAATTGTATCAAGAATATATGGAGATCCTTAAGATCTGATTCATAAAAGGTGGAAATGTTCATCCTCAGTATGTATGAATGTGGTTGCAGACTACATAGTGGTGAATGTTATTGGCATCTCCTAAGAACTGAAATATCTGGAACAGTGATATTCAGAGAATGGTAGTATGTTTCAAGAAAAGTTGAAGTTGCCTTGAGAATTAAGCCATTCTGATAGATTATTGCATTATTCTATGCTCATTGGACCATGAGATCCTGCACAATAGCGTTGATCCTCTCTTCCCACTGCCAGTGTTTGGAGATCCACTATGGGAGTAAGGGTGCACCAGGATTCACTAATGCAGACTGTGCAACAGTTTTCAGGGAATCCTAAGCATCACTATTCCTCAGAAAGCACAGTCTCATCCCTGAGCACTGACTGACTGGGCAAGTGCAAAGATGGCATGCTTGGGAGCAAGAGTAATCTCTCCTATTTCACATTGCTTTCTTGACACAAAAAAAAATTGGAGGAGGTTTGCCACTGCCTTCTTCTGAGGCTGGGAAAATGTGATTCATCCAGGCTCCTTCAGTGGGTTTTCATGCTGAGTGTGGATTGAATCCTGGTCTCCTGGAGACCTAGTCCAGCATTCAAACCACTACACCACACTGGTTCACCAGACAGATTACCCCAAGGGAATGTGATCTTTGACAGAAAACATGAGCTCATTCTTGCCCCACTACATTGAGTGAAAACCTCTGGAATCTTTTCTCCTCATATAGACTGAATTTAGAACCTGATTTCCCAGGTTTTGAAATCATAGAGCCTGGCTTTGTAGGGAACTAATCTGTTAGGAAATAATGTCATAGGTTCAGTTGTGGCCAGTGGATAGCACTGATAGGATGTGTGCATACACAACTTTATCTCCCTCCTAATTTGTACACTAACTGCACCACTAAGCCTTATCTTTACAGCCCCTTGTGAATCTAGCCTACTTATTGAAGGATGCTAGCCTACTTGCTGAGGCTCAGCCAGATGTCACTTTCATATTCATCACAGCATGCTGCAAGAGAGTACAGAGTTGCACATTCAGCATAAATCCTTTTAATTGGATTTACAAATTTGTAATGGGAAGAGATTATGCATTACTAAATTTTATATGTTGGTGTAATAAGATATTCACAAGCTACTGAATTATTTTGAGCAAAATTATTGTTCAAGAAAGCCTGAAGAATGAAGATGAAAATATCAGTAGTATCAAAGACCTGAGTTCCTAATTTAATTTCCATTCATAATTGAGCTACTAGAGCAGTGATTTTTAATCTTTTCTTTAAATAATGTGTTATTGCCATGGATCCCCCCAACTTAACTCAAGATTTAAAATAATAATAATAATAATAATAATAATAATAATAATAATAATAATAATAATAATAATAATACATGCACACTAAACCATTAACCATTAACATGCACATTGAACCATTAACAATTATGCCATCTACAAACAGAGAGATGGGGTAGCAATGGGAAGCCCTCTAAGCCCAG
>CM034706.1:216113282-216132790 GCA_020142125.1 Phrynosoma platyrhinos
GTGACTTTGCCTTATAATAAAACTACATTCATTGGAAGCATCTGTCTCCGCCTCATTTCTGGGACTCCCTGGTCTCCTCGGTATACACATAGGGAAGACAGTTCTGCAGGGCACAGTAGTCTGCCCATCTCGCAACATTGGGCTAATCGTAAATTCCCCTTAAATTAGACCCTTGGCTACACTAGCTAGACTGAAAAGTTCTCTCTGAAGTTGGCCACGATACTTTGTCTCCTCTACAAAAAAAGTTTGATTCTACTAGAAATTTGAAGCCCCTAGAATAGGAGAAGTTCAAGTCACACTGAAAGGAATTTTGTAAAAAGATGTTTTAATACCATATTCTCTCTTGTCTGGTCATATTCAGGTGTGATTCATTGTGCATATTTTAAATGAAAATAATTAGAACCAAATTTGATGACACATCTGTTTAATGTCACTTCTGTTTGTTAATATACTTATGACATTTTCTTGTCTGCCACATAAGCCTTTGATGAAATGAGCCTTAACTGAAATAAGATATAAAGGAGGGCAGTATGGTTTGGTTGAGATAATTATAATGCCCTTTTGTGTCTGTGTCTCTTGTTCTAAAGCTGCTCCTTTCTGGTTGGATGAACCAGAGAACCTAATTTTGGCCCCTGGTGAAGATGGAAGACTGGTTTGCCGAGCCAATGGGAACCCCAAACCTTTAATTCAGTGGCTGGTGAATGGAGAACCTATTGAAAGTAAGCACTTCTATTGTGAACATAACAAGTGGGTCTTAACTTCATGATTGTGATGATGGAAATAGTGATATTTTTGAGTAACAGTGATCTTAGCAGTAACCACAGTCACATTGCTAGACATAATTCTTTGAAGTAAATGTTAAAACCTTTAAAGCAGGCATGGCAGATTCCAAGGGTCCAAGAGCCAATTTTTAAGCCTCCAGGACCTGTCACAGGCTGCATCAGCGCCCCAAAACAAAATACCGTAGAAGTGCTTGAAAACCCACCTCTTGTTTTGGAAAACAATGATTTTTTTAAAAAAATCCAAAACTTCCATTTGTAGCTGGAAGAAAATTCAAGGGATGTAGATCAGTGGGCTGAGGAACAACTCAATGGTTGCACATAGAGTACAGGATTCCTGCCAACAATTTAAAGAACAGATTTGTTCCTAACACCAGTGAGCTTAAGAAGACTTGTTTCAGTTCCTGTTTATGACAAGATATATTTAGATTTCCCTGTGGAAATCTGCTTTTTATTTGCATGTTTATAATGTATCCATGGGTGTTTCCACCTCAGGTACTTTACCTGATTTTGTATTCTTCATTCCTTTTTATGGGGTGTCCAGACAAAAGTGTTGTTCAATACAGAGTTGATTGCTTGTTTTTTTCAGACTCAGTTTTACTAGAATTAAGATTGTAACCAGCTTGTATACTGTGAATGACCAAAACACAGTTCACATATACTGTATGCACATCCCAGCAATGTGTTGGAGGGATGTACCAAAAAGAAGCACAGAACTGAAAAAGAAGAAGAAAGACTGAGAGGTGAAGCAAATGGGCCAAAAGGAGTGACCAGAGGCTGCTCTGGTCATGATTGGCCCAGGACTGAGGGGATCACACGGTCTACTCTCAAAGTGGGCCACCACCATGGTCCCAAATGGGCTGCAGATTACCTGCAAAATAGGTAGCAGATTTACTCCACTCCTGAAAAAGCCAGCTTTTGCCACCATGGTGCACCCGCCGCATGGCTTCCAGCTGCTTTGGAGGCATGCATCATCTAAATACCACACCCCCAAAGCGACTGGAAGCCACTTTATTTGGTCCATCTGTTTCAGGCCTTGGTTCCCAATGTTTCACAGAAAGCTCAGTCACCACCAAGCAGTGGAACAAGTAGTTTCAAATGTCATTCTTCTGGCAACTGTAAATTGTTCCTGTTTCTACTAGAGGAAGCAACAGTCAAGATATACATGGCTGGTTTACTTGACTGACTTATGAATCAACATTTTGGGGCCTTTCCTAACCCTGTCCACTCTCTTGGTTGCTTTAAAAAGGAGGTGTTATAGGTTGTTGACTGCGGGTCTGTTTGAAGGACTCAAAGTGTATTGTCTTTAAATCTACCCATCCTACCTGCCCAATTCACTCTAATTTTTAATGGACAATGACCTTCCTCACTGGTCCCCCAGAGCAGCAGTGGGCATTTGTTAGGTCCTTTGTCTTGATTTTTAACATTTTATTCCCAGATGTAGCAGTGTAGAAACAGGTAAAAAATATATGAGAAAATCATGAAAATAAACAGCCTTTAAAAATGAAATAGTATGTCTGGGAGATAAGCAGATCAAGAAAAGTTGAAAGAAGCAGGATCTAGTACAGGGGTTGGCAACCTATGGCCCGCGGGCCACACCCAGCCCGTGACCCCCGCCGATGCTGCCATTTTGTTTGATGAAATGGCAGCCGCGACTCATTTGCGCATACGTAGTACTCCTGTGCATGCGCAAACGAGTTGTGGCCGCCATTCCGGAAAACAAAATGGCGGCCACCCATAGCGGCCATGCGGCACCAGCATACACGGCAGTGGGGGAGGGGTGTGCTCGTGTGCTGCCATTCCCCCCCCGGCCCAGCAGAAGACCTGGGGACCAGTGACCAGCCCCAGGTAAATAAACCTTGCCGACCCCTGATCTAGTATAAACACACACATGTACACCGTCAGCACTTCTAAGCCACAGGAAGAATTTTGCTTATTGGAAGCACCAATCCTAAACATTATTTCCAGAAAACCTAAAGGAAGCATTTTCATTCTCTCGAAATATGCAAGTAAATAAAATCAGATCATTACTAAATATGCAGTCAGGCTTTCTTCCCCTTTCTCCAGTTTTCTAATTTGAGAAGCAGGTTAAACCAGACATGATCCACTCATCATTGTGTAAGCCAGGGGTCCTCAAACTATGGCCCATGGGCCGAACCCGGCCCATCGAGGCCTTTCAATTGGCCCACAGCCAGTCCTGCTGCCACCGCCGCTGCGCACGCATGATGCAGGGTGCCATTTTGTGTTTCAAAATGGAGGCCGGTGTTGTGCACGCATGCACATGACTCTGGGTGCCATTTTGGAACACAAAACGGTGCTGAAGTAGTGCGCATGTGCGCGCAACGCTAGGTGCCATTTTGTGTTCCAAAATGGCGCCTGGAGTAGTGCGCATACGTGTGCAACGGCAGATACATGCGCATGACTCCAGGTGCCATTTTGTGTTCCAAAATGGCGCCCGCAGTCATGCGCATGTGCACACGACGCCGGCTGCCATTTTTGAACACAAAATGGCACCCAAGTAGTACGCATGTGTGGACGCGGGCATGCGCACACACGCACCTCTGGCTGCAATATTTTTTTCTTTGGCCCTCTGATGATCTACAGGACAGTGAACCAGCCCCCAGCTGGAAAAGTGTGAGGACCCCTGGTGTAAGCCCTGGTTGCATAGTAGTTAAATGCCTGTACTGCAGCCACTCACTTACAAACAACAAAGGGGCTATGCAGATGGGCAGGAAAGGTGACCTAAGCTGCCTTTTCTGTAAGCTGCAGCAACTGCACTGCCTGCCCCAAGGATGCCCTAAATGGGGATGGAGCAACAGTACTGGGAGGAGTCAATGCAGCTTTTTCGAGGTTGTATGGAAGCCCCAGCAACCTCTCCGCCAGCAAAGGGAGACGTAGCAACTGCATGGGCGGGCAGCAGCTGCTTTAACTTTTTTTTATGGTCTCAGATGCATGCACACGTGCGCAGGAACACATCCCTGCACACCTGCGCAGGACCTGTCATAGGATAGTATACAGTCTGTCACTCTCTCTGTACAAAGGTGACTGAACTTCAGCATCCCTGTGAACCTGCACAGGACCTGTTATAGGGTGGTATACAGTCTGTCATTTTGTCTGTACAAAGGTGACTGAACTTCAGCATGCCTGCGCGTGTGCGCAGGACCTGTCATACACCCACATATCATACAAGGATTCACTGATCTTGGCTTCCCCCAAGGAGTGGGTGCCATAGACAGATGTCACTGTCTGATTGTGCCACCCTTGGGGCGAAGGAACGAGTTTGTCAACTGAAAAGACTCTGTCATCATCCACAAAACATCCCACACAGATCAGGGAGGGAGGGGAGAGGTACATGCAAGGGAGGTTTGTGTGTACAGACTGGATACATGTAACTGGTGGTCATGCAAGGAACATGGTCAACAGGACACACAGACAAACATTACTCCAGGAGCCCCCCCCCCCAATCATGCCAGGAAGTGGTGTGCAGATCTTATGCACACCTGCACAAAAGAGGTCACAAAAGCCTCTTTCATGCAAACTACTGTGCATTCTGACAGCAAGCGTACATGCAACAGGATGCATTTATTGTCATAACAGAGGACAGTTGCTAGGGCACATGTATAGGGTTACAATTAGGGTTAGGGTTAGGATTAGGATTCTAATATTCAAGGGCACCTGCACTAGTGCATCCACATCTGGAAGCATAGGGCGCTTTAAATTAAAGCATGCATCATAGGGTGGATGCTCTGGATTGCTGATTCAATTTCTGCTGCGACAGTGCATTTATATGGCCATTTTCTGGTGTACCGGTGTCGCTGCATACATACGCACGTGGAGGTGCGCATCTTTGCCAAAGGAGCGGGAAAAAGCGGCTCCTTTTTGGAGTGGCTTTTCTTGGCATACGATGGCTAGAGGGCACTTTCATAGTGACTCTTAGGCATGCGTCGTCTAAACGCCACATCTACAAGTCACCCTCAAAGCACCTTTTTTTGCCCATCTGCATAGCCCCAAAATTGCAAGGTCGTTCCAAGGTCGCTAAAATGAGTACCCAGATTGTTGGAGGCAATTAGCTTACAATTGTAAACTGCTTAGAGACTGCATAGCATGGTATGAAGCAGTATATAAACGAAGCTGCTATTGCTAGCTGCTATTACTAAACTGCAGAGAAGGCAAACACATTTTTTTCCTTATCATGTAACATTCCCACTACACATATGTAGACGTGTACATTTTGCGACTTCAACATCACTTATGCTGTCAAGGTAAATGGTAACTTTTTATTTTTTTTAAACTGCAACGTGCCACAGAAATAGGAAAGGTGTCAAAATAGAGTCGAACAAAAAGAAGTGACTGTGAAATAAGATGCTATTTGCCTGTAGTTGGACTTATTGTGCTACAAGTACTACTTCAAAATGATGGATTTTTGTCTCTACCAATTAAATGTTTACATAGACATCCACATAAAGGAAACTTTTTTATACATGTTGCTTCCATTGCAGATAAGATTTATTGACAGGGATAAAAGCTACACTGCCACTTATATCTGTCTATCTATCTCAAAGGTTCTGCTCCCAATCCAAGTCGTGAAGTAACTGGAGATACTGTTATGTTTCGGGACATCCAAAGTGGCAGCAGTGCTGTGTATCAATGCAACGCTTCCAATGAGCATGGATACCTGTTGGCCAATGCCTTTGTTAGTGTGTTGGGTAAGCATTGAATAGGATAATTGAGCATGTGACATCTGTACAGACCAATAATCTTGAAGAACATCATTTAACATGATAATTACTACAGTGTATATTCAACTATAACTCAGACTCACATATAAGTCAAGGGTAAATTTCGAGGCCAAAATTATGGATTTTGATGTGACCCATGGATAAGTCAAGGTTAAAACCTATGGGCATGTAACAAAGGATCTAAAAAATGAAGCAAAGGAAAATTATGCCAAAGAACTTATTCCATCACACATAACTGTTTGTGTTCATATTAAAGGCTGGATGGATGAGAGGACAGAGGTGGGTCAGTGCTTCCAGGACAGATTACACTCTTCTCTTTCACCAGGAGATGTTTCCTTTATATATATATGTGTGTTAAAGTGCGGTACTTATATTGACCCATGGATAAGCCGACTCAGGTTTCATGGATTAATTTTTTTTAACCAAGGGCCTTTACAGACTGCCAGAAACAATGCAGCTTGAGTCCACTTTAACTGCCCTGGCTCAGTGCTAGGGAATCATGGGAACTGTAGTTTATTGTGGCACCAGAGCTTTCTGACATAGAAGGCTCAATGTTTCAGAAAAAAATTACAGTTCCCATGATTCCCTAGCACTGAGCCTGGGCAGTTAAAGTGGACTCAAGCTGCATTGTTTCTGGCAGTCTGTAAAGGCCTTCAGATTACTAGACTTATATAGAAGATATATAGTATTTCAAATTGTCAGAAATTAGAATTTATCTGAAATTTGAGATTAAAATCTCAAAAATGCTTGTGTGGATATACATTTGTTTATAGCAGAAAGTAATCTTTTGATTCCAGTCCAGAAGGAAAGGACTGAGAGACTTTCACATATCTGCATATGGTGCAGTCCTTCTTCTGACTGCAGAATTTATATGAAATATTACTTGTCTGAGCAGCATTCAGCCTCTGCCACTGTCCTTTCATCACTCATGTCATTTCAACATTCATGTATTTTTATGTAGTGCTTCAAAGTAGGCATACGGTATAGTTTCTCCATGAGAGTCTCCCATTTCAAAAGATGCAATTCATGAAAACTTGGATTGGGAGACTCTCATGGAGAACTGTAGCATATGCCTAATTTGAAGCACTACAGAAAGATATAAGTAACATAAAGATATGTCCATATGTATGCCCCTATACATTGTTTGAAATATATTTCAGTGCTTATAAAAGCTGTTATAATTATTTCATCCTCAGAAATTCGTTGTTGTTGTTGTTGTGTGCCTTCAAGTTATTTCTGATTCATGGCAACCCTAAGGTGAACCTATAATGGGGTTTTCTTGGCAAGTTTCTTCAAAGGAGATTTGCCATTGCCAGTCTCTGAGGTTGAGAGAGTGTGACATCCAAGATCAAGCCAGGATTTGAATCTTGGTCTTCAGAGTCATAGCCCAGTATTCAAACCACTATGCCACACTTGCTCCTCAGATATCCTTAGATATCCTGAATTGGTTTTAGAAGTCTCTCCATATTATGGGGAGTTCTGTGCTTTCTTTCTCCTCCCTGAAAGTGCTTTAGAAAGGAATAAATGCATAACCATTAAGGTAGGGATGGAAAGAATGTTTATAATTATTTGTTACCAGGTTGAAAAGCAGGTTTCCTAACACTCAGGAAACCCCATCAAGAAGAATAGTAGACCAGCAAGAATTGTGTATTATTGTTGTTGGTTTTTTCCTGGTATTTGAACACCTCAAAGTATTATGGAGGAATTGTTCTGTGGAAAAAAATGGGTTTCCTGAACCAAAAATACTGATATTGGGGATAGGAAACCTGTTTTTTGTGCATTAAACAGACTTCTCTAAAACACACACACACACATCATGTGTTTTTCTCCACAGGATATTCTTCCACAACACTTCAGGATATTCAGCTGCAGGAAGAACACTGTAAAGGAATATTTGTTTTCACCAGCAACGGGGAGAAAACAAGTATAATAACATCCTCACATGTGAGGATGAAATAGGCAAGAATCTAAACCCCTACACTGAGAAAGTAAACTATACAGGAGGGTGTTCTCAATAGGCAGTCCTTGGCCATCCTGTGGGTGAGGATATGGGAGTTGTAACATATTACCTCCAGCACGTATGGAGGTAATATGTAGGCAAAGTGTACTATTTGCATGATGAAAATGCATGTTCAGCTGATAACAAGGGACAAGAAAGGCTGGAGTTTAACTAAAATGAAACGCAACAGAAATCAAAAAGTAGTTCTTGGTAATTAGAAAGTGAATATGTACAATTAGAAAGAAATTGTCTGTCTGAAAATAGGAATAAGATGAACTTTAAATAGGAAATAGAGACTGATTTCAAACAAGGCAGCCATGACCCTGAGTTTGCAAGACCTGAGCAGAACTGTTGATGACAGGGGCTCCTGGAGGCCTCTTATTCATAGGGTCACCATAAGTCAAAGCCAACATGATGACAATAACCAGAATAAAAAGAAAAGCTTCATGTGATAGGAAGGAGGGAGAAAGGATTGAAATTTCAGGCCATTAATTTTTAAACTTTTATTTAGAAAATAAGTAATAAACAGTAGTAAAATAATATACAAGACATATTGAATAGCAGTTATAATGTTTCATCCAACAAGCAGTATTATAGCAAGGAATAGCAATTTCTTCAATAAATTGTGATCCATGAAAATTTAATACCACTCAGGTCTTATTTTTAGAAAAAGTTGCAGATGTTTTTAATATTGTATAATTTCAGTGGGAGACACATGTAGTATAAAACGAAGACCAAATGCTAAGCAACCAAAAATGTAGAAGTAAAAATAATATTTATAAGTTGGCAATTTTCTGTACACCAAAATGAAAGTTCTGACTGGCTTAAAGACAATAATATTATTGTCTTTTTCAGATGTTACTCCTCGGATCCTAGCCCCTCGCAACCAGCTGATCAAAGTGATTCTCAACAACCGTACTCTCCTTAACTGTCCATTCTTTGGATCTCCAATACCTACATTACGATGGTAAGAATTTTTGTTATTAACCACAGCATCTTTTTGGCAGAGGTAGAAGTTCTGAAATCAGTTGACATTACCTTATTAGATAAAATTGAATTCTTGGCAAGTAATCATAAATTAGGATACCTTAGAATGCAAGGATAGTTGTTATACCAACCAGTTAGTTGGATCAAGATTAATAATTTTAGAGTACATCCACTGAAATAATGAACTGTGATAACCTTAGATGTGACCCATTTTCAAAAACAAATAAATGAAATTTTGTTTTCATATCAATTCCAGTTATGTCATCTTTTGTAACTATCACAGAAAACTTTTGTAAAATGAATCACTGTCCCAGTTAGCATCTGAGAGGCTTCAAAAGATATATCACCCAAATTATTTAAGTGATGGAACAGATGACAAGGAAATGGCAAACTATAGAAATATGTAGTGGAAATATCCACAAATTAGAAGGCTTTTGGACATTTGTTAATTATATAATTTATAAATGGTGGTTACCATAAACTCACCATGAAACCTGGCATAACCTTATAAAGATGCATAAATAACTCAATGGATGGGTTAAAAATGCATCTAACCAATCATATGTTACTTAGCTTTCTGCTAAGTAGACATATCCTATCAATTCAAGTATAACCAAGTGTTTTAATAAAATCTGAGGTGGAAGTAGGCAAGGGACTGGATTATTCACTTCCAGTAAGTGAGATTAAAAAAGAATACAGCTAGAGTGGGTTATATTGGTTTGTTGATTATCATGTAAGCAATTTACACTGCAGTCCTATACACACTTACTTGTGGATATGTCCCACTGAGCACAGCATTTCTGAATAAATATGCATAAGAATATGCTACAAGAGATTACATGTTTATATAATGTTTATGCATGATAGTTCAATTTGCATTTTATTAGCTCTTATTAATTGCTGCAGAATTTTGGAAAGGAGTGTGTGGTAACAGAGAGGGATATGGAAAAAGAGATTGAATCATTTTACGTTCTAGTTTTTGCTGTACAGAAACTTCTTTAACATATTTTAAGTTATCTGCGTGTTATTTTGCTTCCCTCTCTTACAATCTTTTTCTTGTGTTGTTGTGAGGTTTAAGAATGGCCAAGGAAGTACACTGCATGGGGGCAACTATAAAGCACATGAAAATGGGACTTTGGAAATTATCAGGGCTCGAAAGGAAGACCAGGGAACTTACACCTGTGTGGCCACCAATCTTCTGGGCAAAGCGCAGAACCAGGTTCGTTTGGAAATAAAAGGTAAGTTGTCTTTTGTTTAACCAAAAGCAAGTATCCTCCAGCTAGTGGAAACTTCTGTATCCAGATGTTGCTTTGGCAGCAGGTCTATACTTGGGCTTCTGAAGTTAAGAAGCTATACTCTTCAATAAACTTATGACCACAATAGAAAACAACAATAAATGTTACAATGAGACTAAACTGAGTTACTTTTGACATGAGTCTGGATCACTGTCACTTCCTAATCCCAACCTAGCACTAAAGAACAGACTTCCAAAATGCAGTACTTCTCATCCTTCTTAATTCTTTAGTTATGAGAAACTACAGAGGATATTTCACCTTATCCACAGAAATCAAAATACTATAGGATCCAATACCTTGGACCTTTGCCATTAGAAGTAAGAATCTGCCATTTGTCCTGTTTCACTACCTAATTAGTCAGTCCTTGTAAGGATTGGTAGAGCCTCTAGAATAGAATTGATGGTGCCTTAAAGCCCTTATACAAACTTGTGATGCAGTTGTTTTTGGGAAACTATGTATTGTTCTGATTTCTACACTTTGAAAAAGTTATTATAGTGTTTTGGGGAGTGAGAAATGCAACCAAAATGGCCAAAGGCCTTGAACAGTTCCCTTATGGAGAATGTCAATATTTGGTGTTCTTTGGCTTAAAAAAAAGGCAAGTATGAGCTTACATGAAACAGATTAAGGAGTTTATCACACAGGGGAAATCCCGTGTGGAAACGGGGGTTTAAAGTAGAAAAAACCGCAAAAGCGGATGTTTTTTCAGACGATGTCGCTGTTAAACTGGGGTTAAAATGGGATTAATCTGAATGGAAACCCCTCACTGACTGCTTCTTTTTACTTTCAAGTTTTTCCAAAAGTAAAAAGAAGCAGTTTCTGTTCAGATTAACCCCATTTTAACATCGCTTTCACTTTTCACACTGGGGAATCCCGTTAATAAATTGCTTCCGCTTTTGCAGTTTTTTTCTACTTTAAAGCAGGGTTTCTGCACAGGACTCCCCATGTGATAAACTCCATAAAGAATTAAGCATGGTGTTGAAAATGTAGATGGGAAGGTTTTCTCTTTCTCCCGTAATATTGGAATCTGGGGTTAGCTATTAGAACAGTGAATGATTTAGAACAGATGAAAGGAAATACTTATTTACACAATGAAACTGGTCTCACAGAATATAGTGATTGAAAGCTTTAAAAGGGTATTAGACAAATGGAGAATGAAGCTATCAATGGCTACTACTACTCCATGGTGGCTATATATTGCCTCCCTATAAGAAGAATTACTCTTTCAATACTAATTGCCGGGGAAGATTATCAGGAGGCACCATTACATTTCTGTCCAGCTTATTGTTTTCCCATAGTTGTGCGGCTGATCACTGTGTGAAGAGATGCTGCACTAGATAGGTATCTGATCCATCTTGGCTTTTGGCTCTACATTATTTTGTTCTCAACTGCAGCATGAAGAGGGCAGAATAAAGAAGAATGGGAGGGGAGCAGGAAGGATGGATTGAGTGGGAAAGTACAAAAAAGAATGAAAGAGAGGAAAGGAAGAGAGAGAGAGAGAGAGAAGAGAAGAGAAATAAAGGGAATGAGGTGAATGGGCAAATAGCCTACACAGGGCTTTCCTGCCTCATAAGAAGCAGATGCTGAGAACGCAGAAGGAACTGCATGATGCAGTATGAGTACACTGGAGAAATATTGCAGGAAATGTATGCCACATTTATCTAAATTCAGTTAGTTCTTGCCCCATAAATTGTTCATAAGAGTTTTGGCTTTACATTATCATCTGTTTCACTGATCCTTAACATAAAAATACAGTCAGATACCACAATATGCACTAAAATGTAGCATCAGGGTTTATAAATATTCAGCATATAGCTGTAAGTATTGGATAGAATTACAGCTAGAAAAGTGGAGCAATTCAGAAAATGGACATATATGACAAGTTCTGGTTGCCCAAAGTGATAATGATTTTCTTTAACAAAAGTTGGGATTGAGGACCGTGCCAAGGTTGTGTAGTCCCAATAATGATATCCTTAGGATTGATAACTTTGTAACTCTTGCAGATCCAACTAGGATAGTAGATGGGCCAAAAGATGCTGTACCAAAGAAAGGTTCCACAGTTCATTTAGTGTGTCGGATAAGACATGATCCCACTCTAAGACTTACAGTTTCCTGGCTCAAGGACGATGCTCCTCTGTACTTAGGAAGCAAGTAAGTGACATCTTTATTTTCTTAGGTCTTTTGTATCCCACAGCTGTAATGTTTTTACATCTCTGTTGCATAAAAAGAATTAATAATTTTTTCCCATCTTGATAGCCTGTAATAATACCTGTTACCCATCTTAAAGGGGACTAGGTAAAAAAGGGGAGCAGACCATAGTTCAGTGGTAGAGCTCATGCTCTGGATGCAGAATTTGCCAAGTCTGTTCCCAGCATTTCAGTTTAAAAGAAGCAGGTGGTGTGGGAATCCTGGAAAGGTGCTGCTAGTCAGAGTAAACGGCATTGTACTAGATTAGGGATTTGCAGCCTTCAAGGGCTGTATGCAGTGTTGGGCTGGTTCAGGAGGACAGGATGACAGGAGAAGCCTAGGATAACACTGATCTCACGTCCCGCCTTCAAACACATACATTCTCATGCATACAATTCCACACTCACTTAAAATCTGGTTAGTGGGCTATGGAGTGTGATTGCAATGATGAGGAGAGGAAGCAAATGTCATTCCTGAGCACTGACTGCACCATCAGAATCATGATTTCCATAGCCTACCAAATAGCTGAGCCAGTGCCTTAAATTTCCCAGAAGCAGAGGTCAGGTGGCACACAGAAGGCCTCCTAAATTCACTGGTTTTCTATATGAGACATAATGGAGTAATGAATTTACCTAGTATATGTTACCTAATATTCGACAGTCAATAGGGCTCTCTTCCACCATTTGAACACATACAGTTTACAATATTTTCATGAAATTGAGGTCTTAAGGTAGAAATAAACTGGGTATGGCATTGTTGACATATTGTTCCTAGAAAATAGGAAATGCAGAACAATTACTAGCTTCTGGAGCCAGTTTTTGAAACTCATGGGTGATTGCATTAGAAGAGGAAGGTCCTGGCTAAAAAAAAATTTATGAAACAAGACATATTTTTAAAATGTAAACTTTGATACATTTTTTAAAAAAAATACAGATTGATTTGGAAATGGGGTGGGATGGATTTAGAAATTAACATATAAATAACTGGTGGGAACAGAAATAGATGGATTCATCCATCTGGACTAACATTAACAATTAGGGAAGACTATAGTGTAGTGGAACTGAAAGCAGATTTATTCATTACGTATACTACAAAATTCATCAATGCAATTGTGAAACATTGCTTAAATTTTTTTCTCTGAAGATGCTAGCCATAGATGCTGGCGAAACGTCAGAAAGAAACTCTTCTAGAACATGGCCACACAGCCCGAAAAAACCCACAAAAAACCTATGGATGCCGGCCATGAAAGCCTACGACTTCACATTGCTTAAATTTATCATCTGCATTATTGTACAGTTGCTCATTAATGCTGGACCTGCCACTAGTTTCAGCAAGCTAATGTGGCCAGGGGTGGGGGAGAGATTTCCCAGGATCTATTTATTTCAAATGTTCTCTCTCTGAAAGGATAAAGAAAGAAGAAGATGGCCTTACAATATATGGAGTGTCAGAAAAAGATCAAGGATACTACACCTGTGTTGCCAGCACTGAACTTGATAAAGATACTGCCAGAGCCCATCTCACTATTCTAGGTAACTTTTCTTCATTTCAAGTTTACTAAATTTGAGATTAAATCCAAGGAGGAAATTGATGAGCTTAGTTAGACAAATGTTATGATCTATGCTCTTATTTGATGGGGGTGATATCCACATAAAGGATATCATGTGTGATTGATATTAAACTATTACAATTGGCCTTCCATATCAATGGATTCTTTATCTCTGGATTCAACCATCCATGACTTGAAAATATTGAAGACAAATATAAATTCCAAGAACTTTGATTTTGCCATTTTATATATGGGACACCATTTTACCATGCCATTGTATTTAGAGGGAGTTGAGTATCCATGGATTTTGGTATCCTTGGGAGGTCCTGGAACCATACTTCAGTAGATACCAAGGCCCACTTTAACTTTCTAATTCAAATCAAAATGTTCTTGTCAATATATTTGAACTGCCTGGTCAGCCAAAATGGCCTCAGTTGTGTCTGTGAGCAAAATATGTAAAGATCTCTACCTTAACCTTAGTGACAAATTGACCATGACTTTTGCTTGTTGTAGCTGCTACCCCTGGTAGATATCTTTATCCTAGGGTGGAGATGTGATGATTTGGAACCAAGAGTTTTCCCACCGCAAGAGATTTTATAGCTGAAAATCTACCATTATGTTGCTGTCCTTTGGCTTAATGCCACTCTGCCTAACCAGGAGGAAGCGGCATCAGATTGATACTATTGCAGATCACCAGGCAGGAGATAAATTACCTGACCAATGTATTTTGTGTTTCTGCCTTGTCTGCTTGGGAAGCACTAAACACAACTGGAATATGTATGTGAATATGGCTTTAAAGGGCTCATTCTTTAGGTGCTTCTTGTGTCCATTAAACAACTTGTATTTAAGGATTGCACTAACCCGCTAAATAGCTAATATCTTACTTTACAGATCCTTTCCTTAACCGTATGACCCTACCCAAAGGTAATCACTACTAATATTTACCTGTATTAATTTTATTCTGTTTTACCCTTTTGATTTTTTTGATTTTTCCTATTGTTACTTGACCATATTTTCAGTGTGGAAGTGTTACTAAAAGTATAGTGACTTATACGGACTGGGGTGGAAAATGGTAAAAAAAAATGTTGGGGGGGGAAATGGTCAAAAAATATGTTTTTCAAGTGTCAAGAGACCCAGAGGAGAAGAATCCTAGGCTGACAAATATTTGTAGTTCAGGAGTTATTCCTTTCAAAATTCATATGTGGGTTATTTGTGCAGAGAATAACTCTTTTAAGTGCAGAAAATGATATTTCTACACAAAATATTATTTCCTAGCTGTTTTCCTGCTCAGAAAATTCTGCACAGAAGAAGAAACAGCATTTTCTGTGCAAAAGATAGCATTTCTATGCAGGAAGACACAATTTCCTCTACAGAAAATGTCATTTCTGTGCAAAACAACCACATGGAAATTTTGCATAGAATAAGTCTGGAATTGTGAATAGTCTTCAAAGACTATGGTTTTCAAAGACTTTCTCATAGTGGGAAGAAAATTGTTAAAATTACCTGTTGCTTCCTTAGAGAAGAAATTTGGGGAAGAAGTACAGCTTCATTTGTTAGTATATCTCATCTTAGTGGGGTGAGGTTTTTTGTTCTTTTGCAGAAATAGTTAATATGCTTTTAACATATGATATATGACCATTTTTATGACTGCTGTTAAACTGAAGAGTTTAGACTTTTCTAAAAGTTAGATTGCCTGGTACATTCTCCTGTTAATCCTGCTGTGTTCAGGTGTAGACAAACCATTAGTCTTATAGCAAGTATAGGAATATAAATTGGGGTTCATAACTGCCCAAGGCTTAGGGGCTGCACACGTCCTCACTGGATGTCCCCTGCATTTTCACAATCCACCATACATTTTGCTCCTCTGGGCTTTTTGGATCCAGGGAGCCGCTTTTCAAAACTGGACATGACTTCGGGGGGAGGGCAAGACCCTTCTTGAGCTTAAAACAGCCCAGATGGGATAAAAACCTAGTGAAGTAGCCCCAGAGGGAATTCTGCATATTTTATCCCAGGATAAAGAGTATTCCTTCTGCATCTGGTGCAGAGGGAATTCTGATTTTTTTTAAAAAATGAAAAATATTTGGGAGTTATGTGGCCAGTGAGGATGTGTGTAGCCCCTAGGCCTTGGGCAGTTATGGACCACAATTTATACATTACCCAGGATCAAACTGACAACCTCCCCCCCCAAGATGCATGTACTCAAGACTAATAGTTGGAACAAGAGAACAGTTCTGACTGAATGGTCCCTTTATTCAAATGCATAAAAGAGTGAGAATTAAACATTAATTATGTGTGTATGTGTGTGTGCGCACCACCCGCACGCGCACACATATGCACACTTTATTTTGGAGCAGGTTTTCTTTTGTAATGGATAATTATTTTATTTTGAATTTAATTTTAAAAGGTTTCTTGCTTATAGCTCCTCCTGTTACTTCTAAAAACAACAATACTTTTATAGAAGTACAAACCAGAACAATCATAACAGTTCAATGCTGTAGCTAATCCAGACTAATTCCTACTGAGTTCAGTAGTATTTCCTCCTAAATAAGGATGTGCAGGATAACACTCCAAATATGCTTCGTGGGTGTTTAGAATGTCAGGGAGAAATAATTTAGCCCAGTGTCTGATGCATTTGCTTAAATGTTTAATTTTAAATACATAAATAAATGTAGCTCAAACACAGTGCTTTGTTGTGGAAACTATTCTGTTGAGACTACTTTTGAAATCCTGTTTATCTCATGGATGAAACCCTTTGGCTTGGTATATTCATGCAAGAGAATGATTCAGAATCATGAGAGACAGAATGAATTTTATGCCTTAAGGGCTGCAAGTTAGGTTTTCATTGTGGAATGTTCCCCATGTGAAGTACTGTCAGCAAGGATTTTTGTAAACCTAGAATTTTAGAAAAAAAGGTTTTACTTATCTAGTAGTATAGTCGGCCCTCCATATCCATGGATTCATTATCCATGGATTCAACTATCCATGGCTTAAAAATATTTTTAAAATATATAAATTCCAAAAAAACAAACCTTGATTTTGTCATTTTATAAGAGAAACCACTTCATTATGCCACTATATTTAATGGAACTTGAGCATCCATGGATTTTGGTATCCACAGGGAGTCCTGGAACCAAGCTCCACAGATATCAAGGGCCCACTATCTGTTGGGGGATATAATAACCCCAGCAGCAGTTCAGATTGGTTCTATCTTTTTTATTACCTCATCCTCCACCTTTTCTTGTTGCATATGTAAACTTTGCCTTATTGTCCTTTCCAACCCAACGATATTAATCATTACCTCTTAGGAAAGCCTAAAAGAAGTTTAGTTATCAATGTCCACCTGAGAGGCAATTTTGCCACATTTTGAGGCTCTTCTAGGTGAAAAAGAGCCAGTTCCTAGACCAGGAATTAAACTGGAAGATGAATTGGGTATGGTGGAGGATGCTCTTGGAGACCTCCGAAACAGCCCTGGGGGCCATACCTTGCCCACCCCTGCAGTAAAGAAGCATATCTTTTTGCCTGTAGCACGTCCTGAACGTCCTCGTGACCTTGAACTAACAGACCTTGCAGAAAGGAGTGTGCGGTTAACATGGATTCCTGGTGATGACAACAACAGCCCAATCACAGGTGAGTGCATGCTCCTGTGCTTACAAGTCCTAGAAAAAGATATCATTAAAGTTTTTAGAAAGGAGCGACTATAAAAATTTAGTAGTAGGCTTATTAGATTAAAACATGACATATAGTCATTCACACCTGGTTTTTGTTAATTTGTAAGTTCATTGAAACATTGCAATAATTGTGCTTTATTTAATATTTTTTAAGATTTAGGTTGAAACTTTGGTCTTTTTTGTTTGTTAAGATAAAGCTTAGAGATGTTTGTTTAATGGGGAGAAGGCCATCCCTATGCTCAGGAAGTTTTGTTGTTGTTGTCATTTTTATGTCTTTGTTTTTGTCTTTTTGGGGGGTGGGTTGTAGATAAAGTTTGTTTAAGATTATGTTTATGTTTATCATATTGGGGAAGTGGGGGTGATATTTGTCCATAGTGTTTGATAATGTTGATTTGTAAAGTTCACTGTTTGAATTGTAATGCTTTTATGTCTTTTAATAATAAAATTAAAAAAAGAAAAAGAGAAAAAGATATCATTAAGTTTGTGACAGGAGGGGTGTTCTGTTTGCTAATAATTATGTAGCTAATTTGGGAACTCCAAACTCTTTTTCTTCTAGATTACATAGTGGAATTTGAGGAAGATAGATTTGAACCTGGAACTTGGCACAATCATTCCCGTTACCCTGGAAGTGTGAACTCTGCCGTCTTGCGCCTTGCGCCTTATGTAAACTACCAGTTCCGAGTAATAGCCGTGAATGAAGTAGGAAGCAGTTATCCCAGTCTGCCATCTGAACGATATCATACAAATGGGGCACGTAAGTGGTCTCTGGTTTGAGTTGGATGGATACACTTGGAGTGAAAGGAATGTCTGTAGAACTGTGCACTTTAATACTACACATATGAAAATATTGACACCAAAAAAGAGATGCATTCTAAAATTGACAAATGTGGACTAATTCATATATGATATATTAGCTAAACCATGGGATCTTCCAGATGGGGCAAATGTGCCAGAAGATTATATTTCTCAAATTCAAATTCAGAGTGCTGGTTATTACCTATAAAGCCCTATATGGATTGGGTTCATTATTTGAGAGACTGTATCTCCCCATATGAACCTGCCAGAGTCCTAGATTCTTCAGGGAAGGCTTTCTCTTGGTCCCATCCCCATCGCAGACTCATTTGGTGAGGACATGAGGGAGAACCTTCTTGGTGGCTGCTCCCACCCTCTGGAATTTCCTTCCATGAGATGCTAGGCTGCCCCCTCCCTGCTTTTATTTCACTGGCATACAAAAACAGCTTTATAGGTAATAACCAGCAGGCGTTTAATACATAATCATGGAATGGCTTTTATATGGAGTGTTTGTTATATGGGGTCTGTGTTGTAGTTTTTAAGGTATGTAATTTTGTACTGTTTTTATTTGATGTTTTTAATTGTTTGTAAACTTTTATTTTAAAGTCTTTTACAATGCTTATATTTGTGAGCCACCTTGGGTCTCTTTCTGGGAGAAATGCAGCATAAAAATGAAATTTATTATCATCATCATCATTACCATCATCAGAGTGTCATAAAACAATGTGATTCATTAAAAAATACAATAATGTTTGGTAAAGTGGAAAGCAGTAGGAGAACAGGAAGAGAAGTAGATACATTCATTTAAGGAAGCCATGATCATGAGCCTGGAAGGCCTTAGTGGGATTCTTCATAACTGGGGGTTTTGGAGTTGCCGTAAGTCAATGCTTATTGAAAGCAATTAACAACAAAACATTCTCAGTTTTTTTAATTGAAATGACATTTCTGTTGACCTGGCAGTTCCTATTTTCTGGCAAAGTTCTGGCATATCAGTGCATCAGTAAAATAGCACTTTTGCACTATAGCACAATAGCTCTAATAGAAAATCAAAAATTCAGAGGAGAACCTTCACACCATAGAACTATTCCAGCAAACTGCAGTGTGTCAGGTTATTCTTCTGCAAAATCTCAGAGGCGGCACATATCTGTTGTATAAGCTACACTTTTGTGCTTATTGTGTAGCCATACTTACCGCCTTCCCTCCTTCTTAGTGGAAAATATAACACCTATTAAACAAGCAAACCCATAATTTTCTGCTGTCATTTCCACCTGCTCAGATATCTTGAATTTTTTATTTATTTTGCTTGGCTGTATGCTATTTTGCATTACACTTTTTCAGTCTGCTACATTTTTGGATACTAACGCTGACCTAGCTGAGATCCTATTTATTGCTATAGAAGCATGACGTTCCACCAGCATACGTATACAGGCGTTCACATCAGATATTTCAGATCCAGAAGGAAGATGACTAAGAGAACAATTTCCTAATAATAATAATAATAATAATAATAATAATAATA
>CM034706.1:216132890-216152845 GCA_020142125.1 Phrynosoma platyrhinos
AAAAAATGTAATTTCACATTTTTTTGCAAATTGCTGCTATAGTAAATATCTATTGTATGATGTACACCTTTTGTGGAGGCCACATATAAAGGGCCAGGTCAGCATTAGTATCAAAAAAAAAATAGCAGAATGGCTTTTGAGCTTTGACTTCTTTCTCAAAAATGACTTCCTAATTCAAAATCTATAGGCCTCGTAATTACATCACCATTGTGCCCAGATTCCCTATCTGCCGAATTAAAGGGCAAGTGGGAAATACCATATTATATACAAAAGTGGAAGGATTATTATTGTATTCAATGCTTTTTTTAAAAGTTCATATTTCAATTTATTTCAGGTCCAGAGGTTAATCCAACAGGAGTTAAAGGGACAGGCACAGCAAAAAATAACATGGTTATATCATGGACGGTGAGTTAACAAATGAGTAATTGTTTATGTGTGACATTCTTTCCTGGCATAGGTGGTGTCTGTTCCAAAATATAACAAAGAAATCATAATACAGCAGAGAAGATAGATTTCTTATTGTAGTCCAGAGTACATGTTAAAATGCACCCATAACAGAGTCATGGTGAAAGAAGATGGTTAGATTTGACACAAATGCTTTGGGATGAAATGGCATGACTAAAAGTTGGGAAACTGAGATGTTTGGTTTTGGAAGCAATTTACACAGTCTGACAACTCAGCCTACTGTAGTTTAATCACTCCAAAATGACTAATGCTGTGATCCTATATACACTTACCGAAGGGTAAGTCCTGTGGAAACCAGTGGGGGTTGCCTCTGAGTAGATGTATAAGGATTGCACTGCCAAATGATTTTAGTTTAATCAGGGATGGCAAGTTGCCATTATCCAGATACTGATGAACTGTGAAACCCATCAACTTTAGCCAATGGAGTGGAATTGTGGGAACTTTCAAACAGCAGACAAAGGGACACACAATTTTCTCCCCCTTGCACAACAGTGCAATGTTATTATTCAAAGACATAGCTGTGTAAGTCTGGATCAGTGTGCAAAGGGATCTTGTAGCATCTTTGAGACTGAGACCCAGAACACATGGGCCAAATGAAGCATCTTCAAGCCATTTTGGAAATGTGGCGTTCAAATAACGCACACATCCAATGTGGACCAGAGCAAAAAGGAGCCAGAATAATACGGCTCCGGGTGATGTGGTTTGAGTCCTGCAATCACAGGCCGCTTTGGGAGCAGGCCATATGGTCAGCACGGTCCTGATCCACTTGTGGTCAGAGCAAACTCAGGCCACTCTTTCCCACCTAACTGCTCCAGCTCTGAGAGAAAGAAAGAAGTTGGCTTTTGTAGAGTTCAGTCTGCTTCCTCAGTAGATACATCTGAAGAAATAGACTTAAGTCTATATCTAAAAGATGCTACAAGAACCCTTTGTATAAGCAATCTTACATATAACTCAGTTTCTGATGCAAGATGGATGCCACAGGGATACTGGTGAGATTATGTAAGAGGTTGGGGGTTAGAACAGTAGCAGGAAGTTGGACAGACTGGTAAATTCCTTGCAAAGCAAATATTAGATCTGATGGCAAGGCAACAGTCTTTAAGAGTTTGGTGAACTGCAGCTAAATGTAAGTTGTCATAGCCCTGTACCCATTTTGTTATGTGTAGCTTCCCCAACTCCTGAAGAAGGTTGTTCTGGCTAAAAGCATCTATGCCCTGTTGCTCAAAAATTGACTCCAGTAGAACTGAGGAGACTTCCAGATGCTTCTGGTCAGAAGGTGTTAATGGTAGTATACCTTTCCTCTTCATAGGAAATTCTGAGATGTTAGTGGAGTCAAAACAAATGGAAAGGCTTTCACTTTGGCTATAAGAATTGTGCCTTTCAGGGCTTCTGCCGGTTCTTTTTCTGGGCATAGTTCCTGCCCCAGCCTTCCCCACCAGAGTACAAATCCAGGACCATGATCATTTGGTGCAGAACACAGCAACTAGAGTTCTAATAGAAACTACAGATCATAGAACACCAATTTTCCCTCAACTTGGTCTATTGTCAATTTATTTTGAGGTCAATTCAAAATGCTGTCATCCTCAAAGCACTAAGCAGTTTATCTGAAAAACACTTGGCCATAAAATGAGATCTTTGAATTAATATCTTCTTTGTTCTCTAGTACTATCTGCAATGTATTAGATGCATATACATGAGCGGGATATTTGTCAGGAACAATTATCTGTACTTCTCTATTCTGGAAGATAGACTTGATTCCCACTTGGTTTGTCTTTGGGTGTCAAGTTAGGTTATTGCCATTTAAGTGAGCTTCTGACTTGAGCAATTTGGTTTTATCCTATTGGCTTCCACAGTATGTGTATTTCTGTGTACTTCAGTATTTGATTCCTCCTCTTGTTTTTTGCTGTTTTGCTGATTTGTTTTGTTTGTATTATATTGTACTGTACAGTATTGTATTGCACATTTTGTAAATCACATTCAGTCATCTGAAAGGGATAGCAGGGCAAGATGAACATATCTTATAAGATAAAACATGTTGCTGAAAAACGTGGTGGAGGGAAGACTTTATATGAGGTTCATGTAGCAGGATATTGTGGAATAATCTGGATGGATACTGCTGTATTTCCCTAGATCTGCTTCCAGAAGAAAGTTATGCTAAATGTGTTTCTTCTAGCAAAAACAGAATCATCAAAAAATAAGAGAAATATTGTGGCTTAGCTTTTGTGAACTATGGGCCTTTGCAGACTGCTAGAAATAGTGTAAATTGAGTCCACTTTAACTGCCCTGGCTCAGTGCTAGGGAATCATGGGAATTGTATTTTTTTCTGAGACATTGAGCCTTCTCTGTCAGAGAGCTTTGATGCCACAATAAACTACAGTTCCCATGATTCTCTAGCACTGAGTCAGGGAAGTTAGTGGACTCAATTTGCACTATTTCTGGCAGTCTGCAAAGGCCCTATGATTCCTTTTATTAGGTACATTAAGTGTTGGCATACCAGTTGGCAGACATCTGTGTGCATACATATATAGACGTGTATGTTCATTCATGTATACACATGCACCATACATCCATGAGCATTCAAGGGGGGGGACTGAAAAGAGTGAGACCAAAAAACATAAAATGCAAATGCAAGGAGTAACAATAAGTATGGGGCATAATTCATTCTGTTCTTATTTTGCGTATGTTTGGATCTGCATAAATATATGACAGGCCTACTGTGAGAATTAGATTTTGGCACAGTTATTTACAATTTTCTTCCTTCTCTATATGTACATGCTGTATATTGTGCATTTTGCTGTGATACACACACACACACACATATTTTATATATATATATATATATATATATAATCAACAATTCCACATTACGGATGCAAAGAATGTAAACATTTTTTTCCAGGCTTAACACAGAGGGTAACTAAAAGATAACTCATTGAAAAAAATATCAACTTCCATGAAATTCTTTTTGCTCCTGATGGCTTTTTAATATAAATAGCAAGTACATTTCTATACCACTTATCAGTGCACTTAACTCCCTAAGCAGTTTATAATGTGTAAGCTAATTGCCCCCAACAAGCTGGGTTTTAGCCACCTCAGAAAGATGCAGAAGGATGGACTGGAGCCCTGCCTAGGATTGAATTCATAACCTTGTGGATGTGAATGGCTGCAATACTGGTATTTAACCACTGCACCACCAGGGCTCCTGAATAGGAAGGAACAATAGCCAAAAAGCCTTTTTTTTGCACTTAAAGTTATTTTGCATAAGAAATGTGATTTGTGTGTGTGTGTGCGTGTGTGCGTAAAAAAGAAATTATGCAAAAAGTGGAAAAAACGAATGTGAAAAATTGACAAAAATACACAAATTTCTCATACCCTCACCCAGTGCAGAGAAAACTTATTTTTTACTTTCGTGTTTAAGAACAAAATCAGTAAAAATTTATAGCCCTATCAAACATATATTATTTTGACTGAGCATATCATATTTTTGCATCTGAGAAAGCTGGCTCTAGCATATGAAATTTTTTGTTTGTTAGGTCTGTTTTTTCTAGTTCTCTGAGTGTTCCTGGAGCATTTGTGATACCTTATCTAGAGAATGGGGAATATAGGGGCTAACTGGTGACATTCAAATTCAGGGAGGATAACTTTTCTTTATTGTGGTTTTTTTCCCCTTAATGTTTTAAGCCATTAAATGCAACCCAGGTTTATGGCCCCAACCTCAGATACATTGTGAAATGGAGAAGAAGGGACACACGGGAGAACTGGAGCAACAGAACAGTGAAGGGAGATGTCAGCCAGTACACCGTCACACAGACACCCATCTATACACCCTATGAGATCAGAGTGCAAGCCATCAATGACTACGGGATGGCTTCAGAGCCTGACACCGTCATTGGATATTCAGGGGAAGACTGTGAGTATTCTCATACACAGAAAGAATACAGATTTCTTTCCCTTTTTCTCAGATTTCTTTCACTTTTTCTCATTTGTCAGTGTTAAAGTGTGCTCTTCAGATTCAAGGCCTGTGGCAGTTAGCTCTTTCAAAGAGGGACACAATTCCAGCATGAGCACTTTCTGTCTTATTCTGGAGAGCTGAAGGAAAAGGCAGGCTCATATAAAATATTGAGAAGTTTCTGGAGTGACCTTCTCTTACTAAAAATTTCCAGCATCCATGTCCAGAAAGATTTCATTAACTCATTCTACTTTCAGCATGGTTAGGAATAACAGGAGTTGTATTGGTTAGAAATAACAGAAGTTGTATTGGTTAGAAATAACAGGACTTGTAGTTAAACAACATCATCAGGAGGGCCAGACGTTCACCACTCCAATATAATGTCTAGTATATTAGATTTAGATATGTGAGTAGATGAGGGTGGATGCTCGGATGCATATTTGGGTTAGAATCCACATTCTGCCATGTGTCTTGCTTTTGGACACTTTATTTATCTCTACCTAACCAGCTTCACAGGGATCTAGAATGGATAAAACTAGATGATGAAAGGTCCTCCGTGGAAGAATACTATATCTTTAATCTATGGACTTGTGGGAATCCAGACTGTTTAGATAAGATATTGTTAACTATTTAGGTTTAGCACTGATATGATTGCCAAGCCTAAATGTATTAAAGCTAATCTCCTGCCTCTCACTTTGGAAAAGAACATAAGGGTTTTTTCATGATTCAGACATGAATATTTCTGTGTTTCGTTGGCTTTACAAATGGCATATCTGCTTAGTAGTTCCATAATCATAACACTCAAAAACATCCTTCTTCCTTTTGGAATGCAGACACTACAAGATGTGTGTGTGTGTGTGTGTTTGACAATTACTTCCCATTGTACTTTCCTTTTGTCTTGTGAAAATCCTGAATACCATCCATTCAAAGTGAAAGACTGAAGGTACTTTTTCCCCATAGAAGACTAAAGCATATGCTTACTTCACATTCAAAATGGTGCTTAACTTAAGATGAATCTTGCCTTCTGTCTTTAAAAGGCCACTCATTTTCTTATGTCTTTCATCAGAATCACTTTATCTTTTCTTTTTTTTAAAATCTTCTCCTGAGAGGTTTGTAAGGAGTTCATTATTTTGCTGTGTTATAAAAAGAATTATTGGTGATGACTGTGAAATGATTGTGTGATGGTGAACATTAGTACAAGACAACCATGATACTGGGGGAGTGATGTTACATGTCATATGACTACAGTTTTAATAACCAGTTAACTAGTACAGATTCTTAGTGTGTGGACAAGATTATTACCATATTCACCATAGAAACTGGTGACTACTTGTCCCTAAGCAGTTGCTGAGCCACATAAGAGCTAGTAGGCTCTAGGACAGGGGTGGCCAACTCTGAAAGTTCAAGAGCCATTTTCTTCTCTTCTCTTCTAGAACTTGGATGACCATATAGCTATCCCCTGAAAAATTATCAGACACATAACAAATCATTCACCCTTGGGGGCTACACTTTGTCCACCCCTTTTCTAGGGGCGCAGTCAAGCATGAACCCAGAG
This sequence comes from Phrynosoma platyrhinos, assembly GCA_020142125.1. Classification (NCBI taxonomy): domain Eukaryota; kingdom Metazoa; phylum Chordata; class Lepidosauria; order Squamata; family Phrynosomatidae; genus Phrynosoma; species Phrynosoma platyrhinos. The sequence continues at coordinate 216,138,857 of CM034706.1, forward strand.
GTACTTGACCCAATGTGGTGCCAGATCCTGCAGACAATGTGATGCCTGCTCCCACAGCTTTGGCTGTGAATAAGGAAAGAAACAGTGCAAGTATCCCATAGGGGAATTCTTGGCTTATTTTAAAGAATGCAGGGTAACATAGCATGAAAACCTAGTTCTTAATGGTCTTCCAGGCCAAAAGCGTCTTTATGGCCCTCATCTCCGGCTTTTGATCTTGAAATAGACAACTGGTTGGCCATTGTGGGAACACAGTACAGAACTTAACAGACTTGATCAAAAAGATGACTCCTGTGTACTTAAGGATCCAGAAGGCCCTGGAAGACAGATCACAGACATCATGTATCTCCATGCACTGTTTTTCTTTATAAACATTGATTTAATTATTTCAGTTTAATTTATATTTGTTTGTATAGACAAGTGTTAACAACACAAATCACTTTTGCCAATAATAAGATGGAAAGGGAAATTAAGAGGAAGGAGACAAAAGTGGAAAGAACAGGTGTAACAGAAAAGGAATGGAATAGAGTGGCATGGGGTGGAGTGTGGAAGAAAAAACTGGCAGCAGAAATGCATGCACCCTTTTCATACTTCAAAAAATAGACTTGAGGAGCCTAAAACCAGCTGTGGCATGAATGATTCTGTTACTTGAAGTTCAAGGATAACTCAATCAAAAGTCAAAATCTAGAGTTTAGCATTTATTGCAGTTAATGGATTGAGCAACGTTTTAATTTTTTTTTCTAACAGATTGAATTCAAAATCCCACTGTGCAAAGTTTTTAAAAAAACTTTTTCAGACAATTTTTGCTTCCTTATGTCTTTTGACATAACTAACACTCTGTTAGTATCATTTAAAATCAACATCCTTAGTTTATGAATAGGTCAGTGCCATGATAATATATTAAAATGCTCTGGGAGGAAAGAATGAATGATAGTTATTGATAAAATTATATTTGTAGATGGACAGAACTCAGTCATTGGGTGAACCACTACTGAAACATTGTTCCAGTGAACCAACAGTGCTAGTGAGAGAGATGTGTCACATTTCTTGACAATTTAAGGTTCTGTTCAGATTAATAGAAAAAGCAGCTGCAGTGTTTTGCTGCCTTTCCTACTTTGTAGCATGTACAATATTTACAGCAGAGTGTGTGATTGGTTGAATGTATATATTTTTGAGTGAAAATAGAATTATTCTTTGAAAACCGATGTACCCACAAATACCCAGATACTTCTTATGCATTGCTGTGTTTACTCCTGACTGCATATTTTGCCTGGAATCTATAAGTATATCCACTGAATCAATTGTCCAGTTCTGTGTCAATGTTTGTGTAAATCCCATTGATTCAGTGGGATTGTTCTAGTCCAGATTCCCAATAGGACTCTAGCATTCTCATAGTTGTCCTTTTTCTTTCATTAATTTACTCTTCTGCTGTTTTTATTTTCCACCTAGTGCAAGATGAAGGGGATTATAAAACAGGACTTAACCAGATTTCCCTCTACCACATGATGCTCAATCATAGCAACAATCTCTTTGCAACAACAGCTATTGTCACCCCCACTGGCACAAACATCGTATCCTGCTTCCAGAAAATGTGCAGATGCATTGAGCAATTGTTCTATGTCCACCTCATCCATGTGCATGTCATTACAAGCTCCTGCCTTTCCCTAGCAAAAGCAGTTTGCTTTCCAGGAAGTCCTTCAGCCTATTAGAGCCTACTTTGATCCTCCCCCATACTGAAAAACAACTCTGTCCAAGGAATGTTTGGACATGCAGAACTATTTGCCCAGAGGTGACAAGGATTGTGTCTCTCCCAAACAATCAACTTTTTTCAAAATTGCACACAATCCCTAGCCTAATAGAAAATACACTCATTCCTCCACATTCGCTAGGGTTAGGGGCACACAACCTCCGTGAATATGGAAAAACCATAAACAACAAAAACACTATGTTTTTACCTGAGAGAACACCTCTCTAGGAATCTCTAGGTTCTCCAGTGCAATTCTTTGGTCAACATCTGCCAGACATTGACCATAGAATTGCACTGGAGAAGCTACAAATGCCTAGTGGAGTGTTCTCTCTAGGAATCTCTAGGTCCTTCAGTGCGACTTTTGGTTAAAGTTGACCAGAGTTGCACTGGAGGACCTAGATGTTCCTAAAGATAACATATTAATAAAATCCATGAATAATCAAATCCGCAAAAGTAAAAGCCACAAATGTGGAGGGACAAGTATATAGGGAAACAGTTTTGCTCTTATTCTTACTTTTTAAAACACTGATGCACTGCCAAAAGCCATCCCCCTCCATCTGCAAATTTTCCTTCCCTGTGGGAAATACTAATGTTTGAAAGCTAAAGAAAATGTTAGTTATTCTTCCAAACAGTTTCTGAAGAGTGTGAGAGGTACAATTGCATCATGTTCTGTTGGTGGTCTTCCTGCTAGTATTCATTGTGTGAATATACCACTGAACTAGAAACCTTTAGCCTGATCCAGCCTGACTGTTCTTATGCTTATAGGTAACATCAGGATTCCTACTCTTTTACAACTGCTTTCTGAAGAAATATACTTCACAGGAGTCTGTGAAAGTATTTACCATTTCAAAGAGAGTTCTTTCTAACAGAGTTTTTTAGTTGAATTCAAAAATCTGTTGCTCATGTGTTGTGAGAAAGGTGGTGATGGCCATTTTTCACTTGGGAAGCCATACACTTTTGCTAACAAATATGTTAAATTGTTAAGACAATGTCATAGAAAAAATTGTGTTGTTGCTTATTTAGTATTACTAAGTGCTTTCTTTAAAAAGTCACCATTTTCCTGTTGTGTGTCATGTTAATTATGCAGATTTGTTGAAAACACTGTGACAGTTTGAGTTTACTAAGGTGGAGAAAAAGAAGGAACAACACAAGAGGTTGACAGTAGGCTGGGATATTGGTTCTGTAAGAATAGATTTAACAAAATATGCATATGAAATTGTTTTGTTTCTCCAGAAGATGGCAGCAGATATATTTCTCTGTGTCATACTTAGAACACCAGGACTTACAGAATTTACAGAATAGTCTCCTGTTTACACGTTTCACTTTAGGTTAAATGCCATAAAATCTATGAGGGGAAATGGCACTTCTCTTGACATATCTCTCTGCTTAATCTTTGCTTTCCTTTGTTCCTGATAACTTAGATCCTAAGGCTGCTCCCACTGATCTTAGACTCAAAGTTGTAAACAGCACAGCAGTCAGCCTGCAGTGGAGTAGAGTGTATCCGGAAACCATCCAGGGACAGCTTAAGGAATACAGAGTGAGCACAACCAAAACCAAATCACTTTAACTATTAACACAGCTAACCTCTGACACTAATGATAACTAGTCATATGGTCTATTATGCATTGGGGATGACACAAAAGAACCAGAAATTCCTAAGCAGCATTAAATAGTTTTTTAAAATACAAATGTAAGCAAAAACATACATGGGAGCAAGTATGGTGCACTGGTTTGAGCATTGGATTAGGACACAGGGAGACCAGGGTTTGAATCCTGGCTCAGCCATGGAAACCCACTGGCTGACCTTGTGCAAGTTACACTCTCTCAGCCTCAGAGGATGGCAAGGGCAAATCCACCTCTGAAGAAATTTGCCAAGAAAACCCTATGATAGGTTTGCCTTAAGTTGGAAACAACCTGAAGGCTCACAACAACAACAACAACAAATACATACAGCTGGAGAAAAAGTATCAAATACAGATTGGCAAGGTACAAATATTAAGGTCCAGGAACCCTAACATTCCTCCTCATAGTATATATTTGGTCTCACTAGAGGAGGGTTGGGCATCTGTGATCCACCAAATGTCAATACCAGGTGTGTTTTGCGTATAGCTCTCATCTACCCTGTAGCATAGCCTATGGGGATGGATTATGGAAACTTCAGGTCAAGAACATCTGGAGAGCCACACTCTTACTCCTGCTCTAGAAACTGACATCAGTCCCTTGGTTACATCTTCTGCCAATTTAAAATAGCCTAGCAAATGTAACTTCCTTCCAGAATCCCGAGGAAGTAGATTTTTGAGGTTTTTATTGAAGTTCTTTGGCTGAAAGAAGAGAGTCCTGAAAGTCAAAGCAGGTTTACCATTGGTCTTTCATCCAGTAGGTAAACCAATCTGAGTTTTGCTTTAGCAGTGCTCAGTCCAGTATTCTGAAGATGTTTTGATCTTCTCTCCTACATAAACTTTTGAATGTCCATTGACTTCTTGTTGATCCAAAACAATGAGTTTGCATTCAGTTTTTAACTGAAAGCACAAAAAAACTTTGTTTCACCCAGGGGGGGGTTGCGGGGGGGGGACACACAAATCTATTTTCCCCTTGTTTGATGTTAGTTTTTTCCATTTATGTGGAACTGTACTTTTTTAACCTGTTGTTTTTCATATATATGATTGTACCAGTGAAAAGATTATTCTGCTTTCTGGAGGTGAAAACATATGTTCTGGAGACATGTAACTTTCAGACTCAGAGAGCACAAGACAGTGAACCAGTGGCACCCTTCCCATTATATAAAAAAGGTATGCCATACTGATTAGACACTCCTTCTTATGACCATCTGGTCATTGTTCAGTCATTTATAAAGGAAAGTTCCATGTAGGTGCTCTCCTGTGATGCCCTTTTTACTGACATTATGGATTAGGCTTCTTTCATCATTCTGAAGATCACAAATTTGGTTTTCAGTATGGATAAGGAAAAAGCTCCTGAGATGATTTCCCCAGTGTCATCCCCTGTGTATATTTGGCATGACTTATTAATCAAGGGTGTTGCCAGTTTCCAGATGAGGCATTTATTGAGAAATTGCCCTGTCTCTTTCAGGGAGGGTTGAGAAAGCTTTATGTTTCATTTGTAACCCACCCATGATTTTCCATTCCAGATTATCATCCATTTCTTTTCAGAGAAAATCTGTTAAGGAGGAAAAGGTATAATAACTGCAAAATCTTATCAGTTGGTCATACTAGGAGCTCTCTCTCTGGATACACATGTAAACATGAATATTCTGTCTCAATTCACAATTCGATAAACAATTGAAGGTTAATAAGAATTTAAACCTTGTGCTAACCGTGAGAAACGGGTGGCTTTTAAAAAAACAAGCAAACCTATTCTATCTGAATGTCATTTTTCCTTTTGTTCTTCTTTATAAATATATATACACACACACAAACCAGCAACAAAACACATACTTCCAGATTTTCTTGAGACTTTAGCAAATACATCCTCTAACAGTTTTTCAGATACAAGAATTTTCTTTGATATGGTATATTTTGTTTTCGCTTCTGGATTTTCTGTCTCTTTATGGAGGTCTAATTAGATTTCTAGAATTCAGAGTCTGTTACTGGCTGTGTTTGAACTGGACAAATTAAACCTTCATTGCTTAACTACTAAATGATTAATGAAAGATGGGGGAGAGTATAATGGAAAGACTGAAAACTTTGTCATTTGGGGAAGGGTTCATCATTGCTTTGGTTTCTGACTTGCCTGTCTAATTGTGACTAAGCCAGTCATCTTTCCTATATCTCAGCTTCCTCATCTTTGAAATGGACAATAACAGTATTGATTTGCTCCTTCTTTATGTAATAGTTAGTGAGGTTGAACTAATCCATGTGTGAATACATAGTGATTTTGTTCTTGAAGTTCAATAACACCTAAATAGGAAAAGCTTCACTTGCCTTACATGTTTCTTGAAGGCTTATTACTGGAGAGAAAGTAGTTTGCTGAAGAATCTATGGGTCTCTAAGAAAAAACAGTCTATGGGTTTTATTGGAGACCGGACTCGGGGCATAGTGTCCCGGCTGTTTCCTTACAGCAACTACAAGCTGGAGATGGCTGTAGTCAACGGGAGAGGTGATGGGCCTCGAAGTGAAACTTTGGAGTTCACAACACCTGAAGGAGGTAGGTTCCTCCAACACGTTTACCAGGCTTCTCAGAATTCTATCCTTTAATGTGTGAAACAGGGCAAAGAAGAATTCTGTCAAACTCAGGCCTGAAATCCTGTGGTTAATCTTGACAAGTGTAGATGCATTCAATCAATGGAATTTTCCTTTTGGTTGATTCATTAGTCAACAATTGATTTAATGGGGCTGCTCTAATTGAGTCTAACCAACAGGATTCTGCTGTGAAAGCATTAACATTTCATGGGTTCTATAAAGCAAGAGCTGACAGAAGGCAGAGAGCAATATTCTCAATGATTTCTGAGTGATTTGCAGTAGATCCACAAATATCTGTCTCTCTGTCTAACCACAGCAACAACAGAAAATATCTGCCCTCTGAATGAAGCTGCTAAAATGAAAGACTCTTTTGAGGAAACCAGGAGTGGATGACTATATGAAAAGATTGTATTAGCATATGTTCATAAACACTGTCTTCCTTGATTTAGGAGAACAGGAAGCTGCCTTTATAACAGATGAAATGATTAGTCCACCTAAGCCAGTTTTATCCACACCAAAATCAGAGGTTCTTTGGTGCTCCAGAATTTGCTGGACTGCAAAAACCCAGCAGATCTAGCTAACGTAGCCAAGGATGAGAAATCCTCAGAGTTCAGTCCAATAATATCTGGAGGGTGGCATGATTCCCACCCCTGTCTACAGTAACTGGCAATATTGTCTACATCAGTGATTCCCAAACTCTGGCCTTCCAGGTGTTTTGGATTTCAGCTCCCAGAATCCCAGGCTATTGGTCAAGATGGCTGAGGGTTCTGGGAGCTGAAGTCCAAAACACCTAGAAGCCCAGAGTTTGGGAATCACTGGTCTATGCTTATTTATTTTAATGGCAGCCTTTACCAACCCATCTTAGAAACTAAAGGTTGGACCTAGGCTCTTTTGAATATGCTTTGTCACCGAGCTTTGACCCAGGTATTTATGCATCTTGCTTCAGTTGGTGAGGTTCTAGTAAAAATAAATAAATAAATTCATCAGCATATGCACAAATTTTCATTTTAAGCACTTACCTAGTGTGCAAGAAATACCTAGGCTGCCTTCTGTTGCCACCATAGTCCTTCCTCCTCCACTGGAATAGCATCAAGGCCAGCCCAGTAAAGCCCCAGACCTGGAATGACAAACATGTGACACTCCAAACTTTGTTGGACTGAGATTCCCATCAGCCATAACCAGTATTGCCCATGGTGAAGGATGAGAAAGATGCAGTCCCAACAATATTTGTAGTCTACATAGCCCTCATTCCTGCCCTGATGACTGGAATAGGTTGTTCCAGTGAATGTCATTTTGTAATATTAGTCTCTTTTCCCCAGCTTTAGGCTCATAATGTATTATTGATTATGATAGATAAATGAGCTGAATGCAAGTAGAAATATCTGAAAAAAATGCCAGGAAGGATGAGCATGACACAGTGCTCTGTGACACCAGATTTGTTATAAGTTCTGCTATTTATTTGCCAAGTATCCCTGGACAAGTCTTTCCACATTCATTCTCTCTTTAGTGAAATAAGGCTAATGATAAGTTTCATCTCCATACAAAGCTATAGGATATATGTAAAGCCTAGGGTTTGCTGTAATTACTACCTGACTACCTTCAAATTCCATCTAGTTTTCAACATACTCAAGGGTGGGTTTTATTGTAAAGCTCAGAATAGTGCCTGTATTTGCTTTCATAGTTGGACACAGTGATGACTACATTTGCTCTGTTGTATCATTCCAATCAAGCGTGCTTTCATAAGTGTCAGAGTCTGTTATAATGCTAGGGATTCTTGAAATCACAGAAGTGTATATTCAGTACAGCTATCATGACTATAATATTCTTTGTCAAGAATTCCTTGAACTGTAACTTCAGAAAAATGAAAAAAACAAAATCCAACAGTATATATTTGCCAGTGGAGCAAGCCCTATTGGTGGAACAAGTTTATCCTTTGTTGTAGAACAGGCTTATCCTTTTCTCTGCAGCCCCCAATTGCCTGCAAAACCCTGCAATGGGGGGAGGGGAGTAAGGGGAATGGGATATCACTTTGTAGAGTAGAAGTCTGCTCATATAGCATTGGATGGAACCCCCAATTTTTCTCAGTTGAATTAAGCTTAACCTTTGTGTAGCTAAATTCTGAATTTTTTATATATTAGATTAAGTCTGCACTATTTTTGTGGTATATCATCTAACACCTTTCCAACCTGGTTCCCTCCACATGTGTTGGACTGCCACTGCCAAATCCATAGCCAGTGTGGCCATTAGGGAACAGGCTGGGGAAAGATGGTTTACCACTATGCATAGCATAGTAGTTTCAGCATTAAACAATGAAAAAATGCACTTTGGCATGGAATTTTTAAAGTATGAGTATAATCTAGAAAAATTAAGCATATTTTTTGATGAGAATGTGTACTTTCTTTCAGGAACATAAATGCGTCACTCCATATGTATGCTTTCCCTATGTATAATATACAAAGATATTCAAACACCAAGGCTGTATATAATCATCCACTTCTAATGAACCTACCATTTGAGTTTGTGTTGAGGCACACATAAATGGTTTGCATCGAGTGTACAGGAATTAAACATAAGAGTCTGGAAACTTGACAGGCAGCCCATATCTCTCATTTAGAAGCTAATGGACTTGTATTCATTTGTTAGTCTTAGAGTAAACCACTGCATCTGTGGAATTTACATAAGTATTGACCTATCACACTCCTATTGATTTGCTGAATGTACTCTAGGCTGTGACTAACAGTTGGATTTAGCTTGTTGTAATTAGTAATGAGAGGGAGAATATTAATGCCGCCAAAAAATAAGAAACTGAATGAACTGAAAGGCAAACTATTTTGTTTGATGCCCAGTGGCCAGCCAATTTATGATCTACATGCAAACCAGCACATTCTTTATCCTTGGGTAGCTCTGATGTCATTTTCTCTTTCAAAAGCCTAATAACAGATTAGATCTTGATCTCCCATCATCATCTTGAGGGTGTTTCTTCCCTGTAGTGTGCAACAGAGTGGGCAAGCATTAGATTTTTTTAAAGCTTCTCTCTGATTCATAGCATAGGTAAATGGAAGGAATGATACAACATGTTCCAAAAATGTGCTGAAAATCTACTTCAGAATTGTATCTGTGTATTTAGTAGTCACTCTATAGGATGGCAATTTAACCTCAATAGTATTCATTCATATTAATGCCTTAATTTCTTAATGCCTCAAACACAGTTGTCATTTCCTTTTAAATCTCACTGATGTTGGTGGGAAGGTGTTGTACACATAACTGCAGCTGCAGTTTGCCAAACTGCTGCTAAATTGTTGTTCAGAGTTAGGATGGTATTATAAGAAGATGATGTCATGGGGCTGACTTAGAGGCCCACTGAAAAGAGCCCTCATCCCCCCCCCCAGGTTGCTGTTCAGTGGCCTCTCCGCAAATGCCACAGCCCCTTATCAAGTTGCTGCACTGTTAACTCTCCTGCTGAAATCAATGGAATTTTAAAAGGCATGAAAGCTACTGAATATGGAGTATTCCAACTCCTGTTCTGATATATTTGTGCATTTTGAGCCTAGGAAACATAATTGATTGTGTTGAGAGGGAGCCTATAATAATGAAAGTAAACTGACTAATAGGGTACAATTTCAAAGTGCTGGTGTGATTAAATTAGCCTACTCAGAACGTACGTACAATTCTAAGGGGTTAGAACTAGTTTTAAAATTCTAGATTAGAGGTATTTCATACCATTAGAGAGCAGCACTTTAAACATATCCATGATTTAATCCACTAGATCAAAATTTGAATGCCAAAGAATGAAGCAATAGTGTAGATATTTATGCAGAATTGTTACTTAGTGCATGCAGAATTGTTACATAGCTCCTAAAAGATTCTCCATGCCCTTAGCATCCCATTTTTTTATGTGCCTGTTATTTTGACCAATCTGTCTTTTTCCTCTTCCCTCTTTTCTCTTTGACCCATCTTTTCCTAAAGTACCCAGTATTCCAAGATATTTCAGAATTCGCCAGCCAAACCTGGAAACAATCACTTTGGAGTGGGAGCACCCTGAACATCCCAATGGCATTCTTATTGGATACACCCTTAGATACCAAGCCTGTATGTCCTGTGTTTGTTTTTTATTTGTTTATTTTGTCTGTTTAATAATCAGTTATTTGAATCTCTTTGAGGTTGGGTCTAGTGCAAAAGTATTTCATAAGAGTTACTAACAGATTCATTCCCAAATACATATGACACATTCTTCCTGGACATTTCTAGCATCAGGTTCAGTGTTGCTTACTTAGAAAGATATTTCCAGGAATGTGGGAAATTCGAAAGGATAACTTTTTTTAAAAAAAACTAACAGTTTTCCTCTTTAATTTATGGTAAAATAAATCCATTTGCCCATTTACACTTCCAGTCACCTGAAACATATTGTTCTACCAGCCAAAAAAGAAAGAAAAAAATTAATTCCTACCTGCCCCCAATCAAGAAAAAGGAGCTTGCCACTTTAACAAGTCTCTTACTTTGGGCCTCCAAAAACTTTGGTCTTCAAGGCCAGGAAGTCCCAGTCAAGCAAGTCAAGGGTAAGGGATTATGGGAATTCCCACATCCCTGTCTTACTTGAACACTGCTATGGGACATGAATGGTGTATTATCTCTCTGCTGCAAAGTAGTTAAAAATTTAGTCAGAATTTATCGGGTTCTTCCATCTCAACTACCCAACTAAAAATAGTCTCTTAAAACTAACACATATTAAAACCAAAACTTCTGCTAGATGTTATTGTAGGATGAGAGGTGGTAAAATGTGTAGCTAACATGTTTCTCAAAACAAGACTGAAGCCTACACAGCCTGCCTCTTTCTCCAGTTAACGGATCCAAAAGTGGCAGAACATTGGTAGAGAACTTCTCTCCTAATCAGACAAGGTTTTTACTCCAGAGGACAGACCCCATATCCCGCTACAGATTCAACCTGCGTGGTAGGACACAGATTGGGGAAGGTGAGCCAGCCACAGGGGAATCACCACTTCCACTGAATGAAGGTAAGTAAACCCAAGAAGCTCATAAGAGTTTGGGATGAGAAATATGTGTCCTGTCAAGTTTGAGGTGATGATGATGATGAAAATATTCTGAAATACATACAGAGCTAGATATAAACAAAACCTTACCCTGCTATGATTTGAGGAAAAATCCTTTCCAGCCACTCATCTGCCTCTTACCCCATGTAGATCTCTGGAACACAGCCATTGGTTGTTAAATGCTTTTGAGTACTACTTCTGGAGTAGGAGAGCACAGTTGCAATAGCTGGCCCCCACTGCCATTGTTATTTGCTCTGCTAGATTTCTGTCCCCATGTTTGGAGAAGATATGAAGACAGGAACATTTCCTGCATGCATGAACTTCTCCCATGATTGAGAAACTTGAAGATCATGTGGGGTTATAGGTCATAGGGAAGGGAGTCTTCACATATGGCACAGGCCCCTCTCTTCACATTTTCCCAACTGCCACAGTTCCATGCCACACAATGCTAATTTTCATGCTTAACAAACCCCAGTAGGAGGTTACTATCCATTGTGTCATCTTTAATAGTTTGAGGCATAGCAGTGGCACTGAGGGACAGCCAGTACAAGTGCCTCATGCCTCCATTCTTTTACTTTCCTGCCTCTTACCAACTTTACATGCAATAGTACATTTCTATACCGCCTATCTATATCTATGGTTGGACACAACTTGAAACCTTGTCAATGGGGAATATCTTTATCTTTACCTTTTATCAGTGCACTTAAGCACTCCCTAAGCAGTTTACAATGTGTAAGCCAATTGTGACCAACAAGCTGGGTACTCATTTTAGCAACCTCAGAAGGATGCCAAGCTGAGTAGACTCTGAGCCCCCAGCTGGTATAATAATAATAATAATAATAATAATAATAATAATAATAATAATAATTTATTTATATCCCGCCTTTAGCCGAGGCTATCAAGGCGGCTTACAAGTGGTTGCAGTACAGGCATTTAACCACTGTGCCACTAGGGCTCCTCTACATTGCTACATATATTGTGGCACTTACAATGGAGTTGTTTGTGTTCCCCTGATAGTAGCCAGTTCCAGACGTCTCATGTCTCATCCTTTGTAAAATGATTTGGCATACTTTTTTCCTGTTATTTGATAAGACATGTTTACTTTATGTAAAGTAGATTTAAAAGGCCTTTGTGTTTCAAAGGAAGAGGTGATGAAAAATTCTAAAGCAGCTTTACTCAAAACTTCCCAATGGTATGCTGTAGCCAGCTTTTCTTTAAGCTTGTATAAAGTATTTTTCCCAGTGCAAAATACTAAAAGAATAAGATCCAGCAAATGTCTTCAAATTATTTAAATATATTTCTTTTACTCCTGACCAAATTTTAAAATAGCAATGAGATCCCACATATTAATATTTCAGTCTTGTTCCATTGGTGTTAAATTCAGTATTTGTACATGGATGATGGAGTTAGCCTGAGTTTATCAAGAATGAGTATGCTGCAGAAGAGAGGTTTAGAAAGTATAATTAATTTTTTGTGTAGCTCTCAGAAACAGACAGTTGGGTCATTTGGGCATGGAGTACATCTTTATTTGAAGATTGTTTGGAGTTTAATTAATGGGTAAGCAGTGATGAGCTGCTAGTTTAAGCAACACTAGTAATTCTCTTTCACTCCTTCCCCCTCTTTTTCCAACATGCACATACTTATGATATGATGGTATCCAGCATCATCAGCAATGACTAATGTGCCAATAAGAGTTTGTTTGATGCTGCTGACTAATTTGTAAAGTTTTGTAAATACCTTTATAAAAAAATATTTGTTTTTCAATACTTTTCTTATCTGGGAAAATTATTGTTCCCTGGGATTATCATTTCTGTTACCATGATGCTATTTGCCATGTAATTTCAGATTTTAAGCAACGTTCTGTTTCATTCTTTCAAATTAGAAAATCAATTCAAAGTTTATCTTCTATTTTATTGTTTTCTAATCACTTGCCTCTCTACTTGTTACTTGGCTTCTTTCTTTCCTTTCTAAATTTGATATGTTTAAAAGATTATAACCCACAAAATTAGCATTAGCCTCTAATCAAACACAAAGGAATCCTATTCTAGCCAGAAGCTTCCCTAGCCTTAAATGAATTTTTTTCAGTTTTTGCATGCTCTTCAGCTTGCCTCAACCGTTTTGGACACACTCAGGACTCTCTATGTTGGTAGGCACATCCTTGGAACCATGGTGGTTTCTTTTATCCAGTTCTAACCTTGAACAATGGCACACAGGGTTGCACCAAGTCCCATAAGGGTAGCCTTTTTGGCCACAGTGGGGCAACTGGTTACACCACTACTTGCTTCTCAAATTGTCCCCTTAGGATTTAGGGGAAATCTTTTTTTTCCCCACTTGTGACATTAGATCGACAGTCTCCATTTAAAGAACAGCAGCTTGTTTTAAGAATAGGAACAGATTTCAAACAGGACCCTTCTTTATAAATCAGTGATTGAAAGGCAATTTCTTAAGTTTCTTAAATCATTGCTTTTGAAATGGACAACTTCTAGAGAAATTTTTTCAAGATTTAAGAGAAAAGAAAGGTAACTTCTGCTTTGCAGTTTTCTATGGCAACTGTGACCTTTTAGATAGCTACAGGGATTTTTGTGGCTTCCTCATCTAATTATACCTAATAATATGAAGGATCTGGATGTTAAGGACAAAAACTCCCACAAGTCAACAAAATATCTACCATATGAACAGGAGGGCTTTTCAGCTTTCTTCACAGAACAGTTTGCTGAGCAAGTAAAAGGCATTTTTGGAAAGCTCGCTGCTACGGAGGAAGATGGCAGTCATTACCTTAAGGAGAATAGCAACAAGGGAATTAAAGGAAGTACTCCATGCCAGCAAGTGATGATTACCTTTGTTCAGAGTCACTAGTTACTGTAGAGAGCCAGTGTGGTATAGTAGTTGAGCACTATGCTACAACTCAGGAGAACAGTGTTCAGTTTCCCATTCAGTCATGGAAACCCACTGGGTGATCATGGGTGAGTCACATCCTTTCAACCCAGAAAACCCCATGATA